>OX421847.1:1422554-2015054 GCA_949127995.1 Suillia variegata | reverse complement strand
AATTTTTTAAAACAACATTTTATTGAAAATCTGGAACCAACCGAATTTTATGAATCTTCAACCACCCCAATTATATTAAGTACTATACTAATTTTAGATCGTTTGTGTACCAAAAAAATTTACTATAGTTATGAGGACTTAATTTTAACATATAATACAAAAATAACAATTATGGACCACCCAAATCGTTTCCAAATTTTAATCAGGTTTTCCCAATTATAACTAAAATTGTTTAATAACATTTTAACCAAATATCTCCAATAGTTCTCAAAATATCGTATTAAAAAGAAATCAGTATTTTTTGTAATAGAGGGCGTGGTCATGGGCGGTTCGTCTAGAGCTTATGAGAAACGAGTATACAAAATTTCAGCTCAATATTTCTGACGGTTCTCTGATGATGACAGACGGACTCAGTTTTCTATTCAGTTTTCTATCTTGAGTATTTCTCTATGTTAAAAACAAAATATACACTGAGAGATACATATAAAGATATGCATGTATATATATATATAGATAACTTAATTGTTTTTTTTAAGTATACCTTTGCGCCAATTGAGCTAGCTACTTCAAGAAGGCGCGTATTAAACTCTAACGGACGGCAATTACATATTTTATGCTGTAGACGTAACGCCTCCAAACAACGTGCAGCGCCATCCATTGCTTCCATTTGAGCCATCCGATCGCCGAGCGCTGCCGATGTACCCATTGCTTGTTCATACTGACGAAAAGCACGCTTCAATAGAAACCATGTAAAAAATATATATATACATATATCTGATATTGGAGTAATTGAAAGTAATAGTAAAAAATAAATCACTTTTATAAATAAATAACTATAAAAAGCATTAGCATAGGTGGGCATCGTTAATTAAGAATTTAACTTCGTTTATCCGAGAAAAGTTAACCGTAAACTAAACTTCGATAAGTTCATTTCGTAAATTCCTTTGAAAAGTTAACTTCGCGAGTTAATTCACTTTGTAGTGATTTTCAAAATGAACGGCAAAGTTAAAAATTAGCAAAAAATTTAACTTCGTTAATTAACTTTTAACTTTTTAACTAGTTAGTGCCCAGCTCTGACTATTAGCATACAAAAGTGTATTGTGTACAAAGTGATGACTGTATAAAATATGTGGGGACTATTTCAATTTTCAGAGGGCTACTAATTATGGCGTTCCCCAAATGAAATGTATCGGATATTTTACTTATTTATTTATCCAGTTAACTGAACTATTCGTTAATTATCAATCAACATTTCTCAAGGTTTTGAGAATGTATTTACTAAATATATATGTATTAGTTTGCATATCTGTCTTATTCATTTAACTACAAGTTCTACTTAGCTAAACATTTATGCCGGTTTTAAATAATAATCTCTTAACTGGTTTTTAGCCCTGCACCTGTTAGCTGTCAAAATCGGCTGTTTTTCATATCAATGCAATGACAAATTTTAATTCATGTACTCGGTTTTTTTTATTTGGATTCTTGTGAATCGCTTTAGTCTACACCATCTAATATCGATCATAGTACAAAGTAGACGCAATGCTCACATTTGTTCATCAGCCTTGCACCTGTGAGCTGTCAAAATCAGCTGTATTTCAAATAAGTGCAATATTTGAAATTATATCTTGTTATTTTCTACGAGTTCTTATTCTCTAGAGTACAAAAATAAAATAACCGGAGGTTACTTGGGTATTTTGCAACCTTCACTTCAACACTACTCTTTTTTCTTCTTCTTCCTATCAGCTGTTTCTCCATGTTTGATAGTTTATAAGTGCTAGCCTCCGGGGTGCGATATCGATGGAGTTTAATGCATCTTCTAAAGCACAGGGAAGATTTTAAACAAATCTCTTTTTTTTTAAAGACACTTTGCTAAATTTTGAAAGAATATTCTATTATTAACTATAATTAACTTTTAAGCGGGTTTAATTGCTGATAATGGTTTTATAGGTTTTCTGGAAATATCGCTCACAAAAAAAGAGAATACAAATTCAATAGTTTGATGGGAATGGATGTTTTTTACTTTGGGCTGAAATGATTTATATGATAAGTACCTGAACTATTAATTGCTTTTGCTTACATCAATGTCCATTTTTTTGCGGTAGATGTCACCCATGACTCGTATGCTGCGTGTATACGTTGCCTGGTCCCCTGAGATTAATGAGAGCCGAGTCGCTTCCTTCACCGCCATGTTCAAATTACAATTTCCATAAATATTTAAAGAAACATTTTTGAATTTAATTTTTTGTTTACATTGCAATAAATCTCCTGACAGGTAGCTCAGATAATTATCAATTGTTTTATTAAGAGTTTTATTAGCTCACCATGCAGTAATCGTGCGCATCGCCTAAGTCACCCTGTTTCCGCAGCGCTGCTGCCATGCGTAACAGTGCAGCGCGGTGATGTGATGAATTGAGATCGCCCAGCTGAAGTGAACGCGACAAATCGTAAGCTTTCGATGCGTACGTTGCACTCTTGTCGTTATCCTGCAAACGTCCGAACAGTTCGGAGAGTACGACGTAAACCTTGAAAAGAAATATAACACAAGAAATAAAAAAATTCTCAACACTTTTGGGTATGGATGTCTCGCAATACAAACCTGCAGCTCCAGCGAAGGATCGCCGATAGAGGTGGCTATTTTGTGTGCACCCTGCAGTCCTTCGAGCGCACGCGAAAAACCACCCATCTCGAGATAGACACGAGCCACAGTCAAATGAACGAGGCCACCCGTTTGACACTGTGTGCCGCATTCGTTGTACAGCGAATGCCGCGCATAGCTGAGCGCACGCTCTAGTCCGCCGAGTCGTTCATGTGCCCGAGCCAAATTCAAATAGGTCTCGGCACGCATATTGGGCGAATCCAATTCCTCGGAAATGCCCAATTGACGATGACCGAATTCTATCGCTTCACGATATTTTCCCCAGTCTAAATGTGCCTGATATAGATATCCTAATAGCTGGAAGCAGTCCTCGCGTCGGCTTGTTGCTTTAAGAGCACTGCGCCAAGTCCGCACTGCTGCATTTTGATTGTGCTGCTGGTAAAGGCGAAGACCTCGTTCGATCTGAATTAAAATGTAAGTTAACCAAAAACAAGAACCAGTGAGATACTAATTATGTATGTGTGAATCTAAAAAAAAAACCTTTCTTCTGGCCATATATTGCTTGATACTGCGCTGGCATGCTAGAAAACAGTTAACTACGGAATTACGAGATCTGGATAAGCCACGTCGTGCCCACAATGAAGTTCCATCGGGACTAGAACCATATCCAGGAAGGCGTGAGTAGCTTTCATCTAGTTGACAAAGGTCTAAAAAAGCATAAACGATTTTTAAGATTTAGAATTATATATATATATATATATTTATATCCGTACCATTAGAATTCTCGAGCAAATAACGTGATCCATCAGGCGAGGCCAACAAATGTGTTGCAGATAAATTGTGACTGTGTGGTATACTTAAAATAAAAAAAATGGATTATTTAATTTTTAAATATATTATGTTATCGATTCTTAATATCTTAACATGGAAAACTTCCCGTTACTACCCGTAGTGGGTTATATAATAGTAATGATGTACATAACAATACTGAGTTATGGCGATGGGCATTAAATTGATTCGACCACACCCATTTTTAGTAAAGTTATCGACAGTGACCATACAGACTAAGATGCAAGGAGCGAAATAATAAAAAATGTTCACTTAACTTCACAAATTGGAAGCATTTTATGTGTGGGCGTGGCAGATTTTTTTATCAAAAACATTTCCGGGCATTTAGAAGCGCATAGGGTGGAAATAAAGAAAGATTTGTCGAAAGATAAAAATAGAGCTAAACGGTAAGAGTCGAAGCGAAAGCCTCTTGTATACTAAACTAGGTTCATAGCGCCAAACGTGTGCTTTGAACCGTTCAAGTAAGTCTTCTGTAAAGATTTGTCAGATCGAAATTCAGGAATCGTCAGATTTAATACTTCTCTGTTTACTAATAATTTACATATAGAAGCATTCTTGACCCTAATCACACACACCCAGATTTTGAAAATAGGTGAGGGTAGTTTCCATACTGAAGTCTGGAAAAAGTTAACATGTTTATCCCAAAGATCTTAGATCAAGTAGTTATTCACCAGTTCATACTCAATATTACTCTCAAAAGTTCATTGATCTGCGTACTTGTGTATAAGTGGCGCTTTATGTACCACTCCCGAATATATGCAGGTGGTTCGAAACTTCTTGAAAGCGTGAGGTGGAAGAGTCAGTCTGCACTGACAGCCACAGTCAAGCTGCTCTGAGAGCCCTGGAATTAGTTTAAATACTTTAAGAAATAGACTGTTAACGAAATAGCAGAGCAGCTACAAATCAAACTATGCTGGGTTCCCGAATATCGGAATATTCCAGGGACCTGCAAAACCGATGAACGTGCTCGATAGGGTACAACAAAAGAAATTCCACCCAATAGAAGATGGATATGGGGAGTTGCACATGCATGATATGGTCATAGCTAAATCTAAAACGTTCAAACGGTCTAAGATCACTAAATATATCTCAAATTAGTTTCGCAGTGACCGATCTCAAAAGGATAATGCTCATGCAAGAAGACCAGATATTTTTCACTTACAACCTCTGTAGAAGCTATAGAGATCAGGAGGAAGAATCTATAATACTTCTTCTGCATTGGCTAACAAACGATATACTGACTTTGGGAACATTCTTTGTAGGCCTAGATGATTTATTTAAATTGAATATAAACAGTATTATACTTTTCATATATAGTACGGAATAGTTCAGTTAGCGGATATGACTTAAATACCGCTTTTAGCCAAAGTAGATTTCTTATTAAGTGACAGCCTAACCGTGCTAGCTTCGAACGGATGAGGCCGGAAAACGGCACAATCCATGTGTAGTGGTCCTACTCTTATTTGTTTGGTGGCCGCACATCTAATTTTTGAAGGTTACAAGTTTGTTATTCAAAGGGAATTGCCGAAGTATGGAAGTCTTTGAACCAGCGACCGAAAATAATAGTTCAATATTAAATATTCACAATTTGTGAAACTAAGTGAAAATATTCGATAATTTGGCTAATATCGATTTTTTTTTTTGCTAATTTTTAACTTTTCCGTTCATTTTGAAAACCACTAAAAAGTTAACTAACTTTCGTTAAATTTCGTCCGTTAATTCAAGTTAGTTAAATATAAAACGAGATATTGAAAAAGTTAAATCAATAACAAAAATGGAAAAATTGAGACCTGAATAAGGACAGATCGAATGATTTACTGACAGCAACTGCCTCCTGGGATATAAATAAATTAGAATATATTAGATAAAAACTAACTGAATCACTATCTCTATTTACCTTTGCTTATATATAAAATACAAAAATAAACAGTGAGGCAAACTTTTATTTCTTTAAATTTCTTTTTAATTTAAAAAAAAAATTTTAATTTTGCTTTTTCTATAGAAATTTCAACTTGTACGTTAAATTTTTAACGACGTTAACTTTTCAACGAAATTAACTTAACGAAGTTAAGTTTTTAGTTAACTATTATCGGCTTAACGAAGTTTAATTCTTAATTAACAATGCCCACCTATGCATGTAAATGTGTTATTTATCGTTGTTTACTTACCTAAGAAGTTCTTTGGACATTATACTATCCCATGACATGACTGTTGGCAACAACTTTGTTTAGATAATAATTAAACAAATGAAGACGCTAAAGAAATGTCTCGCAATCGAATTTATTTGGCATCCATCCGGCTCCAGTTGTCCAGGCCAAATTTGTCGCTTTAAATTTAATATAATGTTTGTGTTTAGAATTTAATCAGTTCAGTTCGCCCAAGAGTTTTGTACAAGTTTGCAATTTAATATCTTTCTGTGAACAAGAAATTCGTATTTTTTTAATAGTAGGAAAGATCATGAGAGCACACACAGTGTGCATCAGTTTCAGCTCAATATCTCTGAAGGTTTTCACGCTATTGTATACACGAAAAATGACGATGGACAGTTCGTCCAAATGCCATGAGAGCACAAACAGTGTGCATCAATTCCAACATCATATCTCTGAATGAAAACTGATGACAGACAGACAGACAGACGGACACAGCTAGATCGAATCAGTTTTTGATGCTGTTTAAGAATATAGACATATATACAATATGTCGATATGTATCGTTTTTGAGTACACGTACATATTTCCCTGCTCATTACAAAAAAAAAATCATAAAAATTATTCAAGGTTCCAAATATCCAGGACGAGAGATAATGTGAAATTTACAAAATTTAAGGCAGCGTTTTGGGCGTCGGAATTTACAAGGCTCAGAAAGGAATTTGTAAACAAACAACAACAAAAAAGACAGAAAGCCTCAAGCAAATTATGATGTTGATTTAAATTGTTGGAAAGTGGGTCAGGCCAGCAGATTAAAAGTCCTTCTAAGCATTTTTTTTTTTATTTAATTTGATTTTGTTATAAGCGTTAATTAAATTGCTGACTTTCATAGGCACATACATGCAACTTTTGTGCACTCAGTTAAATGTGAATTACATATATTTGATATTAAGAACACGAACATGAGAAAAGATTAAATCACATCTTTCATTTATTTCGTTTATTTTGGCATAATATTTGTGAAACTTTTTTTATATGTAATTTTGCATTTTAAGCTTTGTTTTTGTTTAGGTTGAATTAATTATTTAAAGCAAAAACTAAAGCAGTTAAGCGAATTCACTACCTTCACTGGGTTGAACACATATAAACACACACAATCTCACTTATGCACTAACCAATACAAATACGCACGCAGACCCTGTTACGCCTGTCACTTGTCGTATTTCCTCGTATTTGTCTCTCTACTTCAAGGATGCTGCGTACTGCCCGTAACACACCCAGTAGGAAATCATTCAATAAAAAAGCAACTATCGCTATACAGAAAAAATTTCCTTTATTTCGGCAAATCGAAAACAGTTCCAGTTAAATTTTTGTGTTTAACATTCGGACATACATAAACAACGTCCACTTATAATCGAAACATACATGTAATACATATGCTTTAATAAGCATTTTTATATAGGTTAACAAATGATATGATATTTTGTTTAAGCTTGGTGTAGGGTATTTAATCTTCGGCATAGTCGAATATAACTTGTATAAAATAAATAACTCGTATAAATTTATGTATAAGTATATACATATATATAAAAGTGACACTTTTTTTCCGATTTAAACATTGACTCACAGTCTAAATTTTTTTTCGCATTGGTATAATTTGACAATTGGGAAGATAATCTTAACTGTAACTGCAACACGGTTAAAATTGGGAGATTTTGTAGATTTGTCATGTGTTTTTTTTTTAAATCTCCTAAACTAAAATTTAGTGTGGAAAAGTTGTATACCTTAATATCATCTTAACGAAAAGTATAGACACATTTTTCTATTAACCAAAATAGTTTTCAAATATTTTCCATAATACTTTTTTGTTTGTATATAACATAAGTATATAAAATTTATCGATTATTGAACATTCATTAACATTTTTGTCGTATTTTTATCGCTAACTCTTATAGGATTTAAGAAAAGTATTTGACAAAAATAATTTCTGGAAAACTATTTCGTTCAGATAATATTAAGATCTATAACTTTTTCACACTAAATTCTTACGCATCTAGGTTAGTTTAGGAGTTTGAATAAAATACACTCAAATCTACAACTGCAATTTCAACCGTGTTTCCGTTGAGATAAAATTCACAACTATCACTTACTACTATTTTTGACAAAAGGAAACCAATTTGGGATTTTAGCCAATTTTTCATCCAGCAAACGGTCAATCGAATATTTCATTTATATTTCGTTTTATATACGAGAGTGGTGCGGTAAGTACTTAGCCTACAAAAGGAAACGACAATTTTGGAAATGTGGTTATTTATTTCTAAACATAGTCTCCTTTTAGCTTGATACACTTGACCCAGCGATGCTCCAAATTCTTAAACGCGTCTGAAAAATCCGGTTAAGTAGGCAAAGTAGAGCTCCATCAAGCGATGTGTGTACTTATCGAACCACCCACGTATTTATAAGGTTTATCTTACTGAAATTGTATAAATTGTGTAAGCTATTTCCAAGAATGACTTACTTATTGATATTGAAATGTTCAGTAAAATACCTGAAATATTACAGATAAATCCCAAGGCAAATGATAAATTTTCCAAAAAAAAAATTAAATAAATCCCAACAAACTGAAATAATTTCCAAAATTAAATATAACCTAAGTCCAAACCATTAGAAAATATTTCATAATGAATTATGAAACATTTTCAACTAAATAAACACAAAAAATATGAAATAAGTCCCAAATTTATTAAAGTACACATCAAAGTACACTGAGACCAGAATGTAGTGAAAAGTAACTATAAATTTAACTACGACGTAATGGAATTTCCGTTGCCAATCGAATGTAGTTAAAGGGAACTATTGATAGATTAGAATGTGCCAACTACGCCACAAGTATTTTTTGACTATTTCTTTGTTAAAAATATAAAATACTTCAATTTAGTTATATTCAACGACTTTTGTCGTAAATGAAAACAAATTGCAATAACTTAATTAAATATATAGACTGCTTTAATACACGATTTAAACAAAACGTCTTTGACGATCAATAACAATTAAAGCATTGCTGCTGTACTCAGTCGGACCGTGAAGCGTTTTCGAAAAGTTTCTTAATTTCAAAAACTTATTCCATTTTCAACTTACCTGTTGGTTAATTTCCAAAGTCAAAATTAACTGACATTTTATAAAAAATTTGTAACATTCTTCCGAACGACTTACAGCGTAGTCAACTGACAAAATTAAGTCATTTTCTATGAAAAAATTAAAAATAGAAACTTTATTTTGTTTTCTTATAAGTCTAAGTAAAAGAACTATTTCTCAGTCATACATATATATTGTATATGCGCGATTTTTTGTTAAAAATATCCTTTTTTTCTTACTAAGTTATTATAAATATGAGTCGGATTTTTTTTTTCTAATATTTTTTAATGCAGGAGCCATGTCGAGCAAAATAATCTAATATATAGTATTACTTATTAACCTTTTAATAATATTCCACATGAATATAAAATAACTACGTTTAATTCATGTGGTATAAAATTCCCAAATATCATATTCTACTGCTTTAAACAAATCAACGACGTTTAATTCATGTGTTATATTAAACGTAGTTGTTTTAAGCAGCCAATTGGCTCAGTGAAAGATGTTGCGTCGACTAGTATTTTCCTATTAAGACTTGGAATGTTCTCTATCTCTTGGCTGATGAGAAAACGTAATAAGAAAAATCGTCCACTTCGAAGAACTCGCTAAAAAAATGTTCACCGAATGTACTAATTTTTTTTTTAATTTTCAACTTTAAAATAATTCCTAAATTAATTGAAATAAATAAATACCCCAAAAGTCTTTAAACATGAAATAAATCAAATACATAAAATAACTACAAAAATGATATGTATGTAATAATAATCCCTAAAAATGTGTCAGTTGTTTCTTATGAAATAACTCCCAAAATGTGTGGACATATTTTGGGACACACTTAATTTAATTGTTGGGTCTTATAGACACGTTTTAGAAATGTAAATGCCGGATAGGATATGCAAGATTTTGGTCTCACAGATACATACCCAATAGAAAAGTTCGGAATGCATTGACGATTACATCGATTGACAACATTTGGTGGAAGCATGCATTACTTACGCAAGGTAGAGGTAATGTAAACTAAACCTCAAGAAATTAGTTTGCATTACCTAGCAGGCTGAAAAAAAGGTTTAACAGAAATTTTAATTTTAAGAGATTTTGTTTTTCCTAGTAATCGAAAAATTTAATGTAAAAAAAATTTAATAATGAAAACAAGTCTAAGGCCGGCATTTAAAAAAAAAAGAAATGCAGTTCCAAAGCAAACTAATTTTTTTACAACAAAAAACGAACTTAACCTTAACGAGGGAAATTTTTGTACTGTTATTTTTTTTTGTTTACTTTTACTCTTAAGTATATTTTAAAAGTAAATCTATTTATTTTGTGACTAATACTATAATTTATAAGTTTATTCTCTTGTTGGAAAATATTAAATAAATAAATGTTTAAAAAAATGAAATGCATCGGTCTTTGTACCACATTGAATAATATAAAGAAAACATCTTCTTTTGTACTACAGGGAAATTGAAAAGGGAATGCATCGGACTTTGTACTGTATGGTAATGGAATAACGAATGCATTCAATTTTGCACTCCTTGAGAATGCATCGGGCTAGCATTCGTCAGCGACCACGTTTTCGTACATGGGTAAGGCATGAAAAAAAGGATGCATCAGTTCATTTCTTACGTGTAATACCGTTTTGCTTTACATGGTAATACAAACCCAGATGCATTCGATTTTCTAGGACATTTGGGTGTTGAGATTAATCGATACTGCGATGTGTTTCTACTAGGAGTTTTGCCATTTTGCATTACCACGGCGATTTTTCCTGTTGGGTACATATTCTATCCTTCCATTCATTCAACCAACCACCCGTACAAACTCAGGAGGTTGTTACTACATAAAAAAAGCGTTGCCACCTATGACAAGAGTTTCAACATTGCCTTAACATCAAAAACAACGTTAAATCAAAGCTGGAGCCATCCTGAAAGGTTTGAAAAGCGGAATGGAGAGTGCGAATTCTGACTCTTGCTAAAGCCGGACAATCGCAGATGAAGTGAATCAGTGTCTCTGGTTCACTGATGTCGTTACAGCTTCGATAGTGGACATTACAGGGGATTCTCAATCTGCAAGGATGCTCGCCAATAGGCCAGTGCCCAGTGCAGGTGTATGTAATCCGCGCGATGTCACGACGTCTCATGTTAATAAGTTCAATGGATCTTGTTAGGTTGTAGTGCGGCCAAGGCTTCTTGTATACAACGCATTCCATCTAAACTTGGCTTTATTAATAAAGAAAGTGAAGATGTCAGATTTGACTTTGCCTATAGGAACTAGAACCGGAACAGCCAGATCCAGCGTCAATGCAGAGCCCTTCTTGGCCAGGTCATCAGCCACTTCGTTACCTACTATGCTCCTATATCCTGGAACCCGGATAAGGTTAATTCTATGTCTGCGACCGAGAAGATCTAGTTTATTCCTGCATTGAAGAACTAATTTTGATGTTATAATATTAGAAGTATTTTCTGACAGTCAGGCAGCTTGACTGTCAGAAAATATGGCTATGTTCTTTTTTCGAGTTAGTTTGCTACTAATGATGCTACAAGCTTCTAAGATAGCTATCAACTCAGCTTGAAACACACTGGAAGCCTCATCAGGAAGCCTGAGAGATCTATAAATACCAAAGTATATACAGAAAACGCCTGCGCCAACTCCGCAACTCATCTTGGAGTCATCCGTAGAAATGGCAACGCCGAATTTGTCGATTACATTATTTGATGGCCATTCTTCTCTGGATGGAAATCTGTGTTTGATTTGAATGTTTGTACAAATACTGACGTGGTCAATTTGATAATTTCATACTACTTTTTAATACAGAACTTCCCCCGTCGATGCAGTCATTAAGCAACCAAGTTTCGCAAATATATCAAATTTTATCATTGTAGGGCCCAGCTGTGTATGTGAGAATGTACGAAAGTGGTTATTGATGAATTCTCTAACGAACTTGGAGTCATAGCATCATGTCAAAAAATATTTTACTGCGCTAAATGAGGTTGTATAGGCACCGTCTACAACTTCACCGAAAATGGGAGTGGTTGGATCAATTTAACGTCCACTTTTAAAAAAAAGTTGGATCAATTTTACGCCTACCACCAATGCTCAAGAAATTGATGTGCTATATAGAAAACATGTAACGAGATGCACCGGAAAGAATAGCAGTGTTAACAAAATCTGTCACGCCCACAATTTGTTTAATTGCATGAATATATCGGATTACATTGCTAATATTGCTCCTAAAGATTTGAACTTTTGTTTCAAAGTGTGTATGGTTACTGTCGATAATTGTAGTCGTAGTTGGAACAATTTAATGCCGTAACTCAGAATCGCTATCTTTGGGAGTTCCGCTATCTGGGAGTACCCGGAAGTTTCGCCAATTAATTATCTATACATATAAAAATTAATGTACTTGAGTAAATTGATTTCAAAAATTTATTTTTTTAAGTGGCGTTGCAGCACATGCCGGGCATTCGCTAGTATAATACAAAAATAAAGAAACAACTTATTTATCTAAAAAATTTAATGAATTCTTCTAAAACTTATACGGAAAGCTTTAATTCTTAAATACTTCCGGAGATGTCAAGTTATCAAAAAATAAGTATTATTTGGTCAATGGCCGATCGGTTTATTGGCAACGTACTACATTCGAAAATCGCCGAGCCCGCAAAACACTTCTAGCCGCTATGCCGCTCACAAACAAACTAAACATGCTATATTGCTGAAACTGTAAACATATGTTCGTGACGAGTGTACCAACATAACAAAACGAAAACAAAATCGGTGATCGAATGTAGTACGTTGCCCGCGAAATTTGAAAAGTCACCTTACTTTCTGAAGACACCGCGTACATACATACAGGCAACACCGAAACATATGAGCAACTTTGCGAAGCTGTTTCCGCGACAAGTTCGCCTCGAAGATTTGCAAGGCACCCGTAAATCGTTTTTCATATAATTTTTGACTGTTCTTTTTCCAGATTTGCAAACCTGCGCAATTTCGAAGTTTTCGAGGCATATTCGCGTTTAAGCAATTAGGCCTAATATGCACCACTAAGTATAAATATCTAGTAATATTCGACAATGCTAAAACTTATTTATTATATTCCACATCATTAGAATAAGATGTTAACATGAGTATTGCGTTAATTAATATACAAAATGCTCGTTGCAGCAAATTTTGTTCGAGTAAGAGCGTGAATTGTTTTTAAATCGACTTTGAAATTGAATGAATTTATGAATATTACCATACTTACCATGCCTCCTTATGGGCGTTACAAATTTAATATAAAACTCAATGTGTTCAAAGAGTGCGCGTTAGTGTAAGGTATAAATATTTGAATAAAGTCATATTTAACAGCAATATTCCATAAAACTCGACTGACTCAAATAATATTTTACCTTTTGATACTCTGAATTACCTTCCTTTGTCGCGTCCAGTGTCGTCCATACAGTGACTTTATGAACATAGCTAAAAGGCTATACTTTGGGTTGTTGTCGAGCGTGAACTAACTTCCAAGACGCCAACACTTCTCAGACTCGGTTCTGGTTTTGACGCGAGCGTTAATGATTTGGCTGCAGAACAAAACAATGAACCTCGAATATTGCTATCAGTTTGACGAAGAACTTCAAACTGGAGTTAATTTATTTGATAAAAGAAAAACAAATAAAATTTGTTCCTACTATGCCCCAAACCTGACCTTGATTCTTAGGGCACCGATCATGGTCAGTAGTCAATCATACTTAACCTACTGCGCTATTGACCGCCACAGAGTTCTCTATTTCTACATAATACGATATTAAAATTGTGTGTGAAAGTAAACATCTACACATAATAAAAAATTAACAGTTAAGAAAAACAAGAGCAACGGGCCGGGTATTGGAATGTGTATTTAACAAAGAGTGCCAGCTAGAGTGCACTCATATGGTCTAAAACTTAATGTAAATTTCACATGAAATAAATTTAAATTTTACATTTGATGGCATTTGATTTCCACTAAACGATTACCAACCAGAGGGAGAGCTCCAATTCTCTCTCTTCATGGCTGGCTCACTCTGAAGTGCAGTACGACACTCGATGACACTGTGCCTCAAATTTTGGTTCATCGCCTCAATGCTATAATGTCTCCAAACCGAGTTGAAAGTAGACATTTGGACAAACAAAACTCAGAAAGTGTCAAATTTTTGTATGGCCACTTTTTTTCTCTATCTTAGATTAAAGATGTATTCAGTCGCCTATAGTAAAACTGATCAAGAATAAATATTCCTAGACTGCCTTTTTAAAGACTCATAAATGTCGACTTGAAAATCAATTTTGGTTTAAAAACTTGTTGTGAAATTGACTTGGTTCTGGTTCTTATTATTAAAAAAAAAATAGCTATAGAAGGACTGCGGCCTGAAAGATCTATTGTGCAGCGTCGTTGCCCTATAAACACAATTCTGGACTATTTATAAATCCTGTAATTGTTGTGGGCTTAATTTTAACTTTGTGATTTGGAACTAAAATCCCACTGCAACCTGCCACCACTGGACAAGTGCAAAAAACATGTTCAGCTGTTTACTGCTCCTCTTGGCAGAGTCGGCATGCATCATTTTCTGCCACTCCTATTTTCCTCAGTTTACAGTGTTCTGTTAGTATTTCAGTATAGAGTTAAATGTTCTAACTGCCTAGACTTAGAATATCTTCTACCTTGATATGTACTCGCTCAATTGGCCTTATTTACTGCCGCATGTCCGTTTGGGCTCTCCAATGCTCAAGTTTGTTTTTGCCTTTGTTGTTGGTTCTAACGAAGACAGCAAAACCTATATTTGAATCAGTTGTTCTTTCAGTTCGATAAAATTTGCATTTACTGATTAAATTAAGTTTAAATTCTTTGAAAAAAAATAAGTTAAATAATATCTGGCCAGTGTTGGGATTACATTTAATTTGATTCTTGCAGCTGCCAGAATCTGAGATTCCACCCATGCTTCAGCTGGCAGCGGGATCCTATCTATACTAAATAACAACAAAAAAACCATGTGCTCTTTTTACACTTCCAATTGGATTTCTATGGTATCTAATCGTGTTCTTCAAAACTTTTTTATATATAAATCGGTTCTATTGGCACATAGGTACCACAAAATCCATGTACTCTTCGGTTATTTAAATTTCTTCAGAAATAATGTGAATCCTACATGTCCGTTTTTCTTTTTTTTGAGTAATTAAACGTCAAACATGGTGTAATAAATAAAAGGTGAAGAAAGTAAACAATTTTTGCTCTATACCTCGTTATTGTTTCTCTCTTCGAAAATCTAATTTTTGTGTAGTTGGCTGAGACAAAAACATTAAGTAAATAAAAACAACAACAACGTAGTTTGTTGTCCAAATTAAAAAAAAAACTAAACTTCAAAATAAGGCAAACAAATTAGGCAGAAATCGAGATGATTTCGTTTGATTTGCGCTCTCATTTATACTTTCCTAGCCTTATTATTCAACCTTGATTTCAAATACAATTTAACGGTCAAAATACCCAGGCAAAGAGGTAAATACAAAAGCAACGTTGTGCGTTCTTAAGATCTTTGAACAATGTTTACTTGACGAAAGGACTAAAAAAAAGTTGTTTGTCTCTTAAAAAAAAGTTGTATACTCCCCTAAAACACGCTCGAGGTAATCGGTGGCATTTCAATATCTGTTTTATTAAACTTATCCTGCCCGAATAATAGCACGTTCGTCCACATAAATTCGTACCTTTAAGGCATAAAAAAGATAAGTGATATATATATATACAAATATAATATACAAAAATGTCCGGCTCTTAAAAAGACTTGAATTTGGAAAAAAGCTTGCAACGATTAATGCCATATCATACAACTACAAAAATTTGAAATAATTGACTGCAAATCATTGTATGCTGAAATTAACTACACTGTGAAACAATTTTTGGGCATGGATGTTACACCAGCAAAGCCCCAAAAAGATATGGCAATACTTTAAGGCTGAGTAAAACAGATTATGACCAAACAAAATACCATATCGGTTTCATTTCCTCATTGAATCACTTAGGTGCAGAGACAATTGTCCGCTATGTCAACTCTTCTTCAATGTTATAATACGAGGTTGTGTAGTATTTTGTCACAACATAATCGCTTTTAATAAAATTCTATGATGTTTGCCAAGCAAAACAAAAAATCTCAAAATAGAATAACAAATTTTTAATACCAATTTAAAAAAAAAATTTTTTGACAAGTTTATAGGTATGTATGTTTCTTTGTTTGCATGTACCTAGATATTGATTAGAATGTACTTTTTTGTTTTTTAGATATTTGCATAACATATTTTTGTGAATCGGTTTAAATACAGTGTTTAGTTTTACAACTATTTCGATTGGTTTTGTTTTTTTGTATTTTTCTTTAATTAAGTTCTTAAAACCTAATATATGTACCTTAAGACTTTTCTTAAATTTAATTGGCTTAAACTTGAAAATAATATATCTTAAGTACTACAATCTTAAAAATAAAATTATATACTGTTTGTTTTTTTTTTGTTGTTTTTTTTATTTTTATTTTTTCATTATGATTACAAGTGCACGTGTTTTCTGTTCGTCCGTGCAAGAATAAAAAAACACAATCACGTCATAAATCTTTTCCACATTATTCAAAGGTGTTTTACAATAACTATTTAAAAGTGTTGTTAATCGCTTTTGCACAGTGCTATCTCATTTTTAAAAACACTAAAAATATTTCGCAATCAATTTTGAGGTATTTTTATATTACACGGCAGAACACTCGATACTTCAGTGATGCCATAGTGAATCGCATTTTATTTGAGAGCAATCTAAGCTTATTTCGCGGACGGGAGAAATTCCACACTTTTCAATGAATCGTTAAAGCAATTCGTAAAAGAGAATACAAATCAAATAATTTACGAATAGTAAAAGTGATTTATTTTCGAATAGTATAAACGGTTCTAGTTAGATTTATGATCAAGTTACAAAGCGCAATATCTCGGTTTTGTTGAACTCTGAAATAGATCGCTTTAATACGTTCGATTAAATTCAAAATATTCTTGATTAAAGCGTCTCTAACTATTTAAATAAAAAACATTTGTAAGTTGCGCCAGTCTTGCAGAGTGTAAAGCGAGAGCTATTTAATAACTTTTTCGCTCTTCGACAATTTGCTGAGAGAGGGCGGTAAACGCACAGAAACATTTAAAAAAACAAATCTTTTTGCATGCCCTGACAATCAATCAAGCCTGGAACGTTCCACATCGATGGTCAATAGATTACAAAATATCAAAATAACAATGGATAACTAAGAAGATCGCAATGGCTGTTTCTAAGCGACCTAATTTTTACCAGCAACACTCATACGCTTTTAAAATAACCTACATTTTTGTTTGTGATTCATAGTTTCTTCATAGATTAACTTAAAACACTTGGAAATCACTTAGACAATTGTAAAAAAATATATAAAATAAATTGTTCCAAAAAAGTACAAATAATTTTCGCATATTAAATTCAATTAAATTACATAGAAAAGATTCACAGCGTGTATGTATTTATGAAAAATATTTCACTTGTCGACCAGTGTTATTAAACATACGTAATTCACCTTTATTTTTTTTTATATTTTGAGTTCAATTCTTGTTTATACATATAAATGCATTAAACATTACGTTAGATTTATTATTTATGTCTATGAAAGTGAAAAATTTTAAATTTATAAAATTTCCATTTTTAATCGCTCTGTTCGTCTCGTTTTGTTTTTTTTTTTTGTTTTTGTTTTTTGTGTTAATTTTTCTTTTTCAAAGCTTGTTTAGTATCTCATTTTAAATTATGTATAATTTACTTTTTTTATTATTATATCTTAATAAGAAATTGTATTATTATTGGTTTAGGGATTTATGTGGGGGTTGGTTCACCGAAAGTTATCTTGAACATTTATAATACTAGACTTTTTATTAGATTTTCTATGTTTTACTGGCTGATAGGACGACGGCTGTGCTGACTGAAAAACATGACAATTCTGTGAATACTTCAACGACGATGGTAATAACACTGACGAACTTAAAGTGTACTTTAAAACATAATGAGTAATACATATAAGTAATATTGGTAACAATATTATAGGATTAAAATTTAAAATTATATGCCTTTTATCTAAAATTTTCATATTTAAGTTTAAGCCGAACTGATTGTAATAATGTATTTTATTAACAATATTCTTAAAAATACAACTTATTTTAATACTACTACAACTAATACCATCACTACCTGTCGCTGTAAATGTTGCCGCTGCGATTATTGTATCCAAATTCGCTATGCTATTTTTCCAACTCCAAACGCGATGTAGAGAAGATCCGCTGGATCCGCTGTTGTAGGTGAGCTCCTCATTTTTAACCACCTCATTTGGATGTTTATCAAAATGTTCGTCTAAATATAAAAAAACAGAATAAACAAATTTGTTAATAATTTCTAAGTACAAAATTTTATAATAATTTAAAAAAAATTTCAGATGCACAACCCCAAGGAGTAAATACATATATATATATAAGGTATAGCGGGTGGGAGGAAAAAAAAAACAACTGAGACAATAAATACCATTTTAATATTTTTGAATTTCGTAATATTTACACTAATCGACGGCTCCGTCAAAACTTTTATATTTTCTATATGTCGTCAACATTTTACGTTTTTTTTAATTTATTTTGAAAACCATATTACAAGAGTCATTTCCTAATATGACGATAAAACAGCACCGAGAAGATCAACTCAAATCTAACATCATATTTTAAGCCTTATGAAACCGAGCAATTATTCTCATATAGGGTCCACACTAAGTTCTCTCAATACATTCCAAACAAAATCAGTAAAATATGGAATGATATATGGCGGACTTGCGATGACTGAACATTTTATCTACTGGACGGTAAAATTTTCTTCGGAAAACAAAAAAAAACCCAAAAGATGTATACTAAGGTGACCGGGTTGATTCTACAAAAATGCTGGGCAAAATTTGACGATGAACAATTTCATAACTTGGACAATGATCATCGTCAAAAAAGATATTACTGCTAAAAAAAAATTTTAGACAATGAAGATACCAAGTTTTAGGCTAATGATGTCCTTACAACGCGTTGTAAGTGCGCACATTAGGCAAAGTCGATTGCTCCATGTGCTGCCGCGACTCTTAAAAAGTTGATAGTTATTAATTATACTCGTATGTCGATTATTTATTTGATAAACGATTTCAAAATAATCCATTAATTTTCATTTGATTTATTTGTACCATTTTTTTTACACATCGTTTTAAAAAAAATTGTACATGAAAAATCTAAATAAATATTTTGTTTACTTTAGTTTATTACTTTTATGTTTATCAACCGATTTTAATAAACTTCTTTTATTTTTCGTAAAAGGTTATTGGATCAAAAAAATATAATATAACAAAACCTAGTGAATTTTTGACATCTTATAGCACTTGGAACCAAAGGTATGAAAATGCACTTATACCAATGATGCAAAACTTCCCAAGCAAGTAAGAGAATTATCCTAGCTATGCCAAAGCTCAAATTTACCTTGCACCATTCTTGATTTATATTAACCTACATCATTTATATATAATACAATAAGTGTTATTTTTTTTTATTCGATCACGCCCATTTTAGGTCAGAAGTCTTGTGTTGATATTGAAATGTTAAATTCTGAGTTATTGTTTCTATTAAAATTATTTCTATCAAATTGTTTTCTGCCAAATAAAGGGAAAATGTGTATGGGAGGTAGAAGAAGTTTTCGGCCTATTTTAAGTTTAAAGGATAGATGTAACCTGCACATAATAATATTTTTGGCAATTTCTTTCATTTTATATTGTGCCTTAGCACATATAAATTTCTTTTGTAAGATATTATTCAGCGGTATAAACCGTTTTAACATTTTCTTACAAAAACTTGCTTCACCAGTTTTGCATTCTTAGAAAAAATGTATCCTTTAGTTTCTCAAAAGTTTTGTTTTAAAGTCCCCAAAGAATGATTTTCTTGTCACGACATTAACACATGTTTGACAGCTATCATGTATGAGAATGTATGCGTTTGTGTGTAGTTGTGTGTTTATGAGCGTGTTAAAGAAGAAGGGTAACATCTATATTTGAAAAAAAAGGTTGCTTACCTTTCGGTACATAATCTGTGAGACGCGGTTCATGCGAATTAAGAAATGTAAATCGTTTTTTTTTTCACCCAATTTGTTTTTTTTTTTAATGAGAATAGCTTTGTCAGTAAAACATTAAATTTCGAATCTATTTAATTTTCAAACACATTTTCCTATTTAAGAACCAGTGTGGGATGTCTCGATTGAAATTAATGTACAATATGTATAAAGAAATAGCAAAATAAGAACCGCCCTTGTGTAGGTTGTTATATGTATGTTTGTGTTTGACTACTTGGGTTTTACTTACGTTTATTAGTTTTTTTATTAGTTGGTCTATGGGACGGTGAATAATAATTTTCATTAGCGTTCTGTGACGAAATGTTAATGTGACTATTTCTGTAATTATTAGTGTTTAATTTATTTGCGCCCCATCCTGTTCCTGGTGCCCAGTTCATTATTGTACTTTGCACAATATTACTGTGATTTGTGTTAATTATGGGAGGTAAAAACTGATTTTGACCATCAAACCCAATTTCCAAAACACCTCCACCTCCACCACCACCAACTCCTTCTCCATCCTTACCATTATTGTTGTTGTTTTTATGTGTTGGATAATGTTGCTGCGATGGCACATTATTAATACGTATTCCAGTCTGTCCTGGATGATGACTCGGATATTGTACACTACCGCCACCAACACCGGTTGGTATCATATTGATACCACCATGACCAGATGTCAACATTATACCACCAACGCCATGACTACCAAGGCCAACACCACCACCAATATTATTGCCAATAACGTTAATACCATTTGTCTGTATCGGTATTCGATTAAATTGATCGATATTGGTATTAATTGATGTGCCGCTGGAGCCGCCATTATTGATCGGATGCAGCTGTACGCCGTTATTGATGTTGTTATTGCCAACGACTCCACCGCCAACGCCACCTGACGGCATCATACCATTGTTAACACCATTTATACCAATTGTATTAATTTTATTGATGTGATGTTGATTCACGTTTGTCGCTGCATTCACATCTATGTTAACATTCTCACCAATGACAGCAACGCCGCCTCCATTATCACCCGCACCTGTGACAATATTGCCTCCACCGCCATGATTGTTTGACGTGCTCATTATATTGGTAGTGGAGGTTTTGTTTTTATCTTCGGGCGCACAACAAACTTTAAAAACAACTTTCATATTATTTGTAGAGCATCTCCCACCTATTCGTCGATAAAGATCGTCTTTAGATGAAGTCGCTGCAATTATAATAAAAATTTGTTTTTATTAATATGAAATTACAATTTAACTGTAGTATGATGAAATCATCCGTCGAGCGAGCTTGCTCTACAATGTTCTCCCTTTATAAAATATGCAAATTGCTAAATAGCCTAAATGTCAGTTTTTTTATTGGCTATTCAATTTTTAATATAACCTATTCAATAAAACTATTAAAAATCAAAGTATCAAATGAAAGAAAATTATAATCTAAGAAACCAAACATTTAAAATTAATTGTTCTTAAATAAGGATAACAAGGACTATAAATGAAATTGTTTTCTTGAATATCCTTGAATGACCTGAAAGGATTTTTTCTCAAAAATTTTACATAAATATATAACTTTTGAACAAACCATATCGTGAAGAAGTTTTGAGAGGAAATATAGGGCGTAATCTATGTAAATAAATATAATTTTAAGGACTGTCATATTAAAGATAACAATTTTATTGAAATCCATTTTTCAAAACAAGAAAACTATTTTCTTTTATAAAATTAGAGATCATTTTCTTTAGTTTGATTTAAACCTCCTGCACCAGCTAGAGCAAAACGGACTTCAAACGTATTCTTTATTTTACTTCTCATATCTTAGATATAAAGCTTGTTCGTGTAACTGGAGGGCTGTCGCACGGTGTAATAGTCCATTTTAGTTTCTTTCACGATATCTTGTACGTGCTTTTCTGTCCAATTATATAACAAACCAACTAGACTGGACAAATATTAAGTTTACTTTATAACACCGTGCGATAAGAATATTCTTTTTCGCTTTTCCAACCTCTTTGGAAGTTTTATCTGACTTTTCACTAATGGACATATAAAAATTCCTTAACAATTCAGGATGACTCCAGCTTGATACTTCCCTCTTTCAGAAGATTGTAGTTTCAACTTGTGCTGGTGGTATTCCAGCACAACTTATACTACTAATATTATACGTGAAATCTAGAATAAATATGTGTTAAGTCGGTCGGTCTTAAAAAAAAAATAATAACAAATCCAGGTTTACCATCCCCTTTAATACTCAGTACCACAAAATATTGACATTTTATAAATCTATAATACATTTGATCTTGCATTGTTTCTTAACTTTTATGTAACGGCGTTATAAATAAAAATGTTTACTTACAAATGAAGTAGTAATCATTTCCAGGAAGGAACTCCAAACCACCAGGCTGTGGTGTAAATGGCCGGAACGTTATTGTAAAAAACATTAATTTTTGCGGTTTATCACATATAGCTATTACACGCGGGTCTGCATTTGTTATCCGGCATGTTTCATATTCTACTTTCGATACATTGTAGATGATGTATTTCTCTGTTTCATTTTCAAAAGTACCAGGCTCGTAGACGGGACATATAATATGCACCTGATCGAACTCGAATGCTAAGTTGCCTTTATTAACATCAATTATGTGATCTGTGTTATCAATGCGAAATCTGAAAAAAAATATGTATATTTAATTATTTAGGTGATAGAATTTATTTGAATCTAATTCAAAACCAAAGATCAAATAACGAACTATGCCACACATAGTTTTCGAACTACGGCTTTAAATAATAAATTTAAAAAAATAATATATTTAAAAATCTGTTATTTTAAAAAATTTATATTAAACTGTTTGAGGAAACTAGATATATCAAAGACCGCTACCGGTCGGGTTGCGCCGTCCACGGACAATACGAACGCCAAGAATTCAGCGAAATCCGCTCCGAAAACAGAAAATTATGACACGTGAGATAAATATTACGCAAAAAGAGCATTTCGAGACTAAAACGAGTCCATCTGATCGGTACACACAAAATTTACTCTCATCAGAGAATATCATCATAGTTCAAAGAGTGCAGAGGCAAAATGACGATCACTTTTGTCCACTGTGTATATATCAATAAATATATAAGCAAAACTTGGTACAAAAATAGTCACTTTTTTATTTAATAGAATAAAATGTGTGAAATGAAATAATAATAATAATATTAACAGAGTTATTTTAATTAAAATTTTAATGGATTTGCACCTCTTTAACATATGTTAAAATTATTAGGGGTATTCCTTTAATCGCGAAAATGTCTCAAAAACCTCAAAACTTTGCAAGTTTTAAAGCATAGAAAAAGAACTGTAAACAATTTTACTAAACAACGTTTTCGCGAGCCTCGCAAATATTTGAAGCGTATTAGTCGCATAATCAGCCTCTTTATATGTTCCAGTGTTGCTTGTTTGTTAAATACAAAACACTAGAAATGCCATACAAAGAGAACTTATATACTTTAAGTTATAAAATTGTTTAATAATAAAAGTAAATATTTTTTTTAACCTAAAAAAAAATAAACCATAAAAAAAAAGTTTTGCAACAAAATGTTTACAGCTTATGCAATTGCTAAAACTAAGCGGGTATAATTGGAAAATGACAAAAGACAGCATTAATTTAAAAATTATTCTAGGCAACACTGATTAAAACAGCTGATAAAACTGTTAATTTGCTGAATTTTTCATTTGTTCTCGAGATCGTGAAAAATTGTGTTTCCGAATTTTCAAGGTAAAAGTTCTATGTTGATTGTATACATATATGCAATACTCATTTACAAAAAAAAATTACATCAGTTTGACATATGTAGATAAAATGATAGGGAGATTTCCCTTAAACGCGAAAACTCGAAAAGTTCTCAGTTCGATCAGCTGTTTTCAACGTAAAGCTGTTTTAATTAGTGTTGTTAGTGTTGCCTAATGTAATTTTGAAATTAGTGCTGGTTGCTTGTCTGTTGTTTTAATTTTAGTGGAATATTTATTACAAAACAACTTTTTTGTTAAAACAAAACAAAAATTACTTATTATTCTTTAATGGCATTTCTAGATTTTTGACGTACACACAGGCAATACAGAAACATGTGAAGAACTTTATTGCTACTTTCGCGAGCAGTTTGCTTCGAATACACGAAAACTATTCTTCATACAATTGTGGACAGTTCTTTTTCCTTGCTAGCAAACTTGCGAAAATTCGAAGTTTTCGAAGCATTTTCGCGTTTTAGGGGAATTATTTTTTAACCCTAATATACGCGCACGCAGGATTTACTTTTCCAGCAATTGTTTGTCCGTAGGATTTTTTCAATTATTTTTTTCGCTTGAAAACGGGTGATTTGTATTGAAGGGGGAGGGATGGTCAGATTTTAACCATCTTAGAACTTAACCTCCGCTTGGAGAATATGAACTCATACATCATATTTTAGTTCAATCTCTCACGCCTGTCATCGTTGTGACAGACAGACGGACATCGTTAAATCGACTCAAAATTCGACGTTGATCATTTATATATATTATATATATATACATGTTGTCATACCTACCACGCCACCTTATGTGCAGCATTACAAATGGAAGAAGCTTGCGCGTGGCGAAAAATAAAAACAAAAATTGGCGTAACCACTCTAGACAAGTGTGGATCGAGCTGTTTGTGAGCTTTGACATGGCGAGTTGTGTCGTTACTTTTAGAAGATTAGCGGATTGGTTTTAAGAGAAGCGTTCATCTTAAAATGAAAAATAACTGTTTCTGTTTGTTCGCGCCAACTGAGTTTTGAATCAGGGACGTTACGCACCGTAGGCCAATACAATAACCAGCGTGCTACGATTGTATTATTATATGGGATTATTTAGAGTTATTAAATGTCATATTTGTTCATTTGCAACGAATCCATTTTTTAATTTTTTTTTTTGATACTAAATGTTACAGTTTCAGAAATGCATTTGCTGCACTTAGTCGAACAGAACTGTTCTCTTTTCTCATACAAAGATGAAATACTTAAAAAAAATTAAATTTGACATGAAATAATTAAAAAAATAAACTTAAATTTGACATTTTCATTTAGCAGACCGTACATCGCTGTTTTGGAATACGCTGCTATTTGTCATCAACGTAAAGCGGTAAAACTTTGTGTTCATATCCGTCTATAAATTTCTTTGGTTTAGAAACAATCGAGAATTCAAAGCAAAACTCACCAGTTTCAAAACGCTAGAATCGCTAAAGACGGGCAAATGCAAAAAGCGACACCAACTGAACAATTTTCTTGTTGTTGTTGTTTTATTTAGTATGCTTTCCTGAAGACCGAATTATTTGTTCGGTGTCCAAGTTGAGTAACTGCAATTTGTGTTCAAAAACCATTTTTACGCATAAAAACGAAAATATTTTTGAATTTTGAACATTAGACAATATTTTTTTTTTTGCAAATAAATTTTGCATCACAAGTGTTGTTTGAAAAAAAAAATATTAATGTCATGTCAACAAGCTGAGTTACTGCTTTTACATTTAGTTTAAGCGAAAAGATTTGTTTGCTTTTATTGTTATTATTAAAACCTTGTAAATTAAAAAAATAATAATAATAATTAAAACATTATAATTATACAATTTTGAATTTTGACCCAGTCAGAATCTTATAATATTATCGCTAAGCATAAGAAATTCAGAGCAACAAACTCAAAACGCACCGGTGTGCTACAAACGCAGAGAATGACATTAAAGACGCATAAAGATTTATTATGAATCAAAACCACCCTCATAAATTTACGCACATTCGCTTCAACTTGACTGAGCAAAGTACTTTCTGCAAGCGATTAATACCGTGAAAAATAAAACAGCATTTTAATGTTGTACAGTCAAATTCGAAAAGTGCTGAATTTGAAAATTTTTAAATATAAGCTAAATCGTTGTTTACTTGTTAAAATATATCTTGACAAAATTTTCTAATTCGACGACATGTGAAATTTAAAAACTAATATTAAATTTACTTTTCAAAAAACAATATTAAACTGATAAAAATATTTTGTCATAATAAAAAAAAAAAAAAATTTAACACAAAAAAATCATATTTATAGTCAAAAAAAAGTGCGTAATTAATTTTATTAACAACTTAATAATATAAAATCCGTGCATTATCTTTGAAATTAACGATTAAGCTGGTCTCCTGAAAAATTATTTCTGAATTTTGATAAACAAAATTCGAATATATGAAATACAACAGTACAGTGAAGTCCCCCCGCTGTCCGTTTGAGTCGTACACCAATCAACCAAGCAACAAACTCGTTATCCCCTAGCACCTCTACACTACCCCATTCCATCCATTTGAGCTTAAAACAAACGCACTTACACGTCTTATACCTTGCTACACTCCTCTTCCATCAAACCACTTCACTGAAACACTTAAGTACGTTGCGATGCGTTGCATTGTGCTTGAATTTGTGTATGCGTTGCATTTAATGTGTACCTTTAATTAGTACATGTTCTGGTATGTGTTTGTATGTGTCAACGTTTTTTTTTCATATATTTGTATATACATACATATATATACCGCTCAACATTGTTAGGGTGGAACATTTCTACAATTCAGAGACTTTTCCAATAATATTTCAATATACGCATGTACATATTAACGTACATATGTATTCTTCTTGCCTAAAAATGCTCGGATGTAGTCATTTTTAAGTTCTTTGGCACTCCTTTAAAAGTAAAAAAAAAGTTCACTATAGTCCTTACTTTTTATATAGTCACATAAAACACAACGTCGTTTTGCACAAATGTAAATAAAAACTAGTAAGAGAATTATCTTCGCCTATGCCGAAGCTCAAATACCCTCCGCCATTTTAGTGAATCAAAAAAATGTGCTTCTTTTAGCACATAAGTGCTAGCTGCATGTCTCTATTATAAGTGGGCGTTGTTCTTATCGGATCACGCCCCTTTTTGGTTATTAGTTTTGTGATCCTATCAAAGTGTTAAAAACCGAATTTGAACTGGTTCTTTATACTGCAACTATTTAGAATAAAAAAAAACCGCATGGAATGGGGTGGTTTGTATGGGAGGGGATAAAAGTTTTGATCCGATCTTAAAACTTAGCCTCCGCTTGGATATTAGGAGCTCACATACCAAATTTCAGCTCAATAGCTCTTAAACTACGGCTGTAATCGCTGCGACAGACAGACGGACAAACGGGCATTGTTAAATCAACTCATAATCCGACGCTGATCATTTATATATATACTTTGTCATACCTACCACGCCCCCTTCTAGGCATCACAAATGGAAGAACCAACTCAATATACCCTTCGGTAAGTGCACTTGCACTTGGCGAGGGGTAAGAAAATTAGACAGCTTCTCTTTTAAATTTGGAAAAAACTGATAACGGAGTTTTTGCTCATCTTTTACATTATCAATAAGGATTCGCTTAACAGCGTAGGGTTCCTTTGAAATCCTCGAAACTTTTTGATTCTCGAAAAAAAAACTGTAAGAAAATGTAGTTTTCGCGTGCTACAAAAGTTCTCGAGACAAATTAGTCTCGAAAATTGTCTCGAAAATAGCCACGAAAATAGCCTTGCTCGTATGTTTCAGTAAAATGTGTATGAAAAAGTTCACCTTTTACATCTACAGTCGTGTCTGGATATAGTGAACTAATTATTGCAAGGTCTGTTCACAGTATTGAGGTTGTTCACTATATCAAAGTTAACATTTTTCTCAAAAACTCGTTTTATATGCCCAAAATACACTTTTTTTTTATAAATTCAAGAGATCATTAAAATAAAAATGGACGTGGTTGTATCAATTTAACGCCCACTTAGAAAAAAAGGAAAATATGCGATAATATTGCTTCTAAAAGTATAAAATTGTGTATCTTAGTTTATAAGTCTCGTCGACAACTTCATTAAAAAAGAGCATGGTTGGATAAATTTAACGCCCACTTTAAAAAAAGGCGTGGATCAACTTTACGCCTACCACCATAGCTCAGAAACTTGATGTGCTATATAGAAAACATGAAATGGGATGAACCGGGAAGAATAACAGAAAAATCTGTCACGCCTACTTATTACGCCCACAGTTTGTTTAATATAGTGAAAACATAAGATTACATTGCTAATATTGCTCCTAACAATTTGAGATTTTATTTCTGTGTTTGTACGGTTTCTCCCGATAATTTCACCGCCATCACTCTGAATTGCTACAATGGGGAGTACCGGAAAGTCCCGCTAACTAACGGGAGTACCGGGAAGTTTTGCTAAGATTTTTTTATTTTTATAACGCATGCCGGGCATTCACTAGTTTGTTTTAAATATTTCACCCCTACCGATACACTTCCCAAAATCGAAACAAAAGGATAGCAATACTATTCCCAAAACTAACAAGAGAATTTATCTTTAGCTCCCCGCCATTTTAGAGACACACTCAAAAAATATGTTTCTTGTAGGACATTGTGCTATATGTCTTCACTATAAGCGTTGTTTTTATTTGAATACGCCCATTTTTTGTAAGTAGTTGTTTGTTATTACTAAAGTGATAAATATAGAATTTAAACTAATTATATACACTGGAACTTATCGCTTATAAAAATGGGTAGTTTTGATTGGAGTGGCAGTAGTTTTTGTCCGAGCTGTTTTGTCCACGCAAATATCCACTTTTTTTAAGGAAAAAAAAAACAACAAAAATAGTTACAGTACAAATAACCATAAAATATTAAACTTGAACTTGAACCTTTATTCGCAATAAAGGGAGGAGTTTGTATGGGAGGTGGGTGTGGTTTTTTTCGATATCGCCTATTTTTTCGAGCATAATGTTAAATAATGAATTTGATTATCTGCAATAGAATTTTGTTTTCGCATGGAAAGCGATTGTTTGTTTGGAATGTGGGCGTAGTTCTTAACAGCGCACTACCAATTTTTGTGAGCAGTTTTGTTTTACTACTAAAGTGTTTAATTTTTTACTATTTTCTCAAATTAAACTGCAAATTATTCATTTTAACATTATAATAAATCGAAAAGTTATAGTAATGGAAAAATTTAAACTTTAATTTGCAAGATCACTATCACACACACACTATCATCTTCATGGTAATGTATTTGAATGAGAATTTTTCTTTTCGATGAAAATATTGTTTTCATACCACTCTGACTCCGCCTTTTCCAAATATTACAAGTGGAAAAGATGGTATCCGTCAAGTGACTGTGGCCAGTGTTGATACACATTTGTGCCAGTTTTATTTTTCATGACTTTCCACAAGACAACCTCTGATAACTGTTCGCATTCCTGTCGTTTTTTATCATAAAGTTATGCGATTGTCTGGGGTTTGTTGACTTAAACCCGCAACTTCAAGTAGCTTCAAAGAAAGAAGTCTGGGATGGTTAAATCGGACGATCTTTCTGGCCTTTTTAAATTGCCAAATACGGGAGAGTACGCGATCATGAAATGCTTCCTTCACAATATAAATTGTTACACCGACTTGTTTGTCTACTGCAGATGTGTAGTTCAAAAATATCAAATATGATTGACGAAAGACGCCATTTACAAAAATTATATGCGGTTGCACCGACTTGTTTGTCTACTGCAGATGTGTAGTTCAAAAATATCAAATATGATTGACGAACGACGCCATTTACAAAAATTATAGCATCTTCCGATAGGGTGATTAAATTTACGCCACCTTAACAAAATTTTTAACCCTGATTTTATTGCTTTTTGTGTGGCTGTTGGTCTGTTGTTCCGGGTAAACTCGTTAACCGATTTCATTCAAATTTGGTACACCTTTGGGAACCGGCTTTTATTTTGAATGAATGTTTTTGTACCAAATTTTGTATATACATATGACATACAACAAGCAAATACTCATTCAAAATGCCCGCCTCTGGCTTTCTCCTAAGCCTTAAGTCGCACTGGCTTATCACCAATAGCGGCTCGCACCTCGTACATTGGAAAAATAGTCAAAGCACGAATCGAAGTTGTCTTGGGAAAATCAATGCTGTGGTATCTTTTGTGGCAAACCATGTCCTCTAAAACTTTCCCCAACTTGTAATCCACAGGGTTCAGTATAGGGCTGTCAGAGGGCCATTTTTCAGAACAAATAAAAGCTGGCAACAGCTCAGAAACATGATGCGCTATATAGGAATGTACCGGGAAGAATAATAAACTTTACAAAAACTGAGACGCCAAGTTATTATACTCACAAATTAAGTGAAAATATTCAACTATTTTGCTAATAATGCTGCAGAAATTTGGTATCTAAGTTTATAGGGTCATTGTCGATACATTCAACAAAAATGGGATTGATTGGATCAATTTATCGTCCATCGCCGTATCTCAGAAGCACTTCAACTAGGAGTAATGAGAAGTTCCGCTTATTAAATGTCTTACACATATATCTATTAAAAAAAACTGTGCAACGCCGGGTACTATAAACTAATTTATTTAAAAAATGAAATACCAAATTTTATATAAATTTTTTTTAAATATGCAAATGTATATTTCAAACAACGGTGAACCTCCCGCAACTTCCAACACCCCTCACGTAATTTAAAAAGGAAACTAAAACTGACTCTAGATATTATTAAAGTTTAATATTTAAAATATAAAAAAAAACAATGAACTTACATGCTATTCGATGTATTCCAATGCATGTAAAATGTCTTTGCACAATTTGAAACGGTGGATAATAGAACGGTCTCCAGGCAAACAAGCGTAAGAAGCGTAAAAAAAGATGTTGCGCCCAAACTAGGCAACAAACGAAAACGCGTTCGTGTTGATCCTGTTCGTTTTGCTGCTAATGTTGCTGTTGTCGATATTGTTGCTGTTGTGGCTGTAGATATTTTCGATGGTGTTGTTACTGTTGTTCCTATTGTTTTTGTATGCAACGTTGTTAGAATTTGTCGCAACGAGTTGGTAAGCGTTGTCAGTGTTTTGCTATAACCGCTTCTGTTGTTAGTGTAGCTATTGCTGTTTTTGCTTCTGTTGTTAGTGTAGCTATTGTTGCTTTTGCTCCTGTTGCTGCTGCACTTGCTTCTGTTGCATTCGGTTTTTCGATGATGACTTACTTTAAACGCAGGTGACGTCGATCGATATAGTGTTGTTGCTGCTGTTGTTTTCATAGAATTAATTGTGGCTGTCGTTACAGAAAAACCATTTATTCTTGTAGCAACAGCAGCATTTTGTCGTTGCAACATTTGATTTTTATCTTTGCTGGTTTTTAAGAACGCCAACGAAGATGCACACGCGTAAGACAAATTTTTATTATTGTCGCAAAAGTTACTACTGTTGCTGGGGCTAATATCGCTGCTGCTATTGCTGTTGCTGGTGTGATAACTACGACGGCTTCTGCTGCTGCTGCCAATATTAGTTTTGGTGTTTAGAACTTCAGATGCGACACTATAGAAGTCCGGTGGATGTTCAAGATGGGAACGATACGAGCTTGTTGCTGAATTAGCAGTGGGTGACTGCAAGTAATGTGTTGTTAGTGTAACCGTTGATAACAGCTCTTTTGGCAATTCTGTTGAATTGTTGTTATTGTTTGCAGCAGCAGCACATCTCTTTGTCATTGTTTCCATAATTGTTATGCTTACTTCTTCGCCGCTCGCACAAATTATTCCTTCTCTTTTCTTGTGATTATTTCTGATAATGTGATATATATTTCTGCAAAAATTATTCACCTCACCATGAGAATCATTTCTGTAAAAAAAAAGAAATAAAAGTATATTAATCACAAGACCAACAAAAAAATCAAAAATAAACATTTGCAAAATTGTAAACTATCAATCAAGAGGTGTGTAACGTCGGGACAAGGACCACACGAAAACAGATCAAAGTCGGTTAGGAAGGTGCAAAGACATCTTGAGGGCTAACCACAAGTGACCATGTCAAGCCTTTGATCATTGAAGCTGGTATTGGAAAACCTTGCAGAAAATATTTTAGACAAAGTCTGGGCAGAGCCGGATATTCATAGAAGATATGTAGAGATGTTTCGTCCTCCTCTAGACACAGTCTGCATTCAGTGTCGGAGGATGGACCAAATTTTTGGAGGTCATATTTGAACCAGTTGAGAATTTGCTACACATAGCTTAGAGTAACCGGATCTTAGTATAGGCAATATACAATTTTCCACACCCTCTAAGTAATTGTCCTACACATACATCTATCAAAACAAAACATGGGCAAACTCGATGTTGCCCGAGTAATATACAATATATAAGACAGCCATACCCGCATGTCGACTTCTTGTCAAAAATGAAATAGCAGTCCAATATAAGAATTTACCTTCGGATTACCTGAAGCTTAAATACCCCACGTCTTTTTTGAGTAGTTTCGTGTGACTTGATACTAAACTGTTTTTGAGCTTCTTATCTGCATTGCAAGATTTAATAAGATTAGTTTCTATCCAATCTTGATCATCTTAGAACTTAACTTATGCTTAGAGAATAGGAGCTCACATACGAAATTTCGTATGTCGATATCTCTTTCACTACGACTGTAATCGCTAAGTCGGTCATTGGTAAATCAATTAAGATTTCGACACTAATCATTTATATGTATGTATGTACATATACACTTTGCTCAGAGTTTGAATTTGCTTAGTTTAAGCCAGTTCTTAAATACCCAGGAACAGTGTTTGGGGTCGTTATCCTGCTGAAAAATCCGATTCAAATATTCTACTTGCAGTCTTCGGCGGATAGCTTGCACCGATATTTTTATCGCAAAACAATACTTCATTTGGGTCCATATTTGAGTGGAGGCCAAAAACGATTTGATTTGGCCAACGTGACCCCATATGCCTAATTTCATTAGTTATTGTATTTCTTCAGTTTGTACAAGGGAAATTGTGTTAGGTTCGATTTTTTTGATAGTATTGCATAGCCCTAGTCCGTTCAATGAGTAATGATGTGGAGAAATCATACTATAGAAAGGATTTCCAACTATGTATTAACTTTTTGTAAGGTTTTATCGGTTAAAAATTTAAAAAACAATAAATATTGAATTTATAAATTCAATTCAATTTTAAAAATAAATATATGAGTTTTTTCTTTAATAAAATAAAAATTTGATTGATATATTTCAACTTGACATGGACATTACAAAAGGAAGAACAAACTGGATATACCCTACGGTACGTACTTAGGTTTGACGTAGCAACCAGTGCAGGCCGAGCTATCAATTAACTTTTTTGTGGCAAGTTGTTACTCTCAGAAGTTGCCGGGAAAAATAAAGCATTCTCTTTAGGCTCTGAATAATTTTATTTAAACCGGAGCAGAATTGGTGAAAATAAAAAATGTCAAGGTAGGCCGCGTGGTAAAGATTTAAATTTAAAAGCACGTCATTTACTAATTCTAAATACTCGCTTAATTCCAATCGGATCACTATGAGTGAGGTGTTATACGAAAGGAATTAGACTAAAGGATTGCAACTATTATTGCGAGGAAATTTTAATTTGTAATCACAATTAATGGCAAACTTAGCATTGCAATCTGATGTGGATGCTTTCATCGGATGTTGCCAGCTTTCAAAACATTAAAATCAGAGTCAAAGGAGTACGCTTATGTAAATCAATTTGCCAATTTTTATCTGAGTCTGCGGTAAACCGATTTTTCTTATGAAAAACCATTTTTTGTTATTTTTTTTCGTAATCTGCAAATTTAACCGGGAATGTGGCTAATCGAAGGCTTATATACTGGACATCGTTCTATTATTTTATTATTTTTATTGTGATGGCTTTAATAAATTTTAATATGTTTTTATGTAATTTTAAATTTAAATTCATAGTTCTATCTATTTGACAAAAGCGCTTAAAGTTTATTCCTAACTGGCTTTCCCTTGACAACTGCGTCCAATTTATTTAAATTCTAAGAATAAGGTCTAAACGGTTCTCAGTTAGATTATATCCATACTAATATCATAAAGGGAAGCGTATTTTTTTATTTCGTTTGATCCGTTTTCACGTCTTTACGGTTTTCTTCAAACTTGGAACATATTTGAGAAGAGACTGGAAGAAATAATAGGTAAAACGGATCAATAATAATTTATTTTTATCGTGTTTTTTACAAAAATATAAAATCTGCCACAATTAGTAAAATTAATTTGGTATTTCAGTTGATAAAATCCACCAAAAGTGGACGTGGTTTAACATTTCACAAAAAGTGAGCATGGTCAAATTAATTTTACGTCCACCGCCATATCTCAGGACTAAGATCAAATTTTTTATGGAGGTATATGATGAATAAAAATTACCATTTTACAAAAACGGGAATGGTAGGATCAATTTTACGCCCACTAACCTTACTCAGGAATGTGATGCATACCTTAATATAATTTTGTGCATATTAACGACATCTGACTGGAAAGTGCTGAGTTATATATAATGCAATTACCGGGGAGATTAATTATTACAGTTGCGAAACTTGGCTTAGGAATATAAGGCGACTACGTCTACCAACGTACAACGGGGATTAACAGGAAGTTTTGCATTGAATTATGGTTTAAAATTATCAAAGTTACCACATATTCATATCAATATAATATCAGAAAATAAGGGCGAGGCTAAAAAGTTTAATAATCCTAATCAACTAATAAACTTCGACAAGATTCTATAAGAAAAAAAAAAACGGAACATCACCGGGTGCTTAATATTTATATTTCCAATTCTAGTTAAACATGAATCCGACATTTAAAAAAGCACATTATTATTGAAATTGTTAAATAAAGATAATAACTTGCAGTGTACAATGCCATCATACAGAAAGAACATTTTCAAAAAGTATCAAAATTTGTTGTTGTAAAAAAAATTCCATTTAGGTAATGCATATAAAAATGCATTTCATAAAAAAATACGAACTAGATGCAATTTTATTGATATTTGAGTACTTGTATTCATTTTCGAAATGTTTTTGCTATACTAAGGCATTACTCAGTACATCTTAAGTAAATCTGTATATTGTTTATTTATTTGGTTTGTGGTCGAATTTGATTTGTGCAATAAGTTTAAATTCATATTTGATATTTTTATGTATTATTTATTAAAAAAAAAGCGTTAATTAACTTTAAAGAAATGGCATACAATTAATAGAACACAACATATATAATTGAAATTTAAAAAATAAGGTTTTGTTCAATTAATACAAAATGATTCAACACGATTTTCGTTTACATTGCCGTAGTAAGACGCAAGATGTGCTTACGACGACGCGACAAGGCGAAATCGAAACAAACGAAGCGAGATATGAAGAAACAAACAAATTTATGAAGCGAATTGAGGTTTTTATGTATACTCACGTTAACACTCACACAGTGGAACAACATACTTTCATACACACACATAGCATTTCAAAATGACATCGCGAACTCGATTGGAATAATTCCAGTGTTGCCACAAATTTTCGCTCGAGTTTCATATAAAAAAAAAATTGTTGCATTCTTTGACGAGTTTCATAATATAAATTAATTAAGAAATAACTTTTTCTAACAACCTTATTCAATTGTATTATAAAATTAAAAAAAAAAACAATAGATTTTTAACTATTTTACTTATACTTTAGAATAACCAAATATTATCTAAAATGTATTTAAAAAATTTTAATTTTATTTTTGGAATATATTCCGAAGTTTTGAAAAGTAATTTGAAATAATCTGAAGTAGTTTTGATTACCCTAAAATCGAATAGATATATTCAAATATACATCTTAAACAATTTGAAATATTCCATAATATTCCGAATGTACGAATATTTGGAAATGCTTTTAGCATATTTAAACTAATATTTGGCTTTATTATTTTTTTTGTTTAAGAAATTTGATTTTTTTTGTTAATATTACTCTTAAAAATCTAAAATTTAGTATACGACTAAGTGTGGTAACTGTCGATAACTTCAGCCAAAAGTAGCCGTGGCTTGAATTGAACACCCCGATGACGCTCGATGATATATAGCCCGCTACTATAGTTCAGAAACGTTATTACATTGGATAGTGAAACGCTACTACAATTTTGTTTAGTTACGTATAATGTAGTTACCGGCGAGGCTGCGAAATTGAAGATGCAAGGTAGCTATTTCTACGAACTCACTAAAGGGAAGTTTTGTCTTAAAATTTGATATAAAACTATTTTAATAATAATTCAAGAGTTCTCTTAGGCTCTGCCGAAGTTCAATTACCCTCCAATATTTTAGAGACATTAAAATTTTTTTTATTTTATTTTAAATTTGAACTACAACTGTTTTTTTTTAATTTTTTTTAAAATAAAATATGGTAGTTTGTAGTATGGGAGAGGGTTGTAGTTTTGATCCGATCGCGACCATTTTTTGTGAGAAATTATGCGATACTACATAAATTGTAAATACCGAATTTATCTATACTGGAATTAATTTTAATAATTTTTTTCTCTAAAAAGTGTAGTTTGTATGGAAAGATAGAGTAGCTTTGAGCCGATCTTGCTCATCTTAGAACTTAACCTTAAGAGACCCTTACAGGAAGATTTTGCACTTCTTAAGATATACCATACCGATATCTCTTAAACTATGGCTGTAATTGCTGGGACAGACAGACGGACATCATGAAATCGACTCAAAATTCGATGCTGATCATTATAAATTAATATACATATATTGTCATACCTACCACGCCACTTTATAGTATTTACAAATGGAAAAACTCGTGGCGAAGGGTATATCAGTTAGTAAACTTAAACATGATTCTTAAAAAAAACCGAAGCACCGCCGGGTACTTATCGCTTTTTTCTCAAATAGTTTTGAAAGTGGTTAGTTTCTTAAAATAGATGAAAGAAATTGTTTTGTTGACCAGTAAATTAACGAATTTTCAAATGATATATTTTAAAGAATTTGGTGCTTCTTTGGATAAAGCCGGCTTCCCTAAGCTTTCTGCTTCGTAAATTTAAGTAAAAAATAAATTGTAAAATAATTAAATAACTTGTTTATCCTTTTTCAAGGTTTGAATGCGCTGTAGGTATTGTCATTCATTGAAGTTTGGCTGACTTATTAACTGTTTTCTTTGAATTACGTTCATCGGAAAAATATAAATAAAGTTGCGGGCATCAGATTCAATTCTTAGAGTCAAATCAAAATTAATTAACTAGAACTAAAACTTGAGCTATGTCTTGTCGAAAGTATATTTTTGCTGTCACAGAGTGTAATTAACTAAAAATCGACAAACACAAAGCGCGCTCAAATTTTCTTTGATTTGCATTTTTTTTACTTGAAATATTCACCGCCCACATACAATGGGTGTTGTATGGAAGCGGTAAAGCTTTAAAGTTCAAATTTATGTTCTTTATTAGTTTAAAACACTCGCTAAGTTTCAAATGAACCATTATTAGGTGTCAAATGAAAATTATTGAAGAGTTCTTTGAAACCCCATACCATTTTTTGTGATATCTTGGAAACTATTTCAGATGAACGCATTTTTGTTTAAAAAATTTTGGCTTTTATTTTCTAGGAAAAATGCGTTCCATAAATTATCTTTCATTTGATATACATTTCTTACCTATCTCCTAATTTTTGTAGCATATAGCAAGAAAAATTTTACTTTAATTGGTACTTGCACAATTAAGAATTTAAAAAAATAGCAATTTTATACAGAAAAATTGTTAGTTCAGACTTGCAATTAGCGCCCTTCTTAACACAAAGAATAAAGAATTTTTTTAATTCGAAATTTTATTTTGAGACCACCGTTCTCTAAGGAAGATATTAGCAAATTTTTAGAGTACGCCATAAAGCTCAATCTACACTCTGCTAGGGTGGTTACGCAAAACATTTATTTAATTTATATTTAAAAAAAGTCAGCATGGAACAAAATAATAAACAATTTTATGTGAAAACAAAGTGGCAACGCTGAAAAGGTTGCTTGAGACGAAGTGCATTGCACAAGAGAAACAAAGTCGAGGCATCGTGCGAACTTGTTCGTATACAACAAAAAAATAAAACAAAAGTTTACACACTTGGTACTTACCTCTTCCAATTTGCATTATATTTTTATATTTTTTTGCTGCTGCTGCTCGTTTATACAAATAAGAAAAATCCTAATTTTTAATGTAGATATTTAAAACTTTTTAAATACCTAATTATTTTTTAACTGCTGTTTGTATTCCCACTGCGTTCGTTTTTAATAAAACTTTGCTATTGCCGCTTGCTGCTCTTCGCCTTGGTTTGCTGCTCCTGTCACGAACTGGATTCGACGCAACGACATTTTTTTCTCACGTTTTCAGTGCGTTTAGTGCTTTTGTGGCGAAGCTGCCGATGTCGACGGGTTTAATGGTTGTTGCTGTTGTTTATTGTTCGCGCTCTCTTTCACTCACTCTCGTATACACAAACTTTTTTATATATATACACTATTTTCGTTTGCAGAGCCTAATTTCAGAAATTCTTGATCGGTCTGCTTATTAAATTTTCACCGACAGGAAAACGTGATTTTCCCGATATATTCTAACTGGACAAGCACAAATTGTTAAAGTATAATTAAATATTATGCCCCACCACTGCAGCTTCCTTATTTTCTTTATTGCATATTTGAAAATATTTTTCACACACACACACACAAACAAAACGAAAAAAAATTAATGCAGCCACTTGCAAAATGCACGTAAATTTACGTATACCACAAACGACCGTTCGGGTTGATTTCGCAAACACATATGACTACATCCAAAAGAGTCACGCCGACCAGTTCCAGCAAGTCGGCTTAGCCGCCAACAAGAAAATGCTAACAAGCCGCCACCGTTAAGTCGTCGGATTAAGCAAGCAGCCACCGTTTCATACAAAAATTCGGCTAGAAAGTAATGATTCGGCTGAAAATAATTTTCAACTGATTTGAGAGCTGAATATTTAATATGAAAATTTTTACAAAAGAACAAAATTTATAACTTTAAAGCTATACCGCCAGTCAGAAATTTAATTTTGCACTAAGAAATTCGCCTTAAAAGTTACTTATCTGGTAAAATATGTAATTTGTATACCCATTCCAATACTTTGATATATGTATATTGAAAATTCTTATTGTTTTTATATGAATATTCGATTTTTGTTTATATACTGCGTTTTAAAAATATATTTATGGTTATGGTAAGGTTCATTAACTACAAATAAAAGTTAAACTTTACTTCCCATCTTTATTAATACTACACAATCAGCTGTTTTTTCTCTCCCAATTTTCCTATTAACAATTTGATTCAGGATTTGTGTTTTTTAATACTGTTAAAATTTTAGATTGTCAAAATCAACCAATAGCAGCACTGTTTAAATTGTTTAACAAACGAAATTCTGTCACTCTAAAAGAAGGCCGTAGCCAGGGCCAACTACGGTTTCAAACCCCCCCAGAAGATTTCCCATACAATTTTTTTACTAAATTTGTTTTTCTTAGGCTTATATACAAATAAAATAATTGTAATGGTTTAGTAATATTTCATATCAGACTGGAACTTCGTTGAGTGTTATTTTGAAGGAGTCCGACGAAATTTACTGAAAAGAAATGAATTAAACTTTGTTTGTATCACTATAAACTAACCCCCCAGAAATAACCCTGGCTTCGGTCTTACTCTAAAATAGATTGTCAAAGTGACAATCTAAAAACTAAAGCAAAATGTATGTGTTTGTTGTAGAGTTGTTGTTGTTTTTGTAGTTACGATATAACCTTATTAAGTGAGCCCTGTTTAGTTCTCAAGCGTCGTTACCCAAGTATTCTCGATTTCACTGGTGTATTTCGAATCCGATTTTCTACATGTCGCCCAAACCTACGAGCCCCGTAATTCTCTCTCGAGGCTTGTTTGGTTTATTTAAGATAATCGACTGGCACAAGCCTAAAATACGAGCGTGTGCCAAATAGCAATGTTTAAAAAGATATCAATGATGAATGTAAATTTATAACTATTATCTATAATCCATTGACATATAAAACTAATATTAGATAAAATACGAAAAGAGGGCTGACTTACAACTGATTAAAACTTAATATATTATATAAAAAATAGGTAAAATAAAAGAACTGGATGAACGCAATAATCTAAATTGACTGATTGAACTAGGACTAAATGAACTGAATATACTGGATTGACTAGAAAGACTTAATGGACTGTAAATGCTCGACATACTAAATAGAATAGACATGGCAAAGACGAATTCCTAATAAAAATAGAACTAGTAAGAGAAATATCTTCGGCTACTACAAAAACAACTCTACAAAAAACGCATGCATTTTGGTTTCGTTTTTAGATTGTCACGTTGACAAACTGCAAACTAGACACACAGTGTTCCACACACCCTCGATATCTGAGCTCTTTTAGATTATCGATAATCATATGCAATTTGCAGACAAGATCCAAGATAACCCAGTCATTATTAACTAATAACACGAAACTCCGTGTTTCACTAGAATAAAACTGCATAATAATAGACTTTATAGCTCTAAATTATATGTAATAATTTAAATTGCATCAACTTCTGGGTGGTGAGGGCTTGAACCCCTATTTCGGCTGACTACGGCCTTCTTTTAGAGCGACAGAATTTCGGGTGTCACAAAATGTAAACAATGCTGCTATTGGTTGATATTGACAATCTAAACATTTTACAAAATTAAAAAACGCAATTCAGCTGTTCGTGCGCTATAACCTTATTAAGTGAGTCCTGAAACTAAGTTTTCAGCTCTGCCCTGAGACCCAGCAAACAAAAATGTTTATTTAAGTGTTACCCAATGAAAATATGTATATTATAAAATAACTTATTCTAAACACGAATTTGGGCATTTATTCGGTCTTTAGCGGTGTTTTTTCCTTTTGAGCGCGAATAACGGCGGAGGCACTACGAAGAGCGGCATGTCAGCAAGTTCTTCAGTGATCTACGGGGACCGGCCTTTATGGTAACACTGACAGTGTTCTTGGAAGGACGCCGACCGTACTTGCCCTTCTTCGTGACGACGTTGAAGCCTTTCTAATCAGCAGCAGTAATGATGCAAAGAGTTTTCTTGTGGACCAAACCGAGACCTAACATCGTTCAAGTTGCTGGCCACAGCGATGAACGGTTTCTTCGCATCACGCGGCTTGAACAGAAGACGTCGTTGTTGCGGACAATCAGCCATTTGAGGTGTGATAAAGTGGCCATCTCAGATCTTGTGTCTTGGACTGCGATGATGAAAAAAATAAATGAATTTGTATGCAAAATTATATATTTATCTGGAGATAAGTTATTAAGCCATCTAATATTCTTATTGGGTTTCTTTCTAAAGAAGCAATACAGGCTAGACATAAGGAGTTTAAAAAAGTTCGGTTATTGCTTATTTTTCGTTACTTTATGTAGCGGTTCCTTTATAATATTCCATCACTGGAGCTAGAGCAAAATTCTCGATAATATGTGTGGAGTAAAATTTGCGACTGCAAAAATTAGTTAAATTATTTAATAAAAAGTTATAAATTTACTATTTTGATATTTTTTGTATACCGCCCCTGAATTGATGTGACAGTCACAACTGTGTCTCTGTTATCGTTTTCCTAACATTTAAAATGTAAAATAAAATAACCATTTTAAAGTAATTATAATTCACACAAAATTTTATGAAAATAAAAATTTTTTTAATTCAACGGCAATATTTTTTTTTTGTTTTGACAAATAATTTTTTTTGCTAACTGATCGTTTATAGGTGATTGTAACAGAGAATCTCTATCAGACTTTCGTAAATGTTTGAAAAGTATAATTCTTATTATTGAAAGATCTATGCTACGATTAATTTAAAAAAAAACCCTAGCAGATATGACAGAATAGCCCTAAATATTCTTCTGCACACGATATATATCTAAAACCTAACGAAAAAAATTATCGAAAATGACTATCGATTTGTTTTTGACAAAATTTTCTCTGAATGTACTGCTGCCATGATAGTCCATTTCGATACTTTTGTGACTATCGTTTTATGTAGGTGACGAACTTACAGGTTCCAAAACATTTAGGTACTAATATTATAATTAATATTGAACATTCGACAAAATATCATAGTTTCTAATTTTATTTAAAAAAAAAAAATACTGTTTAATTTTTTGCTTGCCGGAAATAATGCGCTTACTAGTTCAGTTTGGAATTAAACTGTGCGCATCTTACGATACTTCGTTTTTCGACTTCTATTATCGACATAGATTTTTTTCGATGTCATTTTACTTAGGTTTTTATACTTCAAAATTGGTTGGAAAAAATACAAGTCAAAACTGTAACCTAGTAACTGTTTATGTCGAAGCGGTTATCCCATCTTGCATACGAGTAGGAGCAAGAATGTATTCAGTGCGCTGCACGATGACATTATATCGGCTATCTGAAATTGGAAAAAAAAGAACCCTCCCATCTTAATTTCGATTAGGATTTGATGTTTTTGTTTCAAGAAAAGACGAACAGAATTTTTTCTTGGGAAGTATGATAAATTATTATTAAAAAAACATTGCTCTCAGAGAATTTCGCGGTTGTGTGGGCCAGTTATCTGGCCAATGAAGTATCATTGGATAAAGCAGATCTTGCAGACATCGCTTAATGAATGAAGTTTCCAAGATCGCATTCGATACTCGTAAGCAGTATTAAGCTGATATAACTTCTATTAATGATTAAGGCTATTAGAGGTTAGCACCTTAAATTATCCTGTGTTGTTGTAATTTAAAAATTCCAGACAGCTTCAATTGACTTTGACACTCGATTTGCCAGGTAAAAATCAATTGCTGCTTTCAGAAATCTTTAATTTGCACAAGAAGCCGAGAGAGACCGCAAAACTTTTATGTATGTACGTAAGCAGCGGTGATGTGAGATTTGCGTAGCAAAAGATGTTTTTGAAAACTACAGAATGTACACAGCCATGCGCGTAAGTAAGAACCGCGTACGATTTTGTAGCTTTTGAAACAAAATTCAAAGAAATTTCGGCAACTTTCAATAGATGTGTCCAGCCGTTAGAAGTAAAAAATCAAAATCCACTTATGGAGTGTTAACATATTACTTTTTTATAATTTTGTAATGACTTCTTTTGTTCTCGAATTAAACTGTATAACTTTTAAGCCACCAACTTAAAAACGTTTGATAAAATCTCAAAGGTTTGTTGGGCACTAAACATTGGAATAAACTTTAACGAGGTGTTTGAATTTGTTACGGTCGTATGTGTTCGATTCGTTTCGATTCTTGAGCCAAACTGAACTACTTGCTTGATCGTCTAGTCACTAATACGATTATTTCGGTTTCAGTTCGAACTTGAAATATTTGATATTCACCCAGCGAAAATTGTTCATTTTGTGTTTTTTTTTTAATCTGATAATTACTGTTTGTACTCGAGACAGCTGAGACATTTTGTAATTAAAACTTAAATATTGATAAAATATTAAAAATCGCTAATAGAGTTTTCGAATGCAAATTTGGTCAGCATAGTTAGTACGAACATTTTTTAGCTAACTAAATATTTAGAGCTCAGTTTTTGTCACTCCCTCTCAAATATGTCAAAGAATCGAATGACAAGAGATTCCAACTAATATTTACGTTTCGCGAACTTTGTTATGTTTATTAATTTTTTTTTTCTGGAAAAACGCTCAAGTGTATGAAATCAAATTGCTATCTTACTTGGTAAGCAATCTGATTCTTTTGAACTATACCCGGCAGGGCTCGGGTTATTTTTATGCACCACTCAGTGGTGTATATTGGTTTTGGTCCAATGTTTGTTAAGTAGAGAAATATCAATTTTGAGATTTGAACAGCTGTTATTTTCATTTGGAGATTCATAACAGAATCGCAATAACAGGTTCCGGAGTATAGCTGTAAGTATTTTGAAAATTTTGTTAACGGACTTCAAACTATCAAAATTTATTCGAAGTTTATGTTTGAGAATCGTACTAGATTTTTGCTGTATGTAGCTGTAATTTTCGTATGGAGCTTCATAACAGAATAACAATAACAGATCAAATCTTTTAGAAGTTTAAAAATTACTAATTTGTTGGAAATCATGGCATCAAATGAGAGAGGAATTTCTGTAGTAGAACAAATTTACCTTTTAATAGGTTATGATCTAGCTCCTTAAGAAATCCAACGGGAATCTTATTGGAAAAAAATTATATCGAGAACATAAACTTTCAAAACCACTTATAAACTTCTCATTCCAATCAAAGCTGGTCTGGGTCTTTTCTACAGCCTAGAAGCGAGGAACTCTATTACTCTGATATGAGTGCCGGGACATGAGGTTAATGAAATAGCTGATTCTCTTGCAAATTACAAGGATGGTGCAAAAACGAAGTTCATAGGTCCGGAACCCTTCGGTGGGGTAAAAAACTTGCTACTTGTAAGGTAGAACCGAAGTCTACTTGATCATTGGAGAGTCAAATCAGGCATGCGACATTAAAGAATACTCATTGACCCTGTACATATCAAGATATAAGCTGTTCTAAACCTTAGCAGAAAGAACATTGAACTCTACACCGAACTGTTAACAGGACACTGTAAACTCAATTACCATCTAAAGAAAATATAATTGGTAGAAAATGATTCAAGCCGACTCTGCCAAGAGGAGCAGAAAACGGCTGGACATGCTCTTTACACTTGTCCAGTGTTGGCAGGACGCAGATTTCACTACCTGGGCAGTAGAATTCTAGTTCCAAATCACAAAAATTACAAGATTTATAAATAGTCCAGAATTGTGTTTTTGGACAACGAGGCTGCAGTGCTTCTACAGCCTTTTTTTTACTAATAATTCTTAAAGCATTTTCTACAAATTTTTGTTTAACAGTCTCCAATCAGCAAAAGAATGTCAGTCAGTGATTTTTATCTTCTTTTTTTAAGTAATTGTTGCACTGGGTCTCATTTGTGCCACACGACGCCCTTTTCTTTCATGAACACGATCGAGTATTTAATTGCGAGTATTTAATTGCTGCGCGCGTCAAGTTTCATTTCTTGTAAATATTTTGTTAAACAAAAATAAGCAATATCGTTAAAGTCTAATCGTAAATATGTTTTAGCAATAGCCCAGCGGAAAATTTGAAAGACAACTAAGTTGTGTATTGGTAAATCGATGGCACACTTTTCAGATCTAAGAGCAGTTGTTAAAATTGCATACATGCAAGTAACCGGCAGGTTTGCCATTATATTGCATTCACATGTGATGCAGTTTCCTGCTGGGATATTATCAGAACAGATTTTAGTTTAATTTAATATTTTATTTGTTTACACAAATGTTAGTCAAATCGGAGGAAAATTTTAATTGCACTGTGAATTATACAAATGTATGTCTTTATAAAATAGTAGTGGATGCCCGGCATGCGTTGCAATGCCAAAACAAGGAAAATGTTGCCAGAACTTCCCGGCACTTCCCAGTTATAGCGATTCTGAGTTGCGGCGATGAAATTATCGGCAGTAACCGTACAAACTCAAAAATAAAATCTCAAATTTTTAAAGACAATATAAGCAGTGTAATTGTTAATTTTCACATAATTTAACAAATTGTGGGCGTGGCAGATTTTGTATACACTGTTATTTTTCCCGACGCATTCCGTTCTCTGTATAGCGCATCAAGTTCCTGAGCAATAATGGTAGGCGCAAAATTGATCCACCCTTTTTTAAAAGTGGGCGTTAAATTTACCCAACCACTCCGATTTTCAAGAAAGTTATCGACAGTTTTAGTTTTGTAGAAGCAATATTAGCGAAATAATAGAATATTTTCATTTAGCTTTAGAAATTGTGGACGTAATAGGTGAGCATGGCAATTTTTTTTTGCCCATAACCATCATATTGATATTACAAAAATATCAATATGAAATGACATTTTTTTAGTGTATCTACATATCTTATTCCTCAGCGTTGCCCAGGTTTTGTTTTTTATATAAATATGGTAAGGATTGTTATTATTACTTTCGAGGTATTCCTTCAACAGCGAAAGTGCCTCGAAAACCTCGAAACTTCGCAAGTTTGCGAGCCTGGAAAAAGAACTGTCAAACTGTGGATGAAACATGAGACCTATTCCCATTACCGCGAAATTGCCTCGAAAACCTCGAAACTTTGCGAGTTTCCGAGTCTGGTTTCTCGTATTTGGTTGATTGAACTAAAGTTTTACAAAAACTACAAGATCTTGAGCGAATCTCTTCCAATGGAATTTCTTCAACGAAATCCATGTGCTCTTCAAAAATGTCTGCCACTGGGATTCTTCCAGAACATAAGCGAGTCCTTTAGCTTTTTTAATGCAAATCGGTTCTATGGACACTAAATAACAAGAAAATTCCTTCGAAAAATACTTTCACTGGGGCTTATGAATATTCATGAGTGTTTTTCAGAAGCCAATTGAACAAAACCCATTAACTCTTGAATAATTTAAATTTCTTCAGAAATAATGCGAATCCTTCATTATGAAACTGAAAATAAAATTTGACTGAAGATTAAAAAACTTTCCGAGCTCGGTCTACCAGGTCTACTGAAGGTGTTATTTGTGATAACATGCGTGTTTAATAATATTTAAAATTTGACAGTTACAGGCAAATATTGGTGATAATTTGTGACAGAGTGTGACAAATGCAATTTGGCAATTCCCTTTTGAACTCCTTAACCAGAGTTGTTGCCTTTTGTCATAAAAGCATTGCAAACCTCTGCTTAATTGAAAATGCATTTTAAGTAAATCATATTTAATAAGTATTTATGGTTTCCTTGTGAATTAGGTCATTTCTATCACGCCCATTTACAGTGAAGTGTCGACATTGGCCATGCACACATAGATACCAAATATCACAATTTGTAGGAGTGGCAGATTTTGTTAAACTCAAAACCTTGCCGGGCATAAGTACAGCTAATCATTTGGGAAACAAATAAAAAAATTTTAAATTTAATTTTTCTAAATTCAAAATTTTTTTTTATACTGACAACTTTTTTTCCAAAATTAAAATATTTCCGATTTTTTACTCGAAGGAGTTTTAAGATATCTAGTAGATTTTTGAAGTTGTTGCGCCACTGGTATGCGTATAACACCTACAACAACACATGCATACATACACACGCACACACACACACACATACAACAATCGTTTACACACCATACACTAAAAGCATATTTATTGTCAATACGTACGCACAACGTTCGTAAAACTACAGTTAATTTAACGACGAATTCTTTTCGTTTTTCATAATTTTCTTCGCAATATCTATATATATATAAATATATATATATATATATATAATACAAAAAAAAATTATCTAAACATTAAAGAATACCAATAAAAAACGATAAAGAAAATTTGTTATCAAATAATGAATAAGTTATTAAGCGAGTGTTAGTAACTACTTAACAACAACAAAAAGAACAACAACAACAAGAGCAACAACAACAAGAACAACAACTAACAATAAGGACATTAAGTTTAATCTTGGATAACAAGAAAGGATACCAAGTCAAGGAAAACCTTAGAAAAAAGCACGCTTATCGAGAAAATGTTGCTGTTGTTGTTGCAGTGACGAAGAGAACACCAGCAAAAACAACAAAATGTGTAGCGATAAAACACAAGAAACGCCATATTAAAAAAACAAAAAAAAACATCTAACAAAAAAAAAAACAGACAACTCCAACGGTAGTAATAACATCAACAACAACAACAAAAAGAAGCGAAAAGCAAGAAACTGCATACATACATGTTTTGGACATTTGTACACATGAGCGTATGTATGTGTGTGTCCTGAAATGACGAAAGAAAAACCAAAAAATACGCCGAAAAAGAGCGAAAGCGAAAAGCCAAAATATATACAAAACGAACAAAAAATTGAATAAAGTACTTACGTGTATTTGTTAAATGAAAAAACCGAAACAAAACAGAAAAGCAAAGTTCAAAAGTATGAAACGTGATAAACTCATACAACCTACAATAAGCAAATATATCGAAGAAAATATCGGTTAGTTTACTTCTTTTTTTGTTTTTTTGCTATTTTAAATGTATTTTTTTTAAGTATGTGTTAAGAGAAAAATTGCATAGGCACACTGAATTGGTTGGTAGCAAGGGAAAGCCGAAGTTTCGCGATGTACGGGTTTAACGTGTAAGTCAATTCATGTTGGGGGCAGAAGCTTGGCGAGCAGGCAGGCAGGACTCCCCAAAATTACCGTGACATGAAGTTTGTTAAATATTTCTGGATGTACATAAATGCAATTGTTATTGACATATATCATTTGTATTACATTTGCATGAATTCGCATGTGTCGATTAGAAATCAGATAATGCTGCAGCACTGGAGCATTTTTTTTTAAAACATCTGCCATCTCAAAAAAAAAAATTACAAATCCTTCTTTGAAATAACCAAGCACAGTCAACGCTTTACAGTGAGAGTAATCGCAGTTTTATTTTATTTAAGTGCGGCTATTCTTGTGCCCAATGGCTCAGTTCTAGTATGGTCATGTCTCTGTTGGACCTGAGTCACCTGATAGTCGGGCGGTGGAGAACGAAAGCTCCGCGGGACAGGGTTTGTATACACTCCAGCCCGTCGATGCCTGGTCTTAACACTTGGACACTTGGACACAGTGTGGACAGACCTAATGACCAAAAAAATCCCCAAAACAGCTAAGCCTATGTACTTGCGGGGTAGAGTCAAGATGAATAGGTTTTGTTGGCTAATTCGATAGAGTTCCTACTTAAATCCGGTTAAAGTTCCCAAATTATGGTTTGGTAGGTTGATTGAAGTGGTGATTCCTAGAGAAGGAATCCAAATAGCGCTTACGTGCCTTTCTGTGGCCATGTCCTCGCTTTCAACTTGTTAAAAGATTATTGTATACTGCAGCTCTACTAAATCTAGTCAGTGCGGTTTAAGAACCTTAGCAGGTCGTAGATGTCTGTAACACAATGCTCTTTGCGATTTCCAAATAGCGGTTTATCTAGAGTTTGTTACTTTACCTTACCTCCACTTACCTACCGTGAATGTCCAGCCTTCACAGAGAAAATGGAAAACGGTTTCCTTTTTGTCTGAAAGTTTACAGCTATGACAGTTAGTGTTGTGTGATATTGGTATTTTAGCTGCTTGCTCTCCAATAGGCCAAAAGCCGGTGATAACGCCCTTGAGTTTTGAGACATCCCTTCTTTTCATGTTCATCAGCGATGACGTTTGTTTAAGATTGTAGGTGCGACAAAGTGACCTGCTAATTCTGCATGATGTCTGACGCTTCCATCTAAAATCTGCGATATTGAGAAATTTAATGTTAACAGTATTCTTGACCACACCAAGTGGAGTTGCTACTGGTTTGGCATATTCAATACCCATGGGCGCCCCTTTCCTGGCCAATTCGTCTACTTTCTCGTGCCATTTACTATCCTGATGTCCTGGAATCCAGATAAGAGTAACATTGTATTGCTCGCTAAAAGTGGTAAGGCTCCTTCTGCTTTCTTCTACTAGGTAGGAGGTTGTGCTGAGCGAGTCCAGAGCCTGGATCGCTGCCTGACTATCCAAAAGAATAGCGATATCATTTTGAAAGTGCAATAAGTACGTACAAGCTTCACCTATTTATACTATCTTTACTTGGAAGACACCGGAAACGTTTGAGAGGCGCACAGATTTTTCGATTCCTAGTTTTGGAGAGTAAATCCCTGTTTCGACTTTGCAATCCATTTGTGACCAATCTGTTTAGATTGCGGTGTTGAAGTTGCTTGAGTGTAGCCATTTTTCCATTCCTCCCGAGAAGCACAGAGAGTGGTAAAATTTATATTGAAAGTCACTCTTGGGACAATGTAATCAGTCTTCTCCGAGAAGTAACTATTTTGTTGTGATCAGAGGTTTGCATGACCGTATGTTTTACCCTTCCAGCGAACTATTTCGTGTAACCTAAATGCACTCATGGTTGCCGTTTTTTTTTTAGATATATATGTATATTGGAATTGTGTGCGTTAGAACGTTAAGAGCTTTCCCAAGGCATGATCTAATCGCTCCAACTGTTGCCGCAAATGCAGAAATGCTCTTTTCCAGTGCTTTCCCCAGACTCTTGATCCACACCATAAAATTGGACGTACAACCACTTTGTACATACAAAGTGTAAATAAGGCAATAATAGCCTTAAAGTTTATTAATAATATTTAGTTTAGCTGTTGTTGCCTGTGAATTTTCCGACAACAGGACGTAGCCTTAAGTTTATGGCTACAGGACGTAGCCTTAAGTTTATGGCTATGCCTTATAGATTTTTATTTACAACAAATGTGTTTAGTTTATACCAAAGCAATAACTAACAAAATATTATTTATTTTTCTCTTTTCAGACGTGTGCCATAAGTGAACTACAGAAAATGTTTAATAATATGTGATTCGTATGTACCTTTATTAGCTTTCACTAAAAATTATTAAAACAAAAAAAACACGGAATTTTAAGGTTAAAAAAAATTGCAAAAACCATAAAACTATTGAAATAATCAACATAAATTGCCTTTAAAATCGCATTAAAAAACCAAAAAAATAAAAATTAAAAAACATATTCATATATACAAAAATCAACGAATTAATACAAGTGTTTACAAGTTTATTTAAATAAGTGTAATTTACAAATGCAAACAAATTAAAAACCTTAAACAAAATTTTGAGTTGTTCACACTTGCTTGTTTTCTGTTTTGCAAGATGAAAAAGTTTTTATGAAATTAATAAAAATAAAAAAGTAAAAAAAATAAATAAATAAATAAAGAAATAAAAAAATAAATAAATAAAGAAATAAAAAAATAAATAAAATATATAAATAAAACAAAGCAAATTATTTGTAAAGCTTAAAGTATAACTTGAATGCAGCTCTTTAAATACCAAATTGTGAAATTAGTAAGAAAAACTAAAAAGTGAAAACGGTTAAATCAAATTTGTGTTTTTTTCCAAAACTCACGAAATTGGTTTTTAAATATTTAAGAATCCAATTTTGATACTACTTTAATTATCTTACTGGTTTATTATTACTATCATGGTGTAATAAATATAAGGTGAGGAAAGTAGAAAAATGTCGCTCTTCACCTCGATATTGTATGTCTCTTTAAAAATTAAATTTTTGCGTAGTTGCCATCCATATTTTAGTAAATAATAAAATAGAACAAGGCAAGAATCGAGGTGAGTTCGCTCAGTTTGCGTTCGCATTTCTACTCTCCCTAACATTATTATTCAACCATGGTTATTATATTGTTTACTCGATTTTTTAAATAGTTATCGTTTTAAATAAAACTATATAAAACTGTTTATATCAAAATTGATGTTCTACGCAAAAATAAAACCACGTTGGATTTATTTATTTTGATGTTCAACTCATGGTGTAATAAATATAAGGTGAGGAAAGTAGAAAAATGTCGTTCTCTACCTCATTAAATTAAACTTTTGTGTGGTTGCCATGGTTGCTAAAGAATTATTGAGTAAACAACAACGTAGTTTTTTGTCCAAAAATTCAAAAAAAATAAATTCAAAATAAGGCAGAAATCGAGGTGAGTTCGCTCAGTTTCTACTTTCCTAACCTGATGAATCATTTTCTACCACTAAAAAACCCAACTTGGAGATTTTCAATAAAATTCATAGTCCGAATTATCATATATTCATAGTCCGAAATATCATATATATATATACTATAAGTATATGTTGTATTAAGATCAATATTTAATTTTTTTATTACTCATTATTAAAACCTCTCTGAACTAAAACAGCCCTTACCTTACTGCTGGTAAAATGTTGTGTCGCTTGACACAGTTTTCGGAAAATGACGATGACAGCGATGGTGATCAGAGCAATCACAGTCCACGTAGTGCATGACACGATATATATTCATGTCGTTTGGAAACCCCCAAATCAAGTCTTTTGAGCTGGAATGCCCGGAATCTGGATGGTTTCTTTATCGCCTCTTAACTCGAGATGCATCAAGATGTGCAGCTGCATCGAAATAATGTTGTCGGGATTCATGAACATGACATTTGAAGTACGAGTGTATGCATCGCATGTTCATAAGAACATCTCAGCTATTTAATCCATATTTGGATTATGCCTTGTTCTTCGGCATACCACATCTGCCGAAGGGGTTTCACTCATTGACTACATCTTCTTAAAGTGATAACTTTCATGGATGCAGAAACTCACCGCCCGATGGAGGCGGTATTTTTCGGACGGATTAAAGAAGTTGGAGCATCGCATCGTTAAGTGTGTCAAGCTAAAAAGAGAGAAATAAATAGCCACTTTCTAAAATTTTAAGTACACATCGGACCACCCACGTAAACTCAAGACCGATTGTTCTTACCTTTACATTTTATTTTTATTGTATTGATATATGACGCCTCCAAATAATTTTATGGCAAACATGGTTTGACGGAACAGTTTTCACTTAGACACAATTTTCTATTCCATTGTGAGATACTGCGGTGGACGTTACTTCAGATCACCCCCACTTGGTGGAGTTGTCGACAGGGCTCATGTTAACACAAATACAAAATTTTCTAATTTTTTGGTAGTTAAATGAGCCATATAATTGAAGGTTTTTACTTAATTTCGCAAATTTTGGGCGTGGCAGAATTCTTACCTATATTTTTCAAGGGGATCTGATTGCTGCGAATCTATTGAATAAATAATTCAAGTTGAAAACCGTACGAAAAAGAAATTGTTATTAAGTTTGAGAGAGAGTTTTGAAGTACGCTTGAATAATCAACGATTTTGAATTGGTCAGTAGAGTACTGTGGAATTTGTTTATTTACCAGCTTGTAAAATTAAATACTTAAGTTGTTTAAAAATAATTTTTTCTTGTAAATGTATTTGTGCTTGAAAACCGAAACTACATAAATAAGAACTTCTATGGGCTTCTGGGCACTGTGGTATTGCAGGAAACGAACTGGTCGACTAAATGGCTAATTGAGGTTCTGCAATTTCACCATTGGGTCCAGAGCCAATTATTGGTATAAGTTCAGCGTTCGATTAGTGACACCAGTAGGACCACCAGTATGATGTGTTAAGTATGAATAACAATCAAATTCTCCCTATCCCTAATCCTCTGAAATTTATTCGTACAACAAAAAAGTTTTTGGAATAGCATATGAAACTTTCTTCAAATTTTCCCATCTAAATATTTTATTCCTATATCAAGACGAAGATTTAGCTACCTGGGCAGTGGAGTTCTAGTCCCAAATGACATACAAGTACAAGATTTATAAATAGTCTAGAATTGTGTTTGTAGGGCAACGAGGCTGTGCAATAGATCTTTCAGGTCGCAGTCTTTGTATAGCCTTTATTAATAATAATAATATCACTACTTTCATATTCCGACACTATGCTGGGTACAGTACAATGGTCCATGTGAATTGAGAGCTATGGTCCCATACCAGCCCGCAACGCCACTCTAAACCCCTTTTATGTATGAACAATCTCTAAATCTCGAGTCGCTCTCTTCTAACATTTATAAAAATAAATCTACGTAAAGTGATCTTTTATAATAAAATGAAAACGCGAAATTTTAGGTAAAGATTTTTAGTGCCTATCTGAACTCGACGACAAAACGCCAATATTTTTACATGTAATATCATTAAAAAAAAATTATTAATTACTAAGAAACTCTTGATATACTTATAAATAAAATTGGACTAACAAACTACTTAAAAACGTGTTGATTTAAGTATGGTTCAAATACGTCAATATTCATACCAAGTAAAACCAACAACAACACCGTATTGCACAACTAAAAACTTGCATAAATATTAAAAAATGTCCAAGGACAATTGATCACTTCACAGAGACATAACTTCCCCTAAAGAACGGGTAAGTAAACAAGTGAGATTCGATTCTGTCGAACATTTATATACCAAATTGAAATTGTACAGGCTTTATTAAAAAAATCTAATCTAAATCTTTCGCCATTTTAGAGACACGACAAATGTGTACCATACGTGCTACATGTCTCTTTTATCAGTAGGCGTTATTCTTATTCAATCACGCCCAAATTAGCATTATTATAAGTCTGATAACGCTTATTTTAAGAGTAGTTTCGTGTTACTTCTAAAATGTTTAATAACGAATTTGAACTTATTATTTATACTGATACTGTAGGGGAAAGTAGTTTTGGTCCGATCTTGCTCATTTAAGTACTTATTCTCCGCTGGGAGAATGACACCTCCCATACCAAATTTCAGGTCGATAATCTTAAAATTTAAAATACGGCTGTAATCGCTGGAATGGACATCGTTAAATCGACATATATATGTATATTGTCATTCCTACCAGATCTCTTTATGGGCGTTACAAATGAAAGAACGAAGTCTATATACCCTCAAATGCCAAGGGTCCGATTGGGTCCAAAATATAATCAGTTCGTTTAAGGCATACAAGTCGATTGGGTCCAAAATATAATCAGTTTTTCCCTAAAGTTTTCCCCCCAAAAAAATTGTGAGAAATGGACGTAGGTCATTTTAATGCAACCAGATACGGTCTACAATAGACCAGAGTCAGCATGAGGGAATTTCTATGAAATGCTGGCAAAGTGGAAGTGTTTTTTGAAGATAACAAAAGTAAAAAAGTAAGATAAAAAAGTTCTAAAGGGCTCGCTTAGGTTGTGAAGAAATCCTAATGGAAGAGATGCCCAAAAGAACTTATAGATTTGGTAAAACCTTAGTTCCAACAAACCAATATCTAAAAAACCGTTTTTTAATTTATGAGTAGAAATATTTTCTGACCATGCCCACTTTTCCATCTACTTTGCCAGTTTGCCCGGCGGTTAAAGTTGTCGCAATCTTATAACAAATCTTGCACCTAATAACGGCAAAGCTGGCAGGTTACATTATCATAAATCATTAGAGCCATTTTCAAGATATAAATAAATCAACCATGCCTACTTACGCTCACAAATATACTGTTAGAGTAAAAAATATAATAAAAAAAGTTTCAGAGTAGATGACCAGTACTAGTTCAAAATGAATATTTGATTTTTTAGTAAGACATGTGGGACATGTGGTACAAAATGCATTTTATTGGTTTCTAAAGTGACGAAGGGAATTTGAACTTCGGTTTAGCCGAAACAAATTTTCATATTAGTTTTCTTTCTTGTAATTCAAATTTGTTTTCAAATTTTGAAAGTTTATTTTTCTTAGATTCACTACAAATCGAATGAAGTATTCAAGGTCGATCGATTTGTGAATAATTGTTAATTAACATTTATCGTATTTCCAGAAATGGCTAATATAGTATTAATAGCATGTCTGGCCGTACTTGGCATTATAATTGCGATATCATTGTTTTTGGCCGGCGGATATCTTTGGTGGCGGCACAAACGATCGCAGCTTCAATTCATCGAACCAAACGAAGATGAAGACTCAAGTAGCTATAGTTTGCGGTAAGTATTATTTCGATAAGTCATTCATAAGATTTTCATCTTCAGCTTGAGGATCTTCGAAAAGAAAAGAAATAAATATAAATATGTAATTAATATCAATGTCAATCCTACAGAAAACGCGCGTGTATGTATGTACAGTGGCTGTCAAATATAAGATTACTTTAAGCTCGTTTATTTAAATTTTTAAATTAAATTAAAATTATAATAGTTTTCTAATAAATTTTAAATAAGTTAACTTTGTACTTAATGACCACAAGAACCGCCATTATTTTGAGATAAAGCTGCCAATTGACTTGGTCAGGACAGAACGAAATTTCTACACAATTCTGGAGAAAACGTTGCCAATATTTTATATATGGAATCTTTTAATTCGGTCAAATTTCTAGGACGCCGTTCAGATATTTGCACAAGCACATATTCTTTCGATAGGTAATAGTTCTGGACTTTGAGGGGTTCCATCCAATATTCTCATCAGCTAAATATTTTGTCACATTTTTGGCCTTATGTATTGGTGAAATCCTTCCCAATGAGACGTGGATATTATTACCTAAACGTGTTGCCTGCCATCACCATTCATTCTCCTATTCCATAAGCAGAAAGGCATGCCCATACCATTATACAATAGTCGCCAGATTGAAGTGTTGGTTCTGTGCAAATTTGAAATTTTGTCTCTGAGATTTTATGGTTACTATCGATAATTTCACTTGCGTAGTTGGAACAATTTAACGCCCACCGCCGTAACTCAGAATCGCTAGTACCGGGAAGTTGCGCTAACTAATTATCTATATAAGAACAGATCGTCCGATTTCAAAATGTTTTTTTTTGTTGTGTTAGTTTGCGGCTAAGGATGAACATGGGGGTATTAAAAATTGGTATATTCAAAAAGTGGGCGTGGCAAATTTTTTCCTTTAAAGTACAATATCTCGCAAAATTGTTGAACTATAATACAATATAGAAGTTTGGTATGTAGTCATATATAACCAATGGCGGAGATCAAAGAAAGGGGCGGGGTACCTCCCATACAACCCTAATTTTGTTTGCTCTCTATCTCTGAGACTATTTAGTCATGCCTAACATTCGCTAGTTAAGAATAAAATATAAACCTCATTAATAATCGAATATTTTCATTAATTCTACTAAATTCACTAATTAGGGGCGTAATAGGTGGGCGGCAAAATACTGCCAATACTATACTTTCTAAACTAAAACCCAGTCCCTTAAGGATATGTATACCAAATTTGAATGAAATCGGTTGAGCGGTTCTTGAGTTTACACGGAACAACTGACAGACAGACGCTGGATGATATACTAAGTAGGGACATACAAACGTTTTATTTTATACAATTAAAAATAATGAAAAGATTTGTACAAAATTTGTTTGACTTAGTAAGGACATAAATATAGTTTCAACATTGAACACACCCACTCCAATAGTAGAAATAAGCATATTCCGTTATTGCCATGTGGTCTTCGAAAGCGATCCTCTTTAGCGCCAGTCAGTAACGGGAATTTAAAATTGTGCAGCTTTCACCATGGAGTGCTCAGATAACGAGAACTGTATTGCTGTTAGAGCGCTTTGTGAAATAGGGGGTTCTCATTACCTGACCACTCCATGGTGAAAGCTGAAACAATTTTGAATCCCCGTCTGTAGCGAGTTAGAGATCAGCTTTCAAAATCCATGTGGTAATAACAGGACACGCTCCATTCTACTATTGGAATGGGTGTGTTCATTTCTAAATAAATAATAAGTCTTCTATTCTTAAGGGTATTGAGGTATATTGAAATATATTCTTGTGATCTTTGCAGGTTACCACAATCCTCTACTCAAGATATACAGGATTCCTCTATACCACCAATAAAACCACTACAACAACAACAACCATCGCAATCAGTGACAACACCTTTACAAAATAATATTAATAGAAAGCTAAATGGATTTTTAAATTTAAAAACGCCACTTATCGGGTAAGTCCAAACTTGTTTAATATATATTTACTTCATTTAATAAATCTGGAAGAGAACTAATTAGCATTTAGTTAGTTAGTAAGTACGTCAACCTACTGATCAGGTTTAAATACAAGCAGCCGATAGTTTGGATAAGGAATCCTGATCAGGGTCAGAAATGGAAAACCTAACTACACTCTGAATCAGAGTTTCCTGAACGGGTTTGTCACTAAAGTTACAAATTGCATCCTTACCAAGGGTTTCCTGACTACATCCTTTTCAGGATGGCATCATTAATACTTTTCTCCAACCTTATTTAGGTATACATATATTATCCTATACCATGTTATTCTGGTCAGGATAACCTTGGCTGGGTCAATTAGGTTCTTTAGAGATAACCTTATCAGGGCCTGATCATGGTCGCCTTAATAGGAGCAGTCAAATTGTATTTCAGGATATTCTTAACTCTTATTAAGCTATCATTATGTGGTTTGTTAGATTCTCCGATCAGGATGCCCGATCAGAGTCACATCATAACCGCTACGTTTCGGAGAAGACCTTACAAGGAATCTCTGATCGTATACTTACCTAAGATCAGGATAGCTTGATCAGGTTTTATCGATAATCTTCAAAAAATGTACACTCGGGTAGTTAATAATATAACATATTTATAATTGCCCACCACTAGAGAAATCGATCCAGAGCTTCTAATACAATATATGACAGCGTTGATATTCCGCTGACCGAATATTATGAGTCATTGCTCCTTTAAAAAGAAAAACAAGTTCCGATGGTCCACCTGATGAGTTGTCTAAGACCAAAGGTGATGAGTTAACCAGGTAATATGTAAAATAAGCCGAGTGTAAAATTAGTAAAGGTTATTGTTATTACCTGATCAGTATAGTCTGATCTTTGGTTAGCAAAAGATTAGGAATATCTGATTAGATCCTTGTGGCTCTAATTAGTTTTCATGATCAGGGCCACTAGCAAAATCGTACAGAACGTATATTGAGTATATTCTTCCATGGGTAACGCCCTTAAGGAGACGTGGTAGGTATGAAAAAATAAAAAATAAAAAAATTAAAAATAAAAATATATATATATATACAAGTGATCAGCGTCAAATTCTGAGTCGATTTAATGATGTCCGTCTGTTTGTCCGAGCGATTACAATTTTTTGTTAGAGATATCAAGTTGAAATTTGGTATATGAGATCCTATTCTCCAAGTTCGGATCACAGCTATTTTCCCCTCCCACACAAACTCCCGCTTTTTATAATAAAAACAAATTAATTAAAATAGTTCCAATGTAAATATTTAGTTCTAATTCACAATAATAACTCACGAATCATTTATTTATCGAAACAGCGATTTGTTACGAACAGCTTTTACGATTTTATCATTAGGAGTATATACGATATAAACGATTATCGTATAAGAATTGCTATTACGATTCGTTAATTATGTTCGTTATGTTCACTAGCAATTCGAAAACGATATTATTATTGACTAGGTAATTTTTGAGTCACAAAAAAAAGTGTAATGTAAACGATTACCGGGTGCATGTCAATAACAGTCAAATCAAAAGGATCATAGTATCATCTTAACTAGAATCATATCATGTGGATTAGAAACATGAAATTTATATACGAAAAATTTAAAATTTACGATTTTTCTCTCTTATTTATATTAAAAATGTCAAATATACATTATTTATTTGTTATATACAAATTTTTAAAAAATATTAATCGATTACTACCGATTTGTCAACGATTTTCTAATTATTTTTAAAATTACATTTTACGAGCTTTTACGAAATTCTAATTTCTTTGGTGAGGCTACAATTTGGTACTAAGTGCTCAGGAAACCTTCATTCAAGATGTATTTAAGTTCTCCATATTCGAGCCTAATAAGGATTCATCGTTAAGGTTTCTTGTTTTTCAACCCGATTAGAACGAGGTGTGTTCAAAGAGTACCTTTTCAAATTTCGAGGGCAACGTACTACATTCGATTATCAGTTTTTGTTATTTTGTTATGTTGGTACACTCGTTATGAAGACATGTTTACAGTTTCAGCTATATAGCATGTTTAGTTTGTTTGTAAGATGCATATCAGTTAAAAGTGTTTTGCGTGCTCGGAGATTTTCTGCTGATATGCTATATAGCTGAAACTGTAAACACATGTTCGTGACGAGTGTACCAACATAACATAACAAAACAACAACAACAGATAATCGAATGTACGTTGCCCGCGAAATTTTAAAAGGCAGCTTACTCTTTGAACACACCTCGCATATGAAAAGGTTGCCTTACTTAGGCTCTCCTTACCGCGCTGTCTGATCAGGCTATGATACGGTAAGGCTAGCCTGATCAAAATTCCGACTTGGTTAGCCGTTTTAAATGTTAGAAATATTTACATACTCTTTTATGTTATTTATACAAATTTAAATGTACGTTTTTTTTTCTCTTCGTTGAAGAGACAAATCTTAAAAATAGAAGCACTTAAAACAACCCCAATTCCTAAACGATTAAAATTTAGTGTGTTACATAACAAAGCTGCATACCGAATCAGAGTTGTCATATATTCAATTGTACAATTTTAGCATAGCAACGTATATCTATGACAAAACTTTTTCAGTGTACTCTCTCACGAATTGTCAATTTTTAAAGTTTTTTTCATGGTTAAAAATTTTCAAACTGATTTTGATACTAGAAAAATTTAATTTTGAACAAAATGGATTTTAGTGAGGTGTTAATTAAGTAGAAGACACCTACGCCATCTACGCCATCTACGCCATCCTCGTATATCTTTCGGAATTTTTGAAATAATTAAAAATATTTGTTCGCTCCATTTTCGATAGTTGATTGAATGTAAATATTTATAACAAATTAGATATAAATATTTTAAAAAATAATCAGGTTATCAATAACATTTATAAAGTTAGGACAACATTTATTCAATACGGTATTGAACGTAAACTTTAAACTAAGCATTTATAATAACTAAATTTTTTAACTTTAAACTTTGAACTTGAATCTTCATCCCTTACAGACAAAAATATATACAATTTGTTAAGAACATAAAAGTCTGAAAGACTTGTTTAGTCTCTGCACACTCAACTGACAACGTACACGATATTGATGTTCCCTAAAAAGGATACATAAAAATTTAAAAGTTGGTAATCCTGTTCTGACCTACACTCTTTTACAATACAGCATCCAGCGGGTGGTTTAGAGTGGGTGGCATTCAGTTTAAACATACGGCCGCAGCTGAAGTATGCAGCGCCTTGCCTGTGCAACTTTAATTTATCATTTTGGCAAATGTCAAATAACATCTGACTGCAATATGAAAACAAAAATCAAATCTTCTCGACAATATTCAAATTTCACAAACTGGTAAAATTTGCAAGCAAAAAAAATTTTAAGCTATGTTTGTACATCTGAGAAAAAATACAGACGGTGGTCCGATAAGTACTTAGCCCGACCGCACGATGAAGACCTACTTTGCCGACCTCGAGAAAACGTATTTTACGGACGGGTTAAAGAATTTGGAGCAAGTGTATCGAGCTAAAAGGAGACTATGTTTAGACTATTTTTCAAAATTTTCGTTTTTCTATACTTATCGGACCACCCAGGTATATCTGCTTTTCGGAACAGTTTCAAAATAAACTAGTAACTGAATTATCTGAAGCTCAAGAACGCTTCGCCATTTTAGACAGCTAAAATATGTGGCACATATCTGCTATATATAGTTGGGCGTTCTTATCCGATCACGTATTTTTTTTATGGTAGCTTCGTGTTACTATTAAAGTCCTTAATAATTTTGTATTTCAACTGGTACTTTTTGAAAGCATTTTTTTCTTCTTAACCCAAAAAAGCCCCCCATTCAAAATAGGTACCAACATTTTTTTGAATTGTATAAATATTTTTACATGCTTAAAAAACAGTTTTAAGCAATTTTTTTATTAATAAGGAGTTTTTCGCATGGTATTTTGTTTAACTATTTTGTTTAAATACTCAATTCTTAAATGTATACGACCTGTGAAAAACAATTCTTTGAAATTATTTGGCAACGAGACATGAATCGAAAGCAATTCTAATGATTCACATAAATTGGGAATACTGCAAAATTCATCTCCGTTTTTAACTATAAACACAAGGAGCATGTAAGTATGTGGCATGATTAATTTTTGATTTTAAAAGGGTTAAAAAGACACAAACAAATGGAAAGGAAATTAAAACGAAATTTGACAACAGATCTGTCAAGTTGGCATACTGAAAGTGAATGTCATTGCCACCTGGCACAGTTTATTTATTACACTGCCCATTTTAGAATTAACTTCGCTTCGGAGAATAATGAAGTTCTCTTACCAAATTAAATCTCTCGATATCGCCTAAACTATGGCTGCAATCGCTGGCATTTGTTAGCAGGCTACATTATTTGAACCGCCTCTGGCAAAATCATCATCACACAAATAAGAATGACAAGAATACAAGTTATAACGACCTACCACTTACATTGTCAGACAACACAGCAACAGTTAGTTTCATCCATCAGTTCGTTATACAAATCAATTTTTCTTTTTCGGTGGTTCTCATTTAAAATAAAAATTGTTTTAGTTGTTTTAGCGCGTTTATCAATTTACTTTCTCGATATAAATCAAAATCAAATTTAAACAACTAAATCATATATATATAAATATAAAATTAGAAAATCAACCGAGTACAACAATTTGTATAAATAAATGTAATTAAATGAAATTGAAAAACGGAAAAATAAAATATAAACAAAATTAGAAAAATTAACTATAGATTCAAAATAGATTTGAATTTTTGTGTGGCCTCAGTGTCTAAAATTTGATGTTTTCAAAACTGAAAGCGTGTGTGTGTCAGTGTGTATTTTTCTCTGATCCACATAATATAGAATTATCATGATCTATATAATCGATTACAAAATTCAAGTGCCTGTAATGGTTCTTCAAGCAGCCCAAACTTCTTAAAAAATCCATTTATAAAACGCAAAAATATTCAAATATTACGAAAAAATTCGAAAACTTTATAAAACTTTGAATTGATGACTAACATTCTTATTCTTAGAAAACAGTCGAGAAGTTTATCAGCCTCTTTAGCAACAAGTTCGCACAAACGTTATGCATAATCGCTTTTCAAAGCCATCGGAGGCTTACCTTTCGATGAACCGATTTTCAATATGATTTCATACGATGACAAAGTGGATTCAATTGAAGCCATAACTTGAATTGTAAGTTTCAAAAGGAATTATAATCGTCCTTGTCAAAAATAATCCAAAGCGCTTGGCCGCCGAGGTTGTGGAACTTCGCAGCAGGCAACACTGTGGGACCATAGGTTTCGTTACTTGCGCGTTGGCATGACTGGCGCTAAAAAAAAAACGATTAAAGCTTAAAAAACTCGCAACGTCGCCGTTTCTATTTTGCATACTTAGTAACGCAAATGACTGAAGACATGGCAGACAAAACCGAGCATTTCTGTAGATATAATGTATATTAAATCAATGTTTATTTATATATTTTAATAAGTATCTACTTTAAATTCCAATTTCCATAGCATTAGAGCGCAACAGGAATGGAGCCGTTGGTTGGTTTTTTCTTTTGAACTTCTTAACCCGAACTGTTGCCTCCAACAAGCGTTTATGAATAGACTGCATTGTAAACCTCCGATAAATTTAAACTTCATGTTTAGAATTTGTGCATGAGTAAGGCTGTGAATGCTTCAGAGTTTTCTTCACTCCGAGTTCATTACAGATTCTGAATTCATCATTATCCGTCAATTTTAGTCTGAGCGCGTGCATTGCCATCATGCAGTCGCTAGTTAATACGCCTACTACATTCGTACCGATTAAATGAAATGAGAGTGTTGCACTCCGTGTAAGACTAGACCATTTTTTTAACTATGCCTGCAGCCAGGTTGATCATTACCACGGGTCGTGTTACACCTTCATCCGGTCTGGATCGGGATGGGCTCTTACACGTTTATTACACGGCAATAAACTCTGCCCAGACAGAGTATATCTCTTAGTTCATGGTACTAATACAACTTGTCCAGGTGATCATTCTACCATTTAAGATTCTTCGCTGCGACAAGGCGTACAGTGGGGAGAAGTGCTCTTCCTTTCGAACGCTCTTAAAGTCTGTTGATCGCTGGTCGCACACGAGAAAGATCGCCATCGATCATCTTTCAACGTGCGTCAAGTAGTTGGACAGATATTTTCTCTCCGCTTCTAAATTTTGTTGTGTCCAAAAACTGATGCTGATGCCTAAGTTAGTTTTAATTGTGCGAGGAAGAGATATCTGCTTCGCAATTGTGTGCAAATCCCAAAGTAACACCGTTTGGCAAGAGTTATTCTTCATTTGATTTTCAGTCATGTACCACGAACCAGCTTTATACGCTCATATTGGTCAAAATATTCAGCACAAGCGCGATTTGTACTGTTTCGTGTGTTGACCCTTTTACACCCAAAAGGCTGTGCCGCACCAGTCCAGCTAGACCTGGCTGACAAGATGATAATTGGGTCAACAGTTCTTCCCTGCTATTCTGTTAAGTTAAAATGTCGACTGACAGATGGACAGACAAGTATTTCGGTCTTTTTAAAAGATCTTAATCCTTGTTAATTGAATATTTTTTATTTTTTTTCAGCCTTATTTTAAAAATTTAATAAACAAAAATAAATAAAAAATTGAACAAAGATATTAATAAAGAAATGCAACCACCGATTTTATTTGTATAAGATACAAATACAAATACAAAACCAAAAACAAAAACAAACAACATTTAAATGTAAATTCACAAACGTGGAGTATCCTCATAGTAAATTAATTGTGACAATAAATGGTTGTGCATATACATACATATATATATATATATTATTAAAAATAAAGTAAATATATACATACATATATACGAGTATAAATAATCTTCCGATAAAAAAAATATTTGAATCAAAAACCCGGTACTTCTAACAAGTCACTTAAAAAAATATTTTCTGCGAAATGTGGGCGGCTATGGCAAGATCCTTTGAAATGATTGTTGCTCTAATCGAATACTATGCTACGGCCACAGCGACAGATGCTGTCACAGAAATCAGGTAAATAAACTGGAATTTTATTTCAAATAAATTAATATAGTAAAAACCAAAAGAATTGTTTTAATAAAACAATGTTGCCATGTAAAAAGTTTGGTGGGACTTACAACATCTAACATTAGACGCTCTAAGTTTATTATACCTTTCGCCCAAAGCTCGAGCCGATTGAGTTGGTTCGGTAGAAGTTTACTTGGCCGGAAAACGCAAAACCCCCCCACCAACATCCCCCCCCCTTGGGATGGACAGACGGATGGACATCGTTAAATCGGCTTCCAACATAAAATTTGACGCTGATCATTTATATACATATATATTGTCATACCTACCACGGTCCCTTATGGTCGGTAACAAATTGAACAACATACGACTGTAGTCTACTTGGCCGGCAAACGAGCCCCTCCCCCTTCAAAAGAAAAAACAATATACAGAAATGTCGATAATTGGTAAAAAAAAACACGATTGCAAAAAATAAGTTTCGCCAGTCGGCCTCCGGGGGGAAAGTTAACCTCCTTCAAAGTTGAGAAAATAATGGGTATTCCTACTGCAATCGCCACTTCAGCAGGTTAGGAACTTATAAAAAACCCGCTTAAGTAAATTTAAAACTAAATTTAAAAAGAAAGCCACAATACGGTTGGGCGTACACATCTAATATCTCATTTAAAACCACCACTGAAATATGTTTAACTTTCACATGAGCACCACCACTGTAAATAAAGTAACCCAAAAAAAACTCTTTTTCATCTTTCTTTCTAGAACGTCTACGCCTTTAGCACAAACTAAAACTCTTGGTGGATCAAATATTGTCGGTGGCAATGACAACTCTAATTCAAAGGACTCAGCGGTAAAAATTTATATACATATGTGGTTTAATATTTTGTATCTGGTGGCATAATATTTGATCATGCTCAATTAAAAAAAAACTAGTGAGAGAATCATCTTCAGCTGTACCGAAGCTCAAATACCCTCCGCCATTTCAGTAGCTATAATTAAGAATGGTTCTGGAGAAATTTCTTTGCAAGCTAATTTTTAAAGAGAACATGTTTTCTGTTGTTCTGTACTATATAGCTAATAGAAGCGATTTGCATTTAAAAGTTTTGGAGGACGTGGATAGGTTCTGGATAAATCCCAATGGAAGTGATTTACACAGAGCACAGGGGTTTAGTTGTTATTAAGTGTTAATAGAACCGATTTGCATAAACAATTTCTAAAAGACCCGCTTAGGTTTCGAAGAAATGCCAATGGAAGAGACTACCCCAAGAACTTATAGATGTGATAAAACTATAGTTCCATTGGATGATCAATCAACTAATTGCAAAAACCCGAATCAAAATCTTACTAAACGTTTCCTCTTTATATCATTAGAAATAGTTTTCGATTACGCCCACTTAGTCAGTTTTCCCAGAAGTCAAAGCTGGCAGGTTTAATCAAAATCGTTAGAGCTATTTTCAAGATAAAGTACCCAGCAACCAAACTTTGTTCGTTAAAAAAAAATGATTTTCAAAAAAGTCTTGGTGGGCTTATAGACAATAAGCAAAAAACCGCCTTCAAATCAGACCTTCAAATCTAATTTTATTTGAAGAAATAGCTTTTGATCATGCTCTATTGAAACCTCGATTTCTCGAGAATTAAACTTAATGGGCGGTCATTTTGTTTCGGGCACATGATGTGTATGGAGTGTAGGAGTGGCAGAAAATGGTTACAAGGAGTTGGGGCGGTAGTGGACTTTGGTTACCGACCACAAGAATACGCACATATGTATGCTCTTCAATTTTGAAAATAAGGTAGACAGGCGAATAACCGTTGTTTTTGTGATACAATTTCAGAATAAGAGCATTTCGATGACGGACATGTATATCGACAATTCGGAGCCAAGCGAAAATGTTGGACAAATACATTTCTCATTGGAATATGATTTCCAAAATACGACGCTCATATTGAAAGTGCTGCAGGGTAAGGAGTTGCCGGCAAAGGACTTAAGCGGCACCTCCGATCCATATGTGCGCGTTACGCTGCTACCGGATAAGAAGCATCGCTTGGAAACAAAAATCAAGCGTCGAACGTTAAATCCACGCTGGAATGAGACATTCTATTTCGAAGGCTTTCCTATACAAAAACTACAATCGAGAGTTTGTATATGACAAATTAAAAAAAAAAAACAAAAAAACAAAAAAACAAATACACACATACATGCATATGTTATGTACACAAAATAACATACATATTAATCTATTTACTATTTTGATCGTTTTAGGTCTTGCATTTGCACGTTTTTGACTACGATCGGTTCTCAAGAGATGATTCAATTGGCGAAGTTTTCTTACCATTGTGCCAGGTAATTAAAAAAAAAAACATCTGACAACACAAAACTACATATATACAAAGTACAAACAAATTTAAGAAAACTTTGTAAAACTGTTCACACAAAAAAATTGACTGTCTGAAATAACGCTCGATTCAAGTAATCTAAACTAGAAACTTCTTGTTTCGTATCCTCGTATGTTATTTACAATATATAAAATAAATTATAACCAAACCATGCGAGTATATGTATTGTATATAATACATCAGTATTGACACTTTTACCTGTCTGCTCAATGTGAAAAAAATTCAAAAATCAAAAGAAGACAGTCTATCGATAATTCTGAATAGGCAACTGTCAGATAATTCCGATTAAAAGAAATACAACCGCGTGTCTAAATAAAACTCTAGAAATCAATTGCAATTCCAAAGTCAAACCCAGTACATGGGTTGCCTTTTATATTGCGGCATTAGAAAAATTTAACTATTATTATGGATTGTGAATTAGAGAAATCTTAAAAATATTTTTCATCGAAAATGGCTTTTGGCTCAATCAATTTTCGATTTGGCAAATAATGTGAAATCCAACGCGAAAAAATTTTGGTTACAGACAAATTTGTTTGCTGATCCAACTAATATGCTTGGTGGTTGCCTCAATCTCACGATAAGTTGCATGACGATCTTGCAGTATCAGGCCACGATTGAATCCAGTAGACCATCGATAATCACTAATGTGGTCCTTGATGGTGTTTCATCGCCAACGTACCTTCGATTATCGATTTTTTTCATTTTGTTATGTTGGTACACTCGTCACGAACATATGTTTACCGTTTCAGCTATATAGTTTAGTTTATTTGTGAGAGACATAACGTTTAGAAGTGTTTAGCGTGCTCGGCGATTTTATGCTATCGAAAAAAATGGATCAAAGGATTTGCATCAAATTTTGAGTAAAAAAATGAAATTAAGTGTTCCAAAACACTTGAAACGTTGACAGTGACATACGGTGGAACTAATCGGAGTAAACAAAAATGTTTACAAGTGGTAAAAACTCTTCCAAGATGGCCGGGCCCAAGCACGTCAACAACAGATGAACACGTTCAAGCAGTGACGAAAAATTGTTTTCGAAAACCGTCGAATCACTATCAAAGAAGTTGCTGAGGATGTTGGCATATCGGTTGGCTTGTGCCATGACATTTTTTGCGGTGAGGAATCATGGGTATATGGTTATGATATCGAAACCAAAGCCCAATCGTCCCAATGGAACCGCACAGGTGAGCCAGCAGAAAATCGTCAAACACTTCTAATCGTTTTGCCTCACACATACCAATATAGAAGTATTATGTTACATATACGAACCAAACACATATTTTTCCGAATATCTTCTTGTCTTAACAAGATTCATGTCATCTGATTCCTGTCATTATAATTGAATAGAATAACCTTTATCAACTTTTAATATAGGATTTTAAATTTTAAAAATAATAGAAATAATACTATTAAAAATATTTTGTATATATTGTATATCCATACTTACTTATATACTTACTTATATAATTGTATACATATATACATACATACATACATACATACATACATACATACATACATACATACATACATACATACATACATACATACATACATACATACAAATATACATACATACTTACAACCTTATATACACACATTCATGCATATGTACATATGTACGCACATTCGTTATAGGTTGATTTCGCTGGCAAACAATCGTTTTGGAAAGCACTCAAGCCACCAGCTAAAGATAAATGCGGGGAACTGTTATCTTCGCTCTGCTATCACCCATCAAACTCAATTTTAACGTTAACGTTAATAAAGGCACGCAATTTGAAAGCGAAAGATATTAACGGAAAGTCAGGTATGTAGAAATCAATGTTAGTTCGTTTGTCCGCCCCCTTCGACGCCTTTAATCCAAATGCCAATGCGAAAAATTTCCTTTGTCAACGGGTTAGGTAGTAGCGCATCCAATTTTGAAATTCCGAAATTTATTTTTTTTTTCAATTCCAAAAACTCAGGAGTTCAGAAATAAAATTTTTGTGTTATTTGTTTCAATTTATCAGATTATGATAATTTAGTTTGTTTATTAAAATTAAGATAGTGCATATTATGTAATTACTTATATACCTACGAGTACATAGACTGATTTTGAAATGAATAAATTTTGTATACAATTTTGTTTTTGTTACATGGATGAATTAAATTTTTTTGGTTTTTATTATAACCTTTGTGAGTTGTTTCTTCCATTTATAATGCACATAAGGGGGCGTGGTATGTATGACAATATATATGTATATAGAACTAGCTTATAGTCCCGGCGTCGCCCGGATTTTGTTTTGAATACAAATATGTGTAAGTTAGTATGTGTAATTAGTTAGCGGAACTTCCCGGTACTCTCCGTTAAATTAACCACGACTATTTTTGGTGAAGTTATCGAAGAGATACAAAATTTTCGATTTTTAGGAGCAATATTTTCGAACCTGACTACGGCCTCGTATTTAACTAAAAATTTGTTTGGGCAAGGGTTACCACTAAAACGTTAAATATTGATTTTGAATTGATTATCTGCACTGAAACTATTTAAATTAGTTTATTTTTTGCATGGAAATGGGTGGTTTATATGAGAGGTGGGCGTGGTTCTTATCCAATTACGCCCATTTTTTTGTGAGCAGTTTTTGTGTTGCTACTAAAGTGTTAAATTTGTACTGAATATTTGCACTGCAACTATTTTAATTAATTATGTGAGATGGTTGTAGTTTCGGGCCGATCTTGCCTCCGCTTGGTGCCACATACCAAATTGCAGCTCGAACTGCGGCTGTTATCACTGGGACAGACAGACAGACAGACAGACGGACGAGCATCGTTAAATCAACGCTGATTATTATTATATATATACGAGGGTGGTCCAAGCTAAAAGGAAACTATGTTGAAAAATCGTCACTTTTCCAAATTTTTCGTTTTTCTTTTGTAGACTATTATCATCGGATCACCCTCGCATATATTGTGATACCTACCACGCCGTATATAGGCATTACAAATGGAAGAAATTATTGATATGCAAAATGTTAAAAAAGTTGTTGTCTCTAAAAGTTTCGGAGATATTGAAAATTATTTATTTATACTATAAAAATTTTTGTTTTAAGAAGAGCTAGAATTTGAAAAAATTTTAATTGCGCAAGAGAGTGGTTGCCACATTTTTGAAGTCACTTTACAACAAATATTGGTAAAATTGTTGCGGATGCTGTTAATATTTTTCAACGTTATGAAGAAATCCGAGTAGACAAAGATTGCGACTTGAATCGACGAACATCGTATCTGAATAATATTGTTATAAATTATATAATCCCAGTACAGAGAGACTTTTGCTGCGGTATAGTAAATCGTTTGAAATAATCACGATTTCAACTTACTTGCATAGACTATATCTGTTGAAAAAATTCAATATCCTTTGAAAAAGAAAGTGAAAAACAGATTTTTTAATGGATTTAAAAAAGCATATTTTAATTTTGATACATTTTAAATTATTGCTATATATAAAATATATATTATAATAAAATATTTGAGTGTATCGAGATAAAAGATTGAAAAGTATTAACATTTTGTGTTTTATTGGTATTATTACTATCGAAAAAATTTTGAACTAACGTCTGACTTTATATACCTCATTTCTTTATTGGTATATTACCAAAAAAAAGTATATATTTTTGCATGAAAAAAGAAATTGTAAAAATGTTGAGAAAACTATAAGAAATTAACCTGACAATGAATTTTTAAGTGTTTGGCTTTATTTTAGACCGGTTGTTTAGATAGAAATAATTGTTTAAGGTATATGAAAAAACATGTTTTATTTATGTATTATTGAGATTTGTGACCGAGACACAAATTTATAAATTTTTGTCTCCATTTATACCACGAAATAGATTTTTAATAGAGGCACTTGGACTAAATAGGTGAAAGTACATTAGAAAAAAGAAAATCTAATTATTTTCAGTTTTTTGTAATACGTCTAATGATGTATTTGTGACGACAACGTGGCAACGCTGGCCCCAAGCTTTTGAGTATGGGCACTGAGTGTTATAATATATATGTACATATGTAGCAAGACTTTTCCAAATATCTTATTGTAACGATTTTTGTGCATCGATGTTGTGTTTAGAATCATTTATCAACGTAGGTATACGTTGATTTGATGTAAATATATGTATGACAAAATGTATACGAAAAAAAAGTAACAATTTAGTAATAAATCGTAAAAATACTTGATAAGATTTTTGAATAATCTTAGAATTTATTAAAAAAAAAAAATAATAATAAATAAAATAACTCCAATTGAACATAAAAACCACAAAACCATATCTCCATAATCCTTTCAGATCCATACGTTAAGGTCTGGCTTCAATTCGGCGATAAACGTGTCGAAAAACGAAAGACGCCCATATTTAATTGCACACTCAATCCTGTATTTAATGAGTCCTTTAGTTTCAATGTACCATGGGAGAAGATACGTGAATGCTCATTAGATGTTATGGTAATGGATTTTGATAATATTGGACGAAATGAGTTAATTGGAAGAATTTTATTGGCTGGTGAGTAATTTTTGCACTTGACAAAAAAAAAAGAGAAAAAAAAAGAAAAAGAAAAAAAGAAGAAGAGAAAAAAATTCAACTGAATTTAGCATCGTTAAAAATGAAAACAAAAATTGCAAAATTGTGTATATAAAGCTTAAATCGACTTATCACCATATTAAATGATTCACTAATGAATTCTTGCAAAGATTTTGAAAAATCGATAATTTTGGATAAAATACTCGTACAATTTAACCGGTAGTTGTCCTAAGCTTTAAGTATTGTTTTTTTTTCTTTTGTAAAGTATTTGACAGTCACTAACTTATACAGTTAAAAAGACATTAAATAGACATTGCGGCTGTTATATATTATATATTTTATTTCTTCTATTTCGGTGCTTTTGTGCTCAAATATTCGATCCATTCATAGTTAAATATGTACGGCATTTTTTTACACTAGTGTACGTTTTCATTATCGTTTAAATTATTGCTAAAAAATAAGTTCGAAATAGAAGACTCTAAATGGGTATTAAAGGCATCAAACGACACTCAAATAACTACAACAAAACAAAATTCTAGTTAGATGTGTTAATTTAAAAAAATTATTACATGAAAGTACCTTGAAGAAAAATGTTGTCGTGGATTAACAAAAGTTCGCTTAGTTGGCTTAATTTCACATAATATTACAACATTTAATATTCAGTTTCATTGGAAACCATGTTGTAATAAATATAAGGTGAGGCAAGTAACAAAAATTTCCCTCTTCACCTCGATATTGTTTCTCTATTTGAAAATTAAATTGCTGTGCAGTTGCCATGGTTTCTATAAAAACTTTAAGTTAACAAAAACAACAACGTAGTTTGTTGTCAAAAATCAAAAACAAAAAAAAAAAACTTCAAAATAAGACCAAAAATAAGGCAGCAATCGAGGTGAGTTCGCTCAATTTGTGTTCTCATTTCTACTTGCCTAACCTTATTATTCAGCCATGTTGCAAACTAATGAGAAAGAGTCAAAAGAGTCAGCATAGATTCGTTTTGCCAAGCTTCAAAATAGATATTCCACAGGTTTTCAAAAACTTTTTGTAAAACCAGAAAAAAAGATCATCTCTCAACTTTTTGCAACATGATAACACCCGAGCTTACGCTGCTGAAAAAAACGAACAGTAACGAACTAAAGCGCTCTCAGGGATTGAAGACATTCGTCCAGCTCTGCAATTTCTGGTTGTTTCGAAAACTAAAAAATTTTAGAGAAAAGGTTTTCGGTTAATGTCAAAGTAATTTCGAAGTATGTAGATCTGCCGGCCTTAAAAATGTTTACTAATTATTGCTTAATGGCCTTTTCCTCGTTGTTAACTTATCGAACTTTTGTTAGTCGCTCAGTAAAAAAGCTAACAGCGTTGTTCTAAACAATATTCACATTAAATTTAAATATTTGACTACTAGTATCAGGTAAAAAATTAAACCTATAAAGCTTTGTTCATAGAAGAAAAAAAATCAAATCTAAATCCATTAAAATTAAATTTTTTTGTAAATTTGGTCAATAAGTCTTTGTTTATATTTTGCAATTTTTGTTTAATCAACAAAATGTTTCCTACAAATTCTTACGATCTCATAATGTCAAAATATTGTCATTATTTCTTTGTTCACCATAAAAGAGCCGAAGGAAAGATTAACGATTTCAATGAGCAGTTACATACACAAATAAATATATACACACACACATGCTCAAAAGCAGTCTGAATTGCCGAAGGTTACAAATACGGAAAGCAAATTCAAAACACGCATAAGGTGTATGTAACTGTTTCTTTGAAAAATTATACAAAAGATACAACAACAAAACGCTCCTTATGTAAATTGACAATTGTGTGAGATATGTTTATTATACATAAGGAATCCAGTCAAACAAAAAAAAAAACAGTTTAAATCGTTTAGTGGCAATTTAAAATATAGAATTAATTTCATACTTATATAAGGGACACTAGAACTGTTACACACATTTTTTTTTTATATAAATATGCATTAATATGAGAGTGGTCCGATAAGTACCTCGCCGCCCAATGGAGATCAAAGTCCCTCATGCATTTCACAAATGAGTCAAAGCAGTCTTTAGAGAATCAATGTTGGGCTATCGTTTGTTATTCAGAGGTTTCGAATTAGGGCTCTGCTAGAGGGTCATTCTTCAGCGCAAATGAAAGTAAAATCCTGCTGGAAAGTCCATGGCTGGTTTTGGAACAGTCAAATGTTAAGCGGCTTCTTGGTATACTTTGTCCGATGTTCACAGAAACGCAAGTTATTAGCCCAGCATCATAAGAGACACCCCTCCAAAGCATGACTTAAGCTGGGTGAAGAGCCTTTTCGACCTGTGGAATCAGTTCAAATCGCTCCCTAGGTGATCGTACATAAACGCGCTATAATTTTGCTTGTTTAATGATTGTTCCTTAGATGACCGTGCAGATCATTTTGAATGTTAAATTTTGTTCTCAAAGGTTAACATTGGCCTAGCAGTACTGATTGGTGTAATCACGGGATATAAAACATATGACCACCATGGTGGTGTCATCAACGATCCAATTTGTCAGTGTTGCCTTGAGAGCGACGACACTGCAATTACTTCTGTATGTGTCCAGCTTTTGCAAGAGCGAGACTGCGGCTACTGGGTGGTGATGTGTTGAGTATGAATCATAATCAAACTCTCCCTACCTATCCCTATCTGAAATTTATTCGATAAACAAAGAAGTTTGTGGAATAGCGTAAGAACCTATCTTCTAATTTGTCCATCCAAATACTTTATCCTATATAAATACTATCTTATATCGACACTGTTCTGGGTACGGCACAATGGTCCATGAGCACTGAGAGCTATGGTTCCATACCTGCCCACACTCAACTCTAAACTCTAAAATGTTTTGACAATGTACCTTAAGAAAAGTTGCAATTTTACACTAAAAGCTTTTAAATATTACATACAATATGAGTATGTAATATTAAAAATACGTTCAATTCATATAAAAGTTACAGAATGGTAAATTAATATTGTCATATCAATAATATAGTAAAATAATGTTAACTCTACATGCGAGGAAAATTTTAAAAGGAGTGATTGATATTAAAATCATATCAGCATAGCATTTTAAATAGCAGACATGTAAAATTTACATTACAATTCGAATAAATTTTATATTAAAATGCTACTGAATAATAATATGAGAACTTTAAATAATAAATTATCGATTATGTTTAATGTTATTGACAATTTTTATGCGATCTCTAACTTTTTACGCTGATGTCTGGTGAATTGTGTTCCTTTGAGAATTCGTTTTCGAATCGCATCGAATCCTAACGAATCGCTAATGAATCACGCCCTCTCGCCATATGGTTTGTCGGGATCACGCCAATCGGTCTTACTCGTATAAAATAGCTTTTTGTTCGCCTCATTTTGGATCCTGCAAATAAAGAGCTTAACAATTTGCGACCAAAACGAACCAAACCGAAAGACATTTTGTACACAACACTTCTCCTGGCTGGAAAAAATTTAATTGAAATTGTCATTAAACAATACGAAACGTCCTTAAAATATTACTTATAATTATTTATGTATTTATTATCCATTCATAAATCTCTAAAAGCAAATCAAAAGTTCGTTCATTTCCATTCTTTATATTTTGCTTGGAACCACAATAAATTTACTTTGCCGGGCAGTTTTATAATATCATATGCAATAAAATTTTAAAAGCAATAACTATTTCATCGATTAAATTAGCTAATAATTGAAATTAATAAATTGGGTAAAATGCAATTGAAATAAATTGACGTGCACGTAAAGATGTGAAAAAAATCCGATATTTTTTCCTTAGGCCAATTGAAATGTAATTGGCGATCATTTATTCGGAAATAATCGATTTTCTTGTAAGACCAAATTTTTAGCGCTTTCCAATAATAATAATATAAAATTGTATAAACATAAAAACCGTTTACTTATACATATTTTGTACTTTTATATATATACCTACTCAACTAATTTGAATTTGGGAATGGCTCTTCTCATCAGGAAAAAACGGATCGGGCGCATCCGAAACCAAACATTGGCAGGATATGATCTCGAAACCGCGTCAAACGGTCGTACAGTGGCATCGCTTGAAACCAGAGTAAAACGTGCGTGTGTAAATGAAGTAATCTTAATGTATAATTTTGTTTTGATTTAATCACTTAAATAATATTTTGTCGTCATTTTTAAAGTAAGCTAAAAAACAAACAAACAAACAAAAACCAAATACTTTTTAAAAGAAAACACATTTTCCGAATAATAATCCAAAACAAAAATTATTAACAAAATAAGTACATATTTTGTATATGTATAAGTACATACATACATACATATGTATATGTGCATGAAATGTTTTAAGCACATGATAAATACAAATTAAAACACGTACAACAACCAAAAAGCAATGTAAGTGTACACCAAAATAAATAAAGTCTTATTTAAATGTAATGTTGGCAAAACACACCCACCCACACACCCACACACACACACTTGTATTCATAAGTTTAAACAATTTACTAATACTACTTCAGTGGAGACTTTTACGCACAATTTTTTTTTTTTTTGCTACAGATTAGGATGGTCAAAATGCAGTTTTTCTTTTTTATGCGCTCGCTTGCTTAGCGGTCAGTCAAGACACCGCGCGGACAACACTCAATTTGTTGTTTTTATTTCCGATTAACTTAGGTTATAAAAAGTTTTGTTTTTCATTTGAATTTCTTAACTTCATCTTTGATTATTTTGAAATCACTAAAATTTTCGTACAAAATTCAAATTGCAGTCAATTTGAAAAAAAAATGACTGCAATTTGACTGCTAATGATGATTACTATTGTAAAGTACAAACAAAAAGAGAATCATTTCATTTGTCGTTTTCCGTTTTTCGATTTTCTTTTAACGATTTAATTTGTCGTTTTATTTTTGTATTTAAGACAAAAGTACGATTACATTTATTTTAGTAACATTATCCTCTTAATACGACGAAGTCACCGAATGTCTGTTGAAATGCCATATCGTTTTATTAATTTATAAAGTTATAGACGAAAGAAAATAATGCTATTTTCAAAAAGTCCAAAAAAAAACAACACCTCTAGGTAGTGCAAAATTTTTGGTGCACCACTCGGTGGTGTAACATAAATTGGGTCTTGTCAAATGTTTGTAGCTTAGAGAAATACTCAAAATGAATATAGACATATGTTTATATTCTTGCACAGAATTAAGAACTGAATTGATCTAGCCATGTCTGTCTGTCCGTTTGTCTGTCGTCATTCCTTATTAATACGATAACGAAAGAACCATTAGAGATATTGTGCGAAAATTTTGTTAAAAAAATTTATATTCTTGATCAGAATAAAAAACTGAGTCGATCTAGCCATATCCGTCTGTCTGTCCGTCTTCATTTCTTGTTAACACGATGGCGATAGAGATATTGAGCTGAAATTTGGATACTGGTTGCTCTTATGCATTATACGAGCTGATTAGATTTTGGAGCCAATTCGACTACGCCCACTATTACGAAAAAAATATTGACTTCTTGTTAACACGATAACTTGAGAACTGCTGGAGATATTGGGTTGAAATATTGTAAACAAACAAATTTTTTTATAATAGGAAACAACTGTTTGTTATTTTTTAATATACATATGTCAAAATTAAGCTCTTCTAATTTTATTTGGTTATTTTGGTACACAAACGATTTTCAATCGAATTATTGTGTTTGAAGTTTTATAAAATTCGGGTGGTTCAAGATTTAAAAATTGTTAGTATTTATTTTTATAAATAAAATATTTAAAAACTATATATACCATTTTTTTTAAATCGTGAACCACCCTTACTTGATTGTGATATTTAACAATGTGGTGCATTTGTAATAGTCGGTAGGACCGAATATAGTTTCTTACTTGTTTTAGTCGTTTTATAGCGGTTGTGGATATTTGAAGATAGATTAAAGGATGTTTTTTCAAATTTCACGAGTTTTAACTGGTTCTGAGAAATCATTTTGAATTTTCTTTGGGTGGATGTGATCAATGTCGTCTTGACCAAAGCAAAATACATTTCGCAGATATTCTTCTAACAAGATAATTTAATTTTGATCAGTACATAATCTTAAAAGTGCAATAACAAAAAGACGATTCAAATAGACAATGTAGGCAGTAACTAGGTAGTAACACGAAACTATTGACCTTGGTTGAATAATAAAAGGTTAAGAAAGTTGAAATGAGATCAAAAATTGAGCGAACTCACCTCGATTGCTGCCTTATTCATTTCAAACTTATTGTGAGGTTCGACAACAAACTACGTTGTTGTTTTTATTTACGTAATGTTTTCGTAGCAACCATGGCAACTTCACAACAATTTCATATTCAAAGAGCGAAACGATATCGAGGTGAAGAGCGACATTTTTCTACATTCCTAACCTTTTAATTATTGCACCATGCTACCGATAACAATTGCACGTGACCGGATAAGAACAACGCCCACTGAAACTATGACTATAGTGCTACATAAGACATATTTTTGTTTCTAAAATGCTGTAGGGTATTTAGGCTTCGGCAAAGCCACTTGTTTTATAAGTTTGGTTTTATATACGGTACAGAATTGATAGACCCGATGTTTTGAAAGGACTAGATGCATTGAAAGAACTGAGCAGACTGGGCTGGATAAATTGATTTAAGAACCGCCACTTTTAACTCTCGCTAAACTTTTGGTGATGATGTAATTTTGGAATTTGTAATGGCCGCAGGCAATTGGAGTTTTTAAACTAGTAAAAATCAAGACGCGGTGGAGATGAGAACAGCGTCTAAGTCGATCCCACCTTCGTCTGTTTTTCTGTAGTAATACAAGGTTAACTTCTTAACATAACGATAGACAGGGTCGGACAAAAACTACTACCACACTTCCTTTTATGCGAAAAAATAATTAATAGCAATAGATCCAGTACAGATAACCAGTATTCAATATTTAACAAACACGAAACTGCTCTCAAGAAATGGGCGTGATCGGATAAGAAAAACGCCTTCTTAAAAAAAGGACAAAAACCACATTTTGGGTGTCTAAAACCGTGAAAGTTATTAGAGCTTCGGCTTAGCCGAAGATAATCCTCTAACTAGTTTTTATTAGCAAAAATCAAATGAAAATAGTTGTAGGACAATTAACCAGTTAAAATGTAGAAACCATATAAAAATTATTTGAATAGTCAAAATCCGCTACTAACCAACAAATGTGATACAATAAAGCACATTTTTACATACATACTTATACATAGATTAATATTTAAAACTATTTAATTATATTATTAACGTTTATTTAATGTTATATCTCGTATTAAAAAAGTATGTAGAATAGTGTAATTTTTATTTATATATATTAGTTAGTTATTTTTATACTCTATTTTACAGTAGGATATATTCAGTTTTCCTTCAATTTGTAACGCCCATAAGGAGGTGTAGTAGGTATGACAATATGAATATACATAAATATATAAATGATCAGCTGTCGAAATCAAAGTCGATTTGACGATGTCCGCCTGTTTGTCTGACTGTCTGTTACAGCCATAATTTAAGAAATTTCGGCATGATATAAAATTGAATATGTGAGTTCTTATTCTCCAAACGGAGGTTAAGTAAACATTTGAGCAATATCAAACATAAACTACTCCCACTCCCATAAGAACTCCGACTCTTTTTGCGGAAGAAAATAATAAAAATAACATTTAAATAGTAACAAAAATGGCCATGATCGGATAAGAACAACGCCCACTTTTAATATAGACATATAGCACATACATATATATGTATGTATATGTTTTAAGGGACCCCATTTTGGTGTTTCTAAGATGGTGTAGTGTAGTTGAGCTTCGTCATAGTCGTCAATAATTCACTTACTAGTTATCTTTGTATTTTAACCGAATGTTATGTATGTATATTACCAAGTACTCAGTTTCATAGTTCTGATTGTCAAATCAGGCAGGTTCCGAAGTAAAAGTAAAAGTAAAGATAGAGTTTAATTTAAATCCGAACGGAAAAATTGTTGGTGTTATAGAATCCGAATGATTTCAATTTCACATGTTTCTTTTGCACTCATTATAGCTTTTTTACTCGTTGAAATTCTGAACAGGTAATTGCTGTTGCTGTATGACGCAGGGTGAGCGCCATTTTTTTCTGAAATTTCATATTCCGGGCGTCAAAGGCTGCCCAGAGAGCTACTTGGCATCCACATCTGTTGATGAAAGAACTCACACAAATATACGAGTGTAATTTCTTAATTACCATTTTCCAACCGACGTATCCTCTTGGGGTGTGCCATAACTGTTTAGCTCCATGATCAGTTCCTGCCATAAGGCCTCCACTTTTACGCCATCGCCATTATAGAATTACTTTACAAATATCCTGATGCGATAAACTTTTGTTAACATAAGTTTTTGTGCTGTAGTTAATTTAAATAACTTGCTTTTCTAGTGAGTTATGCAAATTGTTGCGAAATTCATGTTGACAACGAGTAAAAAGTAAACCAACGAGTAGTGAAGGTAAAAATGTGGAACAACACCCGAAGGTAAATTCGAAGCAAATTCATTTCAATTTGATTCGGATGTGAAACCGTAGAACCTTGATTGACATAAGTCGAAACACGCGACTGAGACGCTCTAAATTTGGCAGGTATTTGGTATGGAATAGAAGCCAAAACGTATATAGAAATATGTGAGCCATTCTTTTTGTTCCTTATTATTTATCTAATAAATATTTTTTATTATAAATACCAAATTTTTGAGTTAATTCATTTTCTTTTTATTTGTTATTTAATTTCATAGCAAAACAAGTTTTAATTGTTTACAAATAAAATTAAAAACAGAAACAGATATACATAAATACAAATTAAGTTTGCAAACAGAAAACAAAAAACAAAAAAAAAATCGTTAAACTTCAAAAATCGATGTTATTCAATTGTTGTCTTCTAAAACTAATCGATATTTTCTAAGGTGTTTGTCACATTCGGCGGCAAGTGGCAATTCGCACATATACAAAAAGAAAACCATTAAAAATACGTTTTTTTTATATACATACATACTTATATAATATATATATATAAACAAATTTACCATAAACATACTCGTACATACAAAAACGACGAGCATCAAGTTTATTAAACAAATAAACTTTATCCACACTACAAATTTTCCACAACCAACATTTTTTTGCTGTCGATTTTAGCCTTCCGGCGAGTTATTGATTGTAAAGCGAAACGACTTGTGATGGCCGTAGTTTGTGACACAAGATTCTTGTCCAAAAAAAAGGAAAATCCTCTGCAGCTTGAAGCTAAAATTGACATCGAAATATGTTTTATTATTACATGACTTCGTCTAAACAAAAGAAATTGAATACTTTTAAAACCAATTAAGTTGGTTGATTAATAAATTCAGTTATTATTCAAAATCCTGCTGGGCCAGATAAATTATTTTTCGTTTGGCTCCAAGCGGTTTCTTTTTTATTTTGCGAAAATTGCGATATTAACACCAATCAAATTAGTTTCTTAATTTCGCTGATGTTGTTCGTTTCGAAAACGTTTTTATGAAATGCGATCAAGCCGATATTTTGTATAGTGTAAAATAATAGAAAAGAGTATTCCAGAAATCGACAAAACGCACAGGGAAAATTTCGAAAGAGGCCCCCTGATTTGCAACAACAAGTTTACACATCTATACGAGTATAAAAGTCCCAACAATGATTAGTGCTATATTCGTTATTTAAATATCATCACTAATATTATCGATAAATTTTCATTTAAACTATTATATAGCAAAAACAAAAGGATAAGTAAGCAAACAAAAAAAAATTTAATGATTGACTTATGTTTAAGAAGCAAAGTTCATAAAAATCACACATTTTACACATATAAAACTAAATAAGAAACAAAACAAAACAAACCAAACAAAAAAAAAAACAAAAAAAAAACAAAAACTATGCCTAATAAGACAAATATTGAAAGTAATAAATTGTTGAATTGTTGTTTTTAAATATGTTATGTTAAATTATGCGGAATGACATAAATGTTTAATGTTAGTTGATTAATGATATACATAAAAATGTTCGTTAAAAGTTATCAAGTGCTTATTCAAAAAGCAAAAAAAAGAAGAAAAAATACCAAAACCAAACACAGTACAGAAAAACTTATTATTTCATTTGAATTTAATACAAACAAAAATTTAAAAAATTCAAACAAAAAACTTTCAAATTTAAACCAAAAAAGGAGAAAAAAACCAAAAAAGAAAACATAAATTGCTAAACATTTGTTGAAGATGCGTCTCGGTCATCGTATAGAATTTATTGTCACACTAAAATCAGTTAATAAAATTTAAATAACAAAAAAATAAATATACATAAAGTAAAGTAAAGTAAAGTAAAATATTAATAATAAGGGGTGTAATGCCGACATCTCTGTAGCGCCTTAAAGTTTTTCCGCCGTGTTTACAAGTCGATATGTACTATTTATCAGAATATTTTATATGCGTATATATATATATGAATATGTTTGTTTATACTATATGGGGCATTATACGCCATATAGACCAAGTTTTGATAGTTTCAAAAAAGTTGACTTCCTTAGATTCGTTTTTTGTTGTGGTTGTTGTTGTTGTCATTTTCGAAAAAGCTTTTGAGGTACGAGTATTTTAAGCTAGCCCAATTCTTTTACAATGAATACGGCATCCAATGAATACATATGTTCAATTTTACAAACATATTTTGTTAATTCGCCGAAAAGAATTGAGATTGTTTTTTTTTTTTTTTTTTGATTTTAGTTAATTTCGGAAGTGTCGTTTTTAAAGTGAGTCAACTCAAAAAATATGAAAATATGAATCCAAATTTTTTATAATTTCAATAAACTTCACATATAGTCAAAATCGAATTCTATATAAATTGCGTTGACGTCGCGCATAGAATTAGTGCGAAATTTAGTCGAACTTGAATTCGAACTTTATTTAGAAACATTTTTGAATTTTTTTTTTTCGAAAAGATCTAACCAAATTGTATTACAATCAAAGCGATCGAGATCGCTTGTTGATTTGAAGTGTAATGCCCTTTTTATATTCTTTTAATTACTTGTGTTACTTCTTATCTATAATTTCCATTCGAATAATGTTTATGGACCATTGCAGTGGAGGTATTCCAGTAATTTTTACGTTTACTATTGTTGATTTCAATAAAATTTGGTTGCGAAAATCACTAAAAAAAAGAGTTTATAAAAAAATTGCAAAGAATAATTCGCAAAATAGAGAAAATTTTAAAAAATTCTAAAAGTGAACCAAAAATTTTAATTTGTTTTTTAAAGACATTTAAATTCTACTTATATTGTATGTATCCGAACGTAGTTTGATATCGTATTTGTTAATTTCTGAAGTCAGTTGCTATAGTAAACATTTTTGGAAAATTCGCCGTCAATTCCAGAGTAAATCTGTAAGAAAAAACTTTTGCAAAGTTGCGTATAACTTTGCGAAAATTCACAACTTTTAAAAAGTGTGCAAAAAATGTCTTTCTTATATGTTTGTCTAATGTCCATACTGAAATGTTGCAATTTATTTCGAAATTGAAAATACAAATTTAGACATATTACGAGATATGTACTTAGTATAGAAATTCGATTTTGAAATAAATTTTTTGGTTTGCAAAACGAAATTTAAAACGTTTCATACATTGACGTCAAATTTGAAGTCAATTCGAAACCTTTTTTAATTGTGATACTTACGTGCAAAGATACAAACGCTCATAAGTCGTGGTCTTCAAATAACAAAACAAAAAAATAAAAATTTAAAAAATTTAAGAAAACAACACAACACGAATTCAAAAAACAAAAATTTCAAATTTCTTAGAAAATAAACTTACCAAATTTTAACGAAAAAAGGTCGACTTCCTTTGCTTCTCAAACTAAAAACGTCGCGGCGCTAGACATTAAATCAATATTTGTAAATTTAGTTTCAAACTTAACCGATTGCATTTTTTTTTTTATAATTTTTATTAATAACAATCATTTTATATTCAAATTTTAATAATAAGTACGTAAAAATGCATTTCTGTAAACAGAACCCAGCGGGAAATCAAACCGGTCATGCGTCAGGCACGAGGCTGTCTTTTAGAGATGCCGATACTTTTATGTGAAATCGAGCTTTCAATTTGACACGGTTCATGTGACGTCCTCTAATCCTTTGTTTCTTCCAGTTAACAAGATATGCCCTCGAACTGTAACCGAAAAACCTTATAGCGATCGTAAAACGATTATCTTAAAGTTGAAAAACAAAGAAAAATTTAATTTTTAAGTATATATTTTTATATAATTTGTTCTGCTCTTATTTCCGCTTCCACATCTGAGATCTTGTCACCCATAGCATGTCACAATACAAGAAACATGCATATGGAGCTTAGATTACATATGTTCCAAGTTTACATTTATAAATTGTTTGCATTTAATTATTACAGTTTTCTATTGAAAACGAGATAAAACTTCCTAGAAACGTTTTTTACCGTATGTACCATCAACATTGAAGGTGTAAATCAATTCTTTTGTCAAAATACATTCCAAATGTTTGAGAACATTATTCCAATAAATAAAACACATTCAATATATTTCGGTATGAACTCATTAAAGTCTTCCTCGAGCTTCTTAAGCCGTTCCACTTTTGAAACCATGACTTCAAGTCATGAGCATCCATCTTCTCCTGTATAAATTTTTTCAGAAGAAACTTACTAGTAGCACGAGCTTCTTATCGATAATAATCGATTTATAACCCTAAACTGAAAATTCACATTCGAATTCAAACACAATTCAGAAGTACGTCTTCAACCAGCCGCAAATAAATATAAGGTGAGGAAAGTAGAAAAACTTTCCTCTCCACCTCGATATATCTTCTCTCTTTGAAAATTAAATTGTTGCTACAAAAACATTAAGTAAATAAGAACAACAACGTAGTTAAATTAAAAAAAAAGCAGTGAAGTGAGCCAGAAATCGAGGTGAGTTCGCTCAATTTGCGCTCTCATATCTACATACTTTCCTAACCTTTGTATTCAACTATGACTATTACAACAAATTTAAAAATTTTTAAAGCAGAATACGACAATGTACTCTGGAGTTAGAGTACTGCCAAAGTATGCAGTTCTTTTAAGCGGTTTGACAGAAATCATCTCTTTCTTATGGGACTGAGTAACAAGAATTAAAATTGTTTTTTTTTAAATAATATTGTAAATGTCATTTCAAATAAGATAATCCAATTTTCGGTGCTATTTTAAATTTGGTCAGTTTATTCGCTTAAAGAAAGAAAAATATTTGAAACATTTTGTGATATATTTGCATCATGGTGTAAGAAATATAAGGTGGCGAAGTAGAAAAATGTCCCTCTCCACCTCGATATTGTTTCTTTCTTTGAATATTTAATTTTTGTGCAGTCGCCATGGTTGCTACGAAATTATTAAGTAAATAAAAACAACAACGTAGTTTGTTGTCAAAAATCAAAGAAACAAACTTTAATGTAAGGCAGAAATCGAGGTGAGTTCGCTCAATTTGCGTTCTCATATCTACTTTCCTTACCAATTATTCAACCATGGTTTGTATTTTAAACGTGCCACGAACTTATCACAATTTTAAAAGTAAACTCATCAAGTTTGCTCAGAAATTAACGCAGATTTTATATCTATTTTGCAATTATTAGAACGGCTGCAATATCCTTTAATTTTTGTTTAATTCAGGTAAACTTTCTTCCGTTAGCTTAAAAATGAAGATTTTATAAAAATTTTTTTGAAAAATATGCGCAAATAGTGGTTTTGTGTAAACCGTGAAAAGAGAAAACTTATTCCAATAGCGATGGGTGGCATCACGAAGTTATAAAAAAAAATAAAAAAAACAGCAAATACCATAAAAAGTAACCGTTATTCATGTTGAAGATGATAATTTGAAAAAAATTGTTTTTATACAGTTCCTTACGTTTAAAGTTAATTTTTTATATTACAATTTCATTTCGATTAAAAGTCGACCATACGATTGAAAAAAAAACGATTTTATAAAAAAAAAGTAAAATTACAAAAGCCTTTTTAGTTTAAAATGATATATATATAAATTTAAGCAATACGTAATACAAATAACGGATTACCATTTTCCAAAAATTTAACACGAAAATAATAATAATAAAAAAAAAGAGAAATAAATAAATATTTAAATAGCCGCATATCGAATTTTCAAAATATTTCCATTGAATACATTTTTTTATAAATATTTGAAAAATTTGTTAATAACCCACGGCAGGTGGCGTCAGTGCTAAACGGTGTATCCAGCCCAAAAAAAAAAAAAAAAAAAAAAAACATTAAAAATTAACGAAAGATGAAAAATTGTTACCTATATATAAGAAAAAATATAATATAGTAGTTTTAAGTAACTAAAAAATCGAAAAATCAGCCCACCTTGAAATTACATATTGTTATATATATACCTGATTAAATAATATAAATATATTATAAAAATAAATTAATAAATAAATAAATATATGTATATATATATATATATATATATATATATATATATATATATATATATATATATATATATATATATATATATTGTATATATATATATATATATATATATATATATATATATATATATATATATATATAATATATATATACATATATATATTATATATATATTGTATATATATATATATATATATATATATATATATATATATATATATATATATATATATATATATATATATATATATATATACAATATATATATAATATATATATGTATATATATATTATATATATACATATATGTATGTCTATAACTATATATGCATATATATATATTACATTCACATTAAGAAACGATACTTAGTTTGTAGCGGTTAAATGCATAAATTTAAACAAAACAAAATAAAATTGCCCACATAAAATAAAAATATAAAAAAACTACATAGAAATTTCAAAGAGAATTTTCTTTTATTGGGTTTGGGCAGTTGTGTGGCAGCATGGTAAACTAGAATACAACACGATCGATCGCCATTCTGAATCTTAGATGTCACACACAAATCGTTATTAAAATATTTCAAATAATAGGTACACATTCTTTTCTTTTGGCAATCCATTGAATTCCCTCCACAGCTATATTGACCTCTACTGTATAAAACTTAACAGTTCGAAATTCGTTTTCAGTTATTACTTTAAAAGGAGATTAAACACGAAATTCCCAAAAAAAAAAAATCCCTATATCAAAACAACAAAATCAAAAGTCCCAAAAATATAATCCCATAAATCTAAAAGCCCATGTGCATGAAATCGCCAAACAAACAGTTTTATGATGCATGGCCGACGTATTGTCGGATAATTAAAAAAAGGAATAGTAAGTAGACTGTTCAGTCCGAGCCCGTATCAACAAATGTCGACTAGTTGTTTTCTGCAAGGCCGGGACAATAATTAAAGTAAGGTTTTAAGTCCTAGCCCGAATTAACAGTATTCAACCTATAGTTTTTTGCATGGTGGGTTCTAACGAGAAACCGAATTTTTAGGCATCATGTTTTTGGGAATTATGTTTTTGTGGATTATTAGTTTGGAGTTCTTCAGATTTTCTCTTGTTGGTTGGTTAGTTTAGGTGCTGCCTGAGGAGACACAATTTCAGGCGCAATTAGCACAATAGTGCTATTTTGGTGCACCACTTGTTGAAACCACTGATGTCTGATCTAACAGATTTAAACCATGTTGATTTGTTTATAAACCTGCTGATGTTATCTATCTTAATTTTAGCGACCAAGTTGAGATTATCTATGTAAATTTTTCTAACGTGCCTCTTGTTCCCATCGCCAATAGCTTTGGCCATTTAATTGTATTTAGTTCACCCCGTGACATTCTTCGCCATGCTGCCGTCGTCTTTGCAGAGAGTGTGGCATATCCACTTTCATTTCTGTGAAGCAATTCCTCGTTTAAGATCGTATTAGGCCAAAACACAGAGAATATTTTGCTGACATCGGTTAACGAAGACTTGCAGACAACTTATTACTGCTTTTTTCATTTTTAGGCGTAGCAGCCATAGCGTAGTAGAAGTATTAAAAACAGTTACGGTGTAGGTAACGAGTTCGATATGTAACACTTTGATAGTAACACAAAACAGAAAACCAAAAATGAGCTTGATCCGATAAGAGCATCGCACATGCAGCATTTATGTTCTAGTTCCATCACAGCCTTATCTCATGATGCGTTTTGCATTGGGATCTGTACATCTCTTATACAACTAGCAGAAAGTTGTTTTCGCTGCATTCTTAGCCAGTGTTTTTGGACTGTCACTTCTGTTATTTTTATGTAAGCGAAGATGAGGTTGAGACGTAAGCAGATCCTGCAGTAGCAAAGTTGAAGAACATCGGCGGGGGTGGCGATGCGTGCTCCGGTACCGGTAATCAGGATTTTTGTTAGTGTTTGTTAGGCTTGTTGTTACTGATTTCTGAATTTAAGAAAAGAATTTTAAAGTTCGCTCAGAGACATAAGCTGGCCAGACATCAAACGAAGACTCAGGTACTACAAGTTCGAAATTTACTCTTCGCAGTGAATCATTTGGAAAATCTCTTCGAATTAGTTTATAACAAGACAAAAGGTTTGTTTCAATGATATAACTAAACTGTCTTCATATTTAAATATGTTATAGCAATTTTAGATAAGTAAGATTGTAAACAGGATGTGGTAAGGACATTTTTACTAAATATGTAAGGATATATTGACTATAAGTATACCTTTGTAAAGTTAGATCAAGCTATCCAAAGGCGTGCAAAGGATTTAGTTAGGAAACTTTTGATGAGGATGCAATTTGGTACTCAAGTGACAAACCTGGCACTGATAATGTAAGGCTAGCCTCATTCAAACTTTCGCGGGTAAGTGTCAAGAATTTAACATCATGCTAAAACAGTTTCTATGGTGCTAGTGCAGCTTTTGTGATTGATTTATGTATCTATTCTTGAACTGGTAAACTAAATAAATGAAATAAATAAATTTGAAGAAAAAAACACTTGAATGACTTTAACAATAGTTATATTTTATATTTTATTTAATCCACACTCATAAATCCACGATCAGCAACGACGAATAAAAAACATTAATATAACACTTTTGTTTAGTATTTTTTGTTTTTCTTTATTATCAGCCTTTTTATGCATATATGACCGCTATTCGTGATTTTTTAAGCATTCAAAATAAAGTTCATTTTTTGCATGCTTTAAATAAAACCGCTTATGACGGCAAAAGAAAATTCATGCTATTTATTAAAGATAATGTTTAAAATCCTCTTTTTTACACTCTGTTAATTGTGCACAGCTGTTGAGGAATGTTGTATGCTTCTCTCGAATTCTTCCAAGCTTAACGCCTGGTTCATATTTAAAAGTGGTAATTTTCCAGCTGAAGCTTGTGCAAGTAATTCTGGAGAGAACCACTGAGCCAGTTGGTTACTAGTCGGGGATAAGCCGCCGTCACGTTGATAGTTGATAATACTTGCTGCATTAGTAGTTGCTAACGAACTGTTGTCATTTGTTGAAGGAATGCCCACTAAAAAAACGAATTGAGAAAATATTACATTGACGAAATGTTAATAATTTTCTAAAAAAAAATATTAGCTTATAGTACTCGGCGTTGCCCGGGTTTTGCTTTGTTTTGTGTTGAATAGAAACATGTGTAAGAAAATAATTTTGCGAAACTTCCTGTTACTACCCGTTGTTGCATTTTTAAATTACGGCGAAGGGCGTTAAATTGATCCAACCACGCCCATTTTTGTTGAAGTTATTAACAGTGACCCTACAAACTCAGACACCATAGTGCAATATTATTGTACGTAAAGTTGATCCAACCTATTTTGTTGTTAAATTAATCTAACCATTTTTTGCACATTTGTCGACAGTGACCAAACTATCTCAAAAACCAATTACAGAATTTTAGGAGCAATAATATAACATTTTCACTTAGTTTTTGTCTTAAGGTGGACAAGACTCAAAAACCAAATTTCAGCTCGATATCCTTTAAACTACTACTGCAAGACGGACGATCAGACGGTATCTTTTAAATCAACTCAGAACTGATATTTATATATACTCGTTGATATTATCAGACATACCACGCTTCGATATGGACGTAACAAATATAAGAAAAAACTAAATATTCCCTTAGGTAAGTGCTTTGGCGTCTATCTTTCTTTCTTTGTACGTAATGCACTTCCAACAATTCAGCTAATTGCAATGAAATTTTGGTTTGGTTTTTGCTATGCTGACAAAAATCTACCACGTCCACCTAATTAACACCTACCGCCTTAATTCTTAAACGTGATGTTCTACATGATGACTATAACTACCAACCCACAACATGGAGTAAACGGAAATTGCGCTTGCTTAGATATTATAATTTGATATGAAAGTATCCAATTTGATACACACATATCGATGTCAAAATGCACAAAGGCTCTAACAAAATTTTTTTTCGAAACATGAAATTAGAGATTTTAAGCTAAAATTTACGATTTTATAGTTAATACAAAAAAGCCATATCGATTACATTTGTAAATATTCTAAATGAATGAATGGAAAAGTGGGCAAAACATTACAAAGTTAACTGTAATCGTCATAACTTAAACATGTCTCTATAAAAAAAAACCGAGCAACGCCGAGTAGTATAAGCTAATAGAAAAAAATCATTTGATGATCTCGTAACTATACAATAATTTTAAATGTATAAGTCGGTGACTTTTTTGAAATAAGAAAATAACTGTTCATGTCTCGGAAAATAATACAAAGGGAAATAATAGAAAAATACTTACATAATCGATTTGCTGTGTCTAACTGCTGTGGTTGGTGCTGATGTAATTGTTGTTGAATCTGCATTTGTTGCTGTTGGCGTTGTAAAGCAAGAGCACGTTGTTGATTATGTTGGAATAATTGTTGTTGCTGTTGGGCATGCGCCGTTATTATGTTGCTTTGAGTTGGTTGTTGTTGTTGCTGTTGCATTGGATGAGGAAATATTTGTGCAGATTGTTGCTGCTGGTTTAACATATGTTGCGATGTTTGGTTATTTTTAAGTCTTTGCTGTTGTATTTGTTGAAACTCAAGTTTCGAAGCAAAAGTCATCTGCGGGATTTTTTGCTGCTGCTGCTGTGTAGGTATTGTTGGCGGCAATGGCCCTTTAAGTATGGGACGTCCTGTGGAATATTTTTAAACAAAATTATGTGAATGATGATATTAAAACCCAATTTATTATATTTTTATTAAACATTCAAAGGTTTTGGTTCATTTGTTTTAATAAAAAAGATAAGTTTAACTTAGTTGAGAAATTTTTAAATTATGACCTAGGCTTTGTTTGAAATACAAAAATGTTCAGGATGTTTTCGGTAAGAAAGTGTTTTTATCAGAGCTGTGCAAATACGTTATTCATTTCGTATGCCGCTACTGATATAACCACAAATATTATCGTAAGAGTAGTAGTGGAGACTGGTAAGACGCCATCAGCGCAAGTAGCATAAGTGTGACATCAGTGCTGAAACCACACATAATTGGGAAATCGGAGTGAAGAGTGCGAAGTCTTATAGTACTCTAGCTAGAGCCGGACATTCGCAGAAGTGTACCAGCGCATCTGGTGCACTGAGGTCCCAAACTACGGGCGTGTTCCCCTATACACCAGTGTCCAGTGCATATTTAGGTGATCTGCACGATATCCTAATATTATAAAGGAGAGACTTTTTCATTCTTCCTTTCATTCTTTTTTTTTTCTTTCTTTTTGATTATTACATTTTCACGCCGGTAGAACCGATATTCTTTAAATTTGGAACAAATAAATGAATAGATCTTGAAGAAATAATTGGATATACAAAACGTGAAATTAAATAAAACAAATTATTATAAAGCAAATACTAGCAGAAAAAATGAATGAGGATGAAAATTTTGCTGATATTAATAAACTTCGACAGTATTACTTATATGTTAACAGAAACCCGAGCATCGCCGGGTTCTTAAAACTAGTTTCAAGTTATATTTCTTTTTTTTTTAAGTAAAGTTTTTTTTACCTACAAAGGTAAATAATAAGAATTATTAAGGTCCTTAATTAATTTAAGGCAACAACAGTATAAAAGTAGCAGGAAGGCGGAACTCCTCCCCAATGACTAATAAATTTCTTAATTATTATTAATTATTTTGGCGGGAAAGTGATTGTGTAATCTTATAATTTACCCATAGGTTTATTCACAGGCATGTTTTGGTTAATCATGTGCGCTGGCCATTTAACTTGTGAAGCGCCTCGCATTTGCTGCAGTGGTGGGGGCGGTTGCTGCGAAATGGCTTGTGGCGAAATTTGTGAGCCACCATTATTTAATTGCTGATGTTGCTGCAGATGATTTCCGCCTAAAATCATACGTGGTTGCGGTGGATGTTGCAATACTTGTTGGTTTACAAAACCCGTTTGAGCTAATGGTTTGTTTTGCATTAGGTGTTGCGCAGTTGACCCAGACTGTTGCTGGGAATTTGAGTTATCTTTGTCGGCAGTCATTTTCCTTAAAACTGAAGTGGGAGTAAATGCTAGAGGAGTTGGAGAGTTGACGTGTCGTGTTTGATGCAAAGAGTGCTGTTGCGCATGAGATTGCTGAGGTCCAGATTGCTGTTGATGTGATGATTGCATTTGAATTATACCAGTTGATATTTGCAATTGTTGAAGATTCTTTTGAGAAAGATCCATTTCATTTGAACCTGGCATAATAATGCCAGATTGTTGTTTTTGCATTTCTTGTCGTCTTCTTAAAGCTTCTTGTTGCTGCTGATCTTCTAATTTCTTCTTAAGCATTGCATTTTGTAAAATAGCTTGTGTATGATATTGTAAATCTCTTGGACTTGGTAGACCTGCCAATATAAAAATAACATAATTGTAAAGTCAAATATAGAATTTAATAAAATGTTCTTAAAACAAATTAAATTTTCATTTCACATGCTTACTTGTTGCCATATGTCCTGGTTGAGGTGGTGTCCGTTGTTGTTCTGCCGGTCCCGAAATAACAACAGGTGAAAGAATTTGGTGTTGATGTAATACAGCATTTACATTTGACTGCGGTGGTACAACGTTAACGCTTAAACCTGCAGATGGTGTAACGCTTCTGGAATTTTCCCGCAATACTGCAGCTATTATCTCCTTTGTATGTTGTGTAGTGTTTGAATTATTGAGTTCTTGTTCTAGAAAGCTTAAAGAAATTTCTCCACGAGCTACACCTAAAGAAGTAGAAATAATCAAAAATCTATGGACAGTAGAACAAAACAACTTACATTGAAATAGATGCTGAGCTTCCAAGCGTTTTTGTGGATGTCCGAAGAACATAGAAATATGAGAAGGTATCACCGTTGGTACTTCATTAACAACACTTTGCGCAATTTGTGGTGAGACGGGTTGTTGTTGTTGCAATAGGGGTGCTTGTAGAACTACAGGCAGCATTTGTTTTTGGCGTTGGTGTTGTTGTTGATGAACGAATTGCTGCTGTTGTATAAATTTTTTTATTTCATCATTTTTTGTCGCATGTGCAGGCAGCGGAGGTTGAGGTATTCCAGTTGGTACAATACCAACAGGTTTAATCATGTTCATTTGTGGAATAGTTGGAGAGCGATTCGTTGGTTGTAATAAGAATGGCAAGACGTTTGGTTGTTTGGTACCAGAACCTAGTTGCTCAAGCAGTTTCTTGAAAGCTTCCGTATCTTGAGTAGTATGTTGTGACAAAGGCTGGTTTGGTTGCTGAATATAGCCTTCAGAGGATGAAGTTATCATATTCGTATCATGATTTTTCGATGTCTCATTGAACGCATCGTTGCTATCTACTTTACGCATTCTTGCCTCTAGTTCTTCAACGTTTGGTATGACTCCAGCTGTAAAACATAAAAATTCATTGTCGAAAATTTCATATCAAAAAACGGCAAATGTGGGTTAAATGTGGGTTATAGATATAAAAATCACATAACTGTTTTTGTTGACGCAACGACGAAATGATGTTTTAAAATACAAGTTTACCCGAGACAAACATTATATAGTGTGTGGCGGTTGTACCAATGGGTTAAGGATTTAAATAAACTACCAAAACTCAACTACCTTCCGCAATTTTAGAGACACCCAAAAAAGTGCTTCTTTAAGCATATATGTGCTATCTTGAGCCGTTCCTTCGTTTTTATCGTATGAACTATTTTTGCTAAGATTTTTTTTACCGACATCGATAGTACAACAAATTAGTCAACAGTCCTGAGAAGCTTACATCTATATTACAATATATACATATACTATTTTACTATATTTGAAATATAACACAATTATGTTACAATGCAGAGAAAACTAAAAACATATGGTTTCGACTCATCTTAAAACTTAAGCTACGGTTGGAGAATAGGACCTCACTTCCAAATTTCCGCTCGATTTCTCTTTAAATACAGCTGTAATCGCTGTGACAAATGGACATCGTTAAAACAACTCAGAATTCGATGTTAATATAAAAAAAATAGTTTTATTTAAATAGTTCTCACTAAGGGTACATTTACATTATGTGAATTAAGTTTGTTTGTAGAAAACATCAGAATGTTGCAAATTAGTACTACAAATTATGGTTAGCCCTAATTGAGAATTAAAAAAAAAATATTCTGGCAATTAATTAAAAATCAATCAACAGTCAAATAAAAGCCCAATCAGGGATACGGGTTTGCAAACAATGATGATTACAAGTACTTACCACCTATTTTTTGTAAATCAGTTTCATCCGGTCTACTTAATCCTTCATCGCCACTCGTTTTATTAGCAAACGACCAACGACTAAAACGAGAACCGCCACTGTTTGCAGCATCAGCTCCAATATTTGAGTCACTTCCCTATATAGTAAGAGAAATAGTTATATTGTTTAAAATTATATCTTATATGTATTATATACCATAAAAGTGTGATCCAACGGGTCCAAATTTATAAAAGCATCAAAGTTAAATTCTGATTGAATTGCAGCACTTTTTAAAGCGCTATTATCACTTTTTGGATCTTTAGCAATAACGTCGAAATCATTTTTTGTATTTTCACTACTGTTATTATTATTACTAGTTCTGCTACAAGTAGTTTTTTCTTCTAAAATGACATGATTATCGATATGTGTCTTAGATATTGTATCGTCGCTGTTCACAGCGTTTTTCGAATTATCTGTACTGACATCCGCACTTTTAGCATTCGAGTCTTTTGCGTTGTTGGGCGGCTGTTCCTTTGATTGAATAGATGGAGTTTGTGCAATCGAACTGTTGCCACCACTTCCACGCAAAGATGAGCTCTCGCGTAATTTCCGAGACGTGTTTCTTTTATTACTAATACCGCTATAGTGATCATCGATTTCCTCAAAGCCACGTAATTCAATGGTATCATGCTGAGAAGTTGGACCACCACTGAACCATTCAGGTTCTTCATTTCGATCGTTATATTGATGATTCCTTCGGTTGCGGCCGTGCGAAGTTGGTTGCTGCTGATGATGATTCGATGACTCCGCATTACTTCCGGCATCATTTGACGTAAAACGTCGCGTACCGTGAGTTATTGAGCTGTTAATATTTTCATATTTATCACGCATGTTTTCTTCACTACCTCCTTTACGATCAAAAGAACGTCTTTCAATAAAACCACCGCCACGATCTTGTGTTCGATCAGCGTAACGCCCAGTGTTACGTGATTGCAAATGATTGGAAACAGGCAAATCTTTATCTACAGGTAAACTACCTAAGCTTTTATCTTTATCCTGGCCACGATGATAATCCCAGTTAACATCACGTGGTAATAATCGACCACTACCAATGCGTCGCTCTAAATTAACTTGATTACCATGCCTTGCATTCGTTACTGAAACCGGCGATGCAGCAGACAAAGATCTCTCATGGTCATTTCGTTCGCGTTCCTGTTCAGCTAAAAATGAATTTTTCAGTATTTTTAGAAAAATTATAAAAAAGTTCGGCGTAATTTGTGAAATAACAAAATTTAATTATATTTACAATTAACAAAAAATAAAAATAAAGCCTGAGTAACGTAAATAATATCTTTTTTCTTACATATTGCTTTTCGCTGTGGCGACAAGAAGGTCTTATGGTCATCGTCTCGTTGACGATAATCATGCGCATGATCCTTATTGCGTTGGCGTCCTGCATATGTCTGGATGTCCTTTGCATCTGTAGGTGTTTCAGAACGTGGTTCGGAAGGTGAATTTCCATCGTAAGATGTTAAGTTACTAGAAGTTCCAAAATTTTGCGTTGTACTTGTTGCGGCAATACGTCGTTTAGCAAAGGCTGGCATCAAATGGCTAGAAGAAATACTCCGGTGATCAATGAAACTTTTTTGGATTTGATTATGATGCATTGGTGCAGAGTGATTAGATGTTGGTAAGGCAGACGCAGTTAAGTGATCAGCGCTATTAATGCCACGTATTGAAGGCGAACGTTGAGTACGCGTGTTTACATGACCAGACGAGGACGGTGGATTGCTTGTAACGCTGTCATTGTTTGTAGCGTTATTACTGCCATTTTGATGACCATTTCCTGTATGAAATTTCCATACTCCTAGCGACTGCAACTCTGCACGAAGAGCGCATTCAGGCCTTTTTCGAGAACATTCATCATTGCGAAGTAGGTAAATCTCAGAACGTGTATATCTTCTTATATTGCCATTATCGGTGCCGTCATTGCCGGCATCGTGGCTTTCGAAATTATAATTTTTATTTAAACCATGTCGTATGATAGCAGGATCAACAGGTTCTGGCGAAGGTGTATTCATTTTAAAACTGTTTATCATCTGAAAACAAAACCAAGTTTTAGCCAAAAATTATAATTGAGCCAGAGGCAATGCCAAAAGAATGCAAGGAACTACAAAGCAAAACTATTTAAAACGAGCAAAAATTTGCAATTAGTTGCCCAATTTTTAATGCGTATGAGGGTGTATGAGGATCATATGTTTTATACAAAAGAACATAAAAATAAATGTAAGCCTAAAAAAAAGTTATATTTTGATATCAATGTTTTGTCAAGTATAACATTCAATTATATATTAACAAATATATTTAATATATTTAACACAAACCTTTAAATAATCAGAAAATTACTTTTATTTTTAACGAATAAAAAAAATAATAAAAACTTAAAAGTACTTTTATTTTTGACAGAAAAAATAAAAATACAATGAATAACTTTTATGTTTGCCGGTAAAAATAAATATCAAACAATTACTTTTATTATAAAATATGCAAATAATATTTTTCAAATTTTTCAATAAAAATCAAAAATTTAAAAAGCAAAAAGCCATTTTACAAACGCAATAAGTATCTTAATGTTAATTTCTTCGATGTACTTTTTTGAAAATCAAATAATAAACAATAAAAATAACAGATCATGTCATCACCTATGTCCAGAAGATGTGAGCGGAATAAAGGGTGCTTCAGGCTAATCTGCAGCACGTTAAGGAAGCGTCGGCCCGCGCATGCAGGTTGTTTGCCGTGAACTATAATAACAAACTATCTTTGCACTTAAACGAAAGTCGGTTACCATGTGCCATCAAGCAGCAACAGCCCCAGGTAAACACAAACTAATGACGTTAGGCGTATGGTCAAGTTGAACAAAGCGGATCTTTTTTGACCTTAGGGTGAAAAATCAGTACAAACTATTCACCGAAGACTGCACAAAATTTTTTTAAATGTGCAAATTGCACTACAAAATCCAAATGTATCAGGAGCATCGGCAAAGTGTACAAAGAATTGGAATTTAATGGTTTGGAGCGATGAATCCAGATTTAACGTGTTTGGAAACTATGTAAGACCGTTCGTGATGCGTCCATCATTGCTAGAATTGAACCTTAGATACACAAAAGTGTAGACAAGTGGGTGGTAATACATTATTGCTTATATTATGAAGTGAAATGTAATTCTTTCTTCTTTATTTATCTTCATTTAATCCGTTTTCACACCTAAATAACTGAACCTAAAAAACTGAACATCCCACAAAAATGGGGGTGGTTAAAACAATTTAACGCTCACCGACATATCTCAAGAACATGATACTCTTCTATGTTATATTTTTTTATGAAAGTATACGAGGACAAAATCTAACAAGGTTCGATTTAGTATTGAAGTGTTTGATGAAATCTACCATTCCACAAAAACGGGGGTAGTTGGATCAATTTACAGCCTACCGCAATAACTTTAACGGGGATTAACTGGATGTTTTTCATTTAATTTTGGTGTTAAATTAGCAAAGTTACCACATATTCAAGAATAAATTTCAATAAATTTCAAGAAAAAAAAACGAGGATTTGATTTTATATAAAAAAAAACGTGCATCGTCGGGTGCTTTAGCTAGCATATACGAGGGTGGTCCGATAAGTATTTAGCATCACCGCCCGATAGAGGCCATGGTCGAAAATTTTTTCTAATCATATAAAATTTTGATCCGGTTTTTGCAATTGGTTGATTGATCATCCACTAGAACTAAAGTTTTCACAAATATATAAGAACTTGGAGGGAATCTCTTGCATTGGGATTTGTTTAGAGCCTAAGAGCTTCCTTTAAAACTTGTTTAAGCAATTCGGTTCTTTTGGCACTAACAACAAAAACCATGTTGTCTTCGAAAAACACTTCCACTAGAGCCAATGCGTGTCTTCCAGAAAAAAAATTATTTAAAAATTACAACTTATATCAAATTGCTTAGTTGAGAAAATTTTTTACTTTAGTTTGTAAAACGCAATTGGCTTGCAGAAACAAAGCAAACGAAGGCGCGCGTTAAACCATCGCATTGTTGAGAAGATGCAAAAACGTTGTTAACCAATTCATGGATTTTGTAGATTGTTTGCCCGAGTCATTTAGGGTTAACAAAAATTATGTCTTTATTTATTTGTTTGGCTGAAGTTAACTTGACCCATCATGCTTTGTCACGTTACCCCTCCTAAAATATAAAGATTGCAAAAAAAATTTCGCTGGTTGGACTCCGGGGGTAAATTAACCCCACATTTATAAGAGATAAATAAGACCTATGAAATATCAAATGAATGACAATTGATCCAGCTATAATCTAACGGGAACAAAGTTATGCCACTTTGAAGGGTTAACTTACCCCAGAGTCCGACCGGCGAATTTTTTTTTTTTGCAATCTTTTTTTTCACAAGTAACATTTCTGCGGGGGGAGCAGAGCGATCGTTGGCCAAGTAAACTCTCACCAATTGTTATTACAGAAAGCTAAAAACGTGTTTCGACAGCAAAATTTGCCGTGAAACTTTTAAGCTAGCCACTATCTTTATTCAAGTGACAAAGATGATGAAGTGGAAATATTGACATGGACGCAAACCACACTTACACGAATAGAAATACAATAAGTAATAAAGTTATAACAAAAGGAAAGAATTTAAAGAGAAATGTTAATTTTAAACAAACAAAAGGAAGGAAAACTTAAAATGTATGAGCTAGTTGATAAAAACAATACATGCGATTAACAAATAAGATTTTGCATTTATTAATAATTCAAATTGATCTTCGCTTAACTTCACCATTAGAAGATGAATGCAAGACTTGTGAATTATCGGTTTCATCGTCATCACGAAACATTTTATAAATATTTAGCTTTTATAAATCGAGATGATTTTTTTTTTTTGAGATTAGTTTTTAAACAGATTTAAAGGCTTGTGCATTTTAAATTGACATAACTTTCTTACCAATTTTATATATTAATAAGCAGGAGAACTGGAATTTGAAGTTAACCGGACGTAAAGGTCGGCTTTCCGTCAGGATTTGAGTACTTTATGGTCTTTATTTGTTGCTCATTCTTTTAACAATCAATACAAACAAATAAAATGTATATATCGTCGCGGAATTCTCCGTCTTGTTGCACTTTTTTGTTTAATTTTTTCCAAGATATTTTGTCGAAGGCTGTTCTTTATTTCTGGTTTTTAGTTTTTATTGGCAGTCAGTAACAATCTTATAGAAAAAAAGTTTAATAATACATTTAAATTGATAGTTAAAACAAATAAAATTCTATAAAAACACGGATCAGCTTTAAGTCATTTTTTGTGTGCTTATTACAATGTTAAAATAATTAAATAAACTTGTTTATTAAAAATTTGATACAAAAAAATTATTCAGAAAAAAAAAACTACAAAACAGTAAGTTTCAAAAAAAAAAATTTATATATATATATCGAAGCTAAATTGTCCAAAAAAACAGTAACGCGAAAACAACACCTATACACAAATATATATACATATATACTTTCTGCCAATTATTATTTGTTTTTCGATTTCAAACATTTCGCATAGTTAAAGCCAATAGTTTTTCTATAAAATAGTATTACACGCGAACTTTTCATAAAAGATGAAAAAAATAACTTTGTAAAAAATAATTCGTTACGGACAACCACGCACAAAAATGTTATAACAAAGCTGATTGAATAAAAACGAACCGAATGGGTGAAAATTGCTGATTTTTAGCTAACTACGCCGATAAGTTTGCTGCGTCGGCTGCCGCAGCAAAATGTAAACGTTTCAGCGCCGATTGCTGGCCATTCAGAAAAGACGCACTCTAAAAACATAGAAATAAAAGTTGCCCAAGGCACATTCTTTTCTTAGCTGCTTACTCTCACTATAATATTTCTTAAAAATTTTAGAGTTTACAATTCTCTAGTAATAATTGCGATTATTTGTGCACATTAATGATGTGTGTATGACGAATTTTTGATATATATATTGCTATTATCAGTATTTATTAGTACTTAGCCCAGAAAATTTTGGAAAAGTAACCCATTTGCAGGGTTAAGATCATAGCATTTCGATGGCGTAGTGAATGGTGAAAAAAATCGTAGTAAATCATAAATTTCCATAGTAAAAGCAGTGTAAAAGTGCTTCAACTGAATATATTTTTTTTGTTAAAACTGACAACCATTTTTTATTATTTTTTGCTCTTTGTCGATTTTTATCTATATAGTAAAATAACATTAAAAAAATAGAGAAGCACTTATATAAAATGTAACAACTAAAAAACTTAGTAAATTTCAGTTAAAGCATAGTGAAAGTCAAAGAGTAATACATTTAATACGATCGTAGCAAGGTTCGAACACTGTCCGTCTGAATAAAATATTTCCTCGAGCTCTATGAAGCAGGCCTCCATCAAGGTTAAGTACTTATCGAACCACACACGTAGTAAATAACCGAATTGCATTAAAATTGGTCAGTACTGAGATAAGTGTTATGCCTTTATCCCAGGAATGTCCCCATTATTAATGCAATCACTGTTACTTATTCAGTCAACAGGGAAAGGAGACGAAGATAAGCAAGCAAGAGAAACAATATGCAATGCGGCGAGATGCATAGAAAAGGCCTAACGATTAGTTTAGTGCTAAAAAAATTCCGAGACAGCGAAAAAATTAGAAAAAAATAATATAAAAAAATGGAGTGTCGCGATGCGGCGATGATGTTTTGCTATTGCGTATTATGGGTTATGCTACTTGGCTTTTTTTGAATTTGCGGCGCGCGAATAGTTAGAGTATTATTGTTGGATTTATGTTAGGTTTTTTGTTTCCTTTTTTTATTGGTTTATTTTGTTATTAATGTAAATATTTTTTCGTTTTCTATTAAATTGCATTTTAATCAATATTTAATTATAACGACGGGAACAACAATTCTTCTAAAAATCTAAAAAAAAACGCGTCCTTTCGCCGTGAAAATATTTCTCTTCAAATTTTCCCTGTACAACTTGAGGTTTAAGACCCCACTTTGCACCCACTGTTCTTTTACACAAGTGGAGTGCTTAATTGGATGGCGTCTAGCGGATTAGATGGAACAATAAGCTGAACGATAATGTTCGGCTGGATTACATGTCATTTTCTAGCTGACAATAAAACACACGAGCACTTTTTAAATTTGCGGTTAATTTGCATTTTCAGCCGATAAAAAAAACCGCCATCTCTTGTCGTTACTGAAGGCGTACTTCGGAAAACTGATAGACGCGTTGATCATCAGCTGTTGATTAAAGATTAAGTTACAATTAAAACTATACTTGCATAAAAATAAGAAGTGGTTTTGTGGCGAAAACTTAATAAAATCGTTAATTTAAATTGTTCAAATATTTTTCGACCTGTAATTACTAGTATTATTAAGTACTTTAGGGGACCAGCAAAAGAAATCGAAAATATTAATTTAATAAAGGCAGGACGAATATTTAGGAAGTCTTGATAAAAGTAGCGACAATGTTGTGGATCGACCAGATGAGTAAGGATTTGGCAGAAAAGAAGTTGATCGAGATGAAGTTGCAGTTGACCCTATTGTTGAAAACAAAACCGTCTCAAAAACCATTAAAAGAAAGTCTCACATTGGTACATTGATAATTTTAAGAAAAGAAAATTAGGACGTTGTTGTCAGTGCTTAAACGTTTCTGTCAAATAAAGAACAAACTATATGTTTCCAAAACTCGCTTACAACATTTAGGACCCTGGTTGAAAATCAGGGCCCTGGAGAAGGCAAGTTGCTGGTTGAGAATATCCATAGTTGGTCTTCCTCGACTGGCTTTCTATCCTTATCGATGGAAAGCATTTTGCTGAAGAATCGAGCGCAAGAATCGACCATGACTGAAAGATCTATTGTGCAGCCTCGTTGCCCTACAAACACTATTCTAGAATACGTGATTTGGAACTAGAAGCCCACTGCCTAGGTACTTAAATTTGAGTCTTTCTACCATTGGGCAATTGCAAAGGACATGTTCAACCGTTTCCTGCTCTTCTTGGCAGAGTCAGCATGAATCATTTTCTACCAATCCTAATTTCTTTAGACGATAATTGAGTTTACAGTGTCCTGTCAATAGTTCAATGTAGAGTTTAATGTCCGTTCTGCTAAGGATAAGAATTACTTCTACCTTGATATGTACGGCGACAATGAGTCTCCTTGACTGCCGCATGCCTGTTTGGTCTCTCCAATGCTCAAGTAGACTTTGTTTTTCCCATATACGTATCAAATTATTTTTGAAGCTACTGTTTACCCCACGGAAGGGTCCCGGACCTATGGACAGAGTTTCTGCACTTTTCTTTGCAATAGAGTCCGCTATTTTGTTGTCCGCCAGTTAAGTTTTAAAAATTATTTAGTCGGCAAATTAATTATGCCTGAAAATTTCAACCGTAAACTTTGGTCTGAAAAATCAGAAAATATTATTTTCGTTATGAATTCAGGTTCCACAATTGAGAGGGCTCATTAAGGGCTCATCAAATAACATTAATTGGCAGTTGCGTGAAGAATACAAACTTTGTTTAATTTTCATGTGATAACTGACAGGGTGGTCGGTTCGTACTTCTTTGTTAAGCTTGCAGCGTTGTTTTTTATCGTACTACTCGTTTTGTTGAACTGAACTATCATTTTGCACTTAGAAAGATTGATGATCGCAAAAAAAACACGATTCAGAGGTTTTTTTTGTAGAGAATTGTTTATTCATACTCGTACAACAAAACAAATTTACAATTTTGTGAAATAATCACGTTAAAAAAAAAAAAAATTTGCATGCAAAAATTATTTATAGTAATAAGAGCCACTCAAAATTCGACTTTTCGAGAAGTTTACCCTCTTTTGGATTTGCTGTTGTTTATTTGTTGTTGTTGTTGCATTGGAATATTTCATTTGATATAGGAGTGTAATACCGTTGATCGAGCTCGCTAGGCAGATTATTCAATGAAATTATTTAAAAAAAAAATTAGAAATTCTAGTCGATAATACCGACTATTACAAATGCACCACATTGTTAAATATCAGTATCAAATTAGGGTGGTTTATGATGATATAAAAAAATAAAAATAAAAAATCTAATCTTGAACCACCCAAATTAGATTACTCTACTTATTTAAGATCGTTCGAGTATCAAAATATTCTATTAAAGTTTTAAGGCTTTATTTAAACATATTATAAAAAAATAAGAAACATGGACCACACTAATCGCTTGAAAAATTTAATCAATTCAACAGAATTTTTTGTACAAAGTTTCAATCCAATATCTCATTTGGTTCTCAAGATATCGTGTTAACAAGATATCAGAATTTTTTTAAATAGTGGGCGTGGTCATGGGCGGATTGGCTCCAAAATCTAATCAGTTCCTCGGAGGCATAAGTGCAAGCTATGTAGAAAATCACAATATCTCTAACGGTTCTCTCACTATCGTGTTTACAAGAAATGTTGACAGACAGACAGACAGACAGACAGACAGACAGACAGAAAAGCCCAACAGATTAAAAAAATATATTTGTGTGGGCATGGTCAAAGATTGTTTTTGAACGAACATGGTTTGGTTGATTGTGTACTTCATCTTGAAAATAGCTCTAACAGTTATAAAAATCGGATCTATCGGATTAATTGAAAATACAATGACTGAATAATCTGCCGAGCGCGCTCGGTCTGCCAGGTACTTGTATCTAATTAAACTACTTTTAGAATCTCCTGGTTAGTGCCGGTGGCAACCCTATTTATATGCTTATACAGTTTTATTTCATTTTTTAAACTTGTCCATATAAATTTTGACAGATACTTAAGAAAGACGGTAATTTACAGAAGATTCAAAATTTCCGAACGTGATACTTCATTTCATACGCCCGCTTATTATTTTAGCGAGTACAATAGTATGTGGTGTCAAACGCTGAAGTTGATGCCGGGACATAATTCCAAATGACGTGGTATTAGGAATTATATTCCTTTATTTTTAAGACATAATCTAAAATTGGGCATTTGGGATTGTGACCATCCTGAAAAAGGACTTAAATCCAATTGGGTTCTCTTTTTTATATATATTTTAATTTAAGGATAAACAAAACATTTTGAGTCGATGAACTATTGTAAATTGAATATACAAAATTAATCAAGTATTACGCTACGTAGCGTAGCTACTGTTGGTTCGGGCCCTTAAGCCCTTCTTAAGGGTTGCTATTTTTATTTCCGGCAATGTTAGCTTCTGAAGCGATCTTAGCCCCAACATTTAATTTCAAAAAAAAAATCCCAAATGATAAATTCGAAAACGTAATTTTGGAATTTGTTCCTGGGTATTATTATTGAAATCAAGCCTTTCGATAAAAATCTTCGATCATTATGCCTGAAGTTGGTTATTCACAGAAAAGCTTTCGATTGCTATTTAAATATTATCAAACATTAGGAAGTTGATGCTCGGCCTTTATGTCACGTCATTTGAGTAACTGCCTTGACAATCCGTTGTTGTGTTGAACTAATGTGTGAAGCGCGTTTACTCAGAACTGGATACCTATATATTACAACAGTTTCTCATGATAGATCTCTCTTGATGTTGACAAGCGGCACTAACGAAGATGCCCATACCAAATTGGTGACTGCTTTCGAAAAAAATAAAAATTTCTGGCTGTTTTTTACAAATTTCTTGGACGAAGGTTATGTATGCCAAGAAATTTGTAAGAAAACAGACCAGGCATTGCTTCGCGTCGAAGCGTTTTAAAGCGCTGCTTTCAGACCTGAAAAAATAACATTCGCCTTAAAAAGGGAAATCGCAATGATTATTTTAATCATATATTGATTATTTTAATCATAATATAGCAATGTAAATAAATAATCACAAGATGGTTAATAAGATAGATCATTCTCCATTTGTCATTTTCTTTAAAAAACACTATTTAAATAAAAATAAGGTAATTTTGCCAAACATAGTTTATTGATCACAATTATATATTTAAATCCAATATATTAAGGTGCATTTGAAAGTGTAATTTGGCTTGTTGTTTCTGTTTTTGTTTTTGTTTTAGTAAATTAGCACCAAAATCCAATACCTGTACTTTAAACGAAGTCTCTTTTTTTAATTGCAAGTTTCGCGAAAACTATTCAATGGTAACGTTTCGGCATTTAGAATGCCCATCTATGTACAGGGTGGTGGAAGAAAAATGATAGTCATCACTTCGCCAAGAGAATCTGCAGTTGAGTAACTATGAAACTAAGCCTACTATATTCGGATGCCAAAAGTAGATCTTAAGATCGCTTTTGAGTTCGAAGTATTTTTGATTTAAAACATATTCATAAATTCAGTGAGATTACAAAGAAATACCCCTCGGCCCAAAAAAAGATATTGTGGTAAACCTCTAAGCGAATCAATCAAGTTCTAGGATTTCGATATTCATAAAATTTTGTTAGAAATTTCAAATTCTAGCAAAGAGTCTTTTTGCAAACAATTGCTTTAGATTTTAAAAAAATATTTAACATCGCTATCAATAATTCGTGTTTTTTTTTTTTACAAAAATGAAAATGCCGAAATAAAATTTTGATACATTTATAAAATCTAATAAAATCGTTTACGTTCACGTGAATGTATATTTTAATAATAGGCTCATATGTAATTTTTGCTGCCGTCAGATAATATTCGACTTAGACTGTTTGGAGATATCAATTAATATATTTAGCCGTTTAAAATCGTATTCACATATATACATACATTTTGAATTAGAAATGACTTTAATAGCATTCGATCGTCGAAGTCCAAGAATTATTACAACAAATTATGCTTAAGTAGTTCCAAAATTTATCTTTAGTTTCGCTTATATGGTAGAATTGATTTAATCAGTTCATAGCCGACTTAATAGTTTTAGTTTATCTTGCTAGCTCGCTTTTTTTAAATTGCATATGCTATGCGTAGTTTATTTTATTGATAATTCTTGGTTGAAAGCAACTAGATGGGTTAGTTTAGGCGGTCATTTTTTCTTTCTTTCTTTCTTTCTTTCTTTCTTTCTTTCTTTCTTTCTTTCTTTTTGTTTAAACAAATTTGTGGTCAAATATATAAAAAAGATAATTAATGTGAAAGGTTTATCAAACATGTATCTGTAATTTGCAGGTTAAGAAAAAAATTACACTAATCTTATAATACGCAATTACGTATAACATTTTGATTACATATATTTATATATTGTATATTAAATTTTTTTTTGTTTTTGTTGTTTTTTTGTTTTGTTTTTGTTTGTTTCAAAATTCGCGTGGTTTTCAGTTAGTTAATACAATATTTTAACGGTTTTACAATAGAGAGAAACAAGCGAATAATATATAAAAAAAAAGATAAAAATCTGGTAGTTGAGATTGCGAAAACGAAATATATAGCAAAAGTAAAAGTAAAATTAAATAAATACAACAAAACAAATCATAAGAAAAATAAAAAAAATTAAAAATAGTTGCTAATAATTCTTACTAAATTCAAAAGTTGGAGTCTTTGGTTGTCTTAATTTATCGCTTTAACTACTCTAGGCGATTCAAACGTAAAAGAACTTAAGAATTTAAGTGAGTTTTGTCACTAACTGACGTCGTGTTGCGTTGCGTCTCTACATTGGAAGATGGACCGGATTGGAGACTGAACCGGACCCGACTGCACCGCACCGTTCCGTACTGTACCTCTAGGAGAAGTCGTTGTATTGCTCGGACGACAGATTTAGACTGAGTTGATCAAGTGGTTTTTTGTCTTTCGGCACCATCAGAATCCGCCTCCGTAACCGCTAATATCGGACGGTTTTAGCCGTTCGAACATCGACAGATGATGCGTCCCATGTCCGTGATGTGCATGGTGTGCTGAGTGTGGATGTCCATGATGTGCTGGATGATGCGAATGATATCCAGCAACTGCAGCGGCAGCTGCTGCTGCTGCCGCTGCCGCTGCAGCTGAAACGGCGCCAGCTGGCGGCGGTGCAGCTGACGGTGTCGATTGATGCGCCACATGCATTGCTGTTACATAGTTATTTTGTGTTGGCGACGTGCCATATCCATACGGATAGTTAGCGCTTGGCACATGCAACGTATGAGCGGCGGCATATGGGCCGCCGTACTCGCTTGCAGTGTTTGCTGCATGTCCGTAAGCTGGATGATGATGATGTACCGAATGATGCGGATGATGTGAATGTGGTGGCGGATACATTGAGTTGACAGGTACATGTGGCATGTGTGCGTGCGGATTCATGTACATTTGTGGATGTGTAACATGATGTGCTGCTGCATTTGGCGAGCCGCCGCCACTGATGGCAATATTCGATGGAGAATTAACAGCAGCTGCAGCCAGCGCTGCGGCTGCTATTATGTTGGAGTGATTATATGCATTGGCAGCACTAGGTGGTACTGCGTGTGCTGGTTGTGACGCCGCATAATTATCGTTGCTATTTTGACTGCTATTGTTGTTGTTGTTGTTATTGCTCCTTCCACTACTGCTATTGTTACTGGTCGTAGAGTGTGGCGTTGCGACCAGATTACTCACGGAAAAATTGCTATTATGTATAGTATGCGACGTAGAACTACTGTTATATAAACTGCCAGTTGAGCCAGTAGCAGCTGCAACTGCGGCACCAGCAACAGGCGATGTGCAACGTGAAGGTGGTTGCGGTTGTTGTTGCTGTTGTTGTGACATACTATTATCTGTCGGGCTGTGTAGATGTGTTGTTGCAAGCGAAGCTGTTGGTGTCACCGAAGGTGGCAACATATCAAGCATTAAACGCGATGTCGGCGATGCTCCTGTGCCGTACAAATGATGTTGCATTTGTTGCTGATGATGTTGTTGCTGCAGTTGCTGCTGCTGATGTGGTGACATTAGACTTGGTGACGATGCCGTTGAATTAAGCCGATGAACACTGTAATTACTGGGCGAACTTGCGCTATACAAGCTGTTGACTGTATGCGGTGTATTGCTGCCGCTACTTGTGCCTCCGCCGCTGCCACCACCAATCGTATCGATAGTAGAATCCGAAATGCTGTTAAGTGTTCTGCTTACTGCTGTTGAACTAAACTCAGAATGCTGCTGTTGCACATCTGTAGCGATAATGGCAGAAGTTAAACGCTGATTTTGCAAACCCTGTAAACGGCTTTCGAGCGCTGCAGCAGCAGCTGAAGCATTTGCAGACAACACACCAGGAGATTCATTCTCGGAAATGGTAGGAATTTGATCAACTAAAGACTCTAGCCCTGACAAGCTCTTGCTGGCGACGTCCGATGATTGTGTATGAAGGCTATTTTGTTGCAAGTGCTGCGCATGTTGTTCGTTAGCAGACGAGAGTTGTGTGTGTTGGTGTAGTTCATGGTGTTGGTGATGCGGCGATGATAACAGATAGTGCTGGTGGCTTCTCGCATCCTCGTAACGTTGAAGACGCTGCCACTGCGATGGGTGATGGTGGTGATGGTGTTGTTGCAACTCAGCATGTGGCTGTTGTTGGTTATGTTGCAGCTGCAAATGCTGCAGTTGTTGCTCTTGATAATGTAACGCTTGCTGTTGTTGGTGATGATGAGTAAATTGATGTTGTGGCGACAACCATTGCTGAAAATGCTCTTGAGTTTGCTGTTGCTGCTCGGAAGAAGATGACGTATCGTGTGCTGGACTAGCATATCGTGGGCCCTGCGGTTGCTGCGGCAACTGCATGCGTTGATGCAGTGACGCCATTTGTCTGTCATGTTGTAACTCACTATCCTGTTGCTCGGTCGATAAGTCTGCCGCTGTGGGTGGCTCAAAATCAACCGCACAAATATTTGGCGAGCTTGTTGGTGGTGGGGACTCCTCTAAACGTGGCTCTTCGCTTGCTGCTGATACATCTACTGGTGGCAAATCGGTTGCAGTGACAACCCCATCAACCATAGCGGCTCCATTGCCAACTGCATCATTTGCTGAAGTATGGGATAACGATGATGATGCCGTGACCTTGTTTGTGTAAAAACTGTTGTTTGCATCCGGAACAATCTGGTGTAGTAATGTAGGACTATCACATTGTTGCTGGTTTATCGGTGGTGTTGACTGAGTGCCAGTGGGCGGTGTCACTCTAGCATATGAACTGTGCAATGCTGGCGAACGCATTGGCGATGCCGAGGCATATAATCTTTGTTGCAGGCTTGGAGGTGGCGTGCCGTAAAGTGTTTGCTGTTGTTGTGGCGAAGAATTATGTTCGGAGGTTATGGCCTGAATTGACATAGCATTCGGTTTTTGTTGCTGTTGTTGTTGCTGATGCTGCTGTTGTTGTTGTAACAAAGGATTTTGTGTGAGTACCATATCAAGTGGTGGTTTCAATTTCTTTGGTCGTCCACGTTTCTTTTTCGGTGTTTCTAACGACGAATTACCAACACCGCCACTCAACATCGAAAGATTCAATACGTTATTGAAATCGTTGCCGGTTGTTTGTTGCACATTATTAGTCAAATTGATTTGAATTTTATTTCCAGTGGTTGGATCTATTACTTCCTGTCCTTTATTTTTCTTCGGTCGTCCGCGCTTCTTTTTCTCGGGTGGTTGACCATGAAACGATTGTATCATGTAATTATCACCAGTGTGCTGAGTGTTCTGAGTGTGCTGAGAAGACGACGCTGAGACGGTGTTAGCCATTACAGTTCCTGGCTGTGGTCCACCTGGACCACTTGTTCCTGGCTCAAGCTCTACAACACCGTGTCCTCCGTGCAGATTTTCATCGGAGCCATACATGTAGCCACTGCCGTCATGCGGACAACCATACTGTAACTTAGCTTGCTGCGCTAAATTACTATTCTGACTAGGGCTGCAATTTGCATTGACCAGTTGTGTCGAGTTCGACGCATCTGCATTCCGAACATTATCGAAAAGAAGTCTCGCCGATTCGTTGCCACCGCCGCTCGCTACTAAACTCTTAAGGTTTTCTTGCTCACAACACTGTTTGATTTTCTGTTCGGTAAAAATGCACTCGGACTCATCAATGTGCGGTATCAGTCCGTTTAGGTAGTCTCGAAATTTTTTTAGTGCCGCATAGAATGGAACTTTGTCAGCAGCACGTGGTAGTTGAGCACATCTAGCCGAAGACGATGGCATTACCCATATATACTGCAATACAAACAAAAATCAATATGTATGATTGTATTTTAACACAAAAAAAAATAAGACTGACTTTGTTACTTAAAATTTATAAAAAAAAAATTATATTTCATATGTTTGTAGTAAATTACATGATGTAATAAATATAAAGTGATGAAAGAAGAAAAATATCCCTTCACCTCGTTATTGTTTATCTGTTTAAAAATTAAATATTTAGAAATCGAGGTGAGTTCGCTCAATTTGCGTTCTCATTACTACTCTCCTAATCTCATTACTCAACTATGGTAAAATATGAACTTTATATGAGCACTCACTAATTCCAGACTTTGAAAGATAAACTTTTGCGTTAGCACATCTGGGAGTAAATAAAATAAAAACCCAGTAAGAGAATTATTTTTGGTCATGCCGAAGCTTTTTTTAATATAAAAAACCGACCAGAGATGTGCACTAACTAGTTAAAAAGTTTAAAGTTAATTACCGAAGTTATATTTGTTTGGTAATTTTTAACTTTCCCGTTCATTTTTAAAATCTCTATAAAGCTATCTAACTCGCGTTAAATTTCTTTCGTCAATTCAAGTTAGTTAAATATATAACGAAAAATTTTAAAAGTAAAATGATTTTTTAACGACGTTAACTTTTCAACGTGATTAACGAAATTAACTTAGTTTAGTTAAGTTTTTGGTTAATTTTTTTGGATTAACAAAGTCTAAAATCTAGAAATCTAAATTCTTAATTAACTTAGGTGGGCATCCTATGGAACTAACTACAGCTTTAAAGTTTTAAATGTTTTGTTTGGAAGAACAAGTTCTATAAAAGTGGAATAATGATCTGCCAATGGCTTAGTGATCTAAACTTTGTATATTTACCGTATCTGTACCCTCCACACATTCCGGTTGACGTCCAAAATTAAAATCTTTTTTACCGGAGAAAACTTCAAATATCAGTTTGCCATTAAAAACGGCAATTTTGGGACGAAACTGTTGCAGTTTCTCCAGTAAGATCCGACTGCCTTCTTTTATTTCTTTACGTGTCAAATCCGCTGAACCTTTCGTTGCGCGCTGCACCATGTTCGTGAAGCCAATACCACATTTTATCAGCTTGTAGTCTTCGTCAGCACTCATCTGCTCTGGCGTGAGTCCAGATAAATACAAGCACTTCCAAAAGTGATTACCGGGTCCGGCATAGTGATGGCCCTTGTATGCCGCAAATAAACCTGGATTGATGCCAACCTACATTAAAAAAGAAAGTTCGTTATTACCATAATACCGTGTATACGATAATATATATTAAGAGGTCGGGATTTGTTTTATTTTACAGCGACAAACATACAAAATTATTTATTTATTTATTTATGAGGAATAAAATATTTATTTGCGGTCTTTAAAAATATGTTTTTCAAAATTGGGTTTTTTAAAAGTTTGCTTTTTAAATCTGCATTTGTAAAGTCATATTGATTCGCTTTTAATAAGACACTAGATTCCGCTTAATTGCATTGTATATACTATATATGCAGATATAAGATTTGTGCTCATATATGAACAAAATTTTTTAAATCTAATCAGATCTAACTAGACGTTAAAGATTTCTAGTCAAATCTGTTTAGATCTTATCATATCTGCATCCAGATCTCCACAACTGTACTAGATATGACATCATATTTGATCAGATCTAAGAGATAAGGTGGATTTGGTGTTATATATTTTCAGATATTTGCATTCAGAGCTGCTAAAAATGGTGTCATATAAACTTTGTAGGACTACATGTACTTTAAAACTTTTGCAATGAATATATGCATATATTGTACATATGTATATATTATATATAAATAAAAAAATAATATGAATACATCAGATGTGTGTTCATATTTGTTCTGATCATATTAGATTGTATATAATAGATAGATGTAATTAGATCTACTCAATTTACGAATCTAATCATATCTGAAGTCAGATGTGATCTTTTCAAATCCAAGGAGTTGCTATGTTTATGCCCGGATAGGTTTCGGTAAAAATATTTCGTTAATATTGCTCCTAAAAATTTGAAATTTGGCACAAACAAAACCTGGGCAATGCCGGGTACTAGAAGCTAGTAACCTACATAATATAATATACAGGTTTTTAAATTATATAAACAAGATTGGTTTGTCTATATATTGTATATATTGAATTTGATAATCTATATAAATATACATATATTAATATTCAAAACAAAACCTGGACAATGCCGGCTACCGGGTACTATAAGCTCGTTTACCAAATTCTATTAAACGAGATTGGTTTGTCTATATATATATTTATATATATAGGGCGTAAGTGGGCATGGTCAAATATTTTTTAAACGAACAAGACTTGGTTGATTCTGTACTTTATCTCGAAAATGGTTCCAACGATTTTGATGAAACTTGAAAGCTTTGTCGCTATTAGGTACCACAATTAGATTGCGACAACTTTAACCTCCGAAATAATTGGCAAAGTGGTTGAAAAAGTGGGCATGGTCGAGAACTATTTCTACTTATAAAATAAAAGCGGTTAGTTAGATTTTGATCCGGTTTTTGGCATTTGGTTGATAACATAGATCATCCACTGGAACTAAAGTTTTATTAAATCTTTAAGTCCTTGGTGGAATCTCTCCAATTTTTCAGAAACTGTTGTTGCTTATTGATTTGTTGTTTTTTTATATTTCATGATTTATATACAATAAACTGAATAAAATAAACTCAACTCAAATAAATAATGTTCTTTGTTCTTCACAAGTATATAAACGAACGATCAATTTATTGAAAACTGAGCGGACAATTTCTAGTGGCGCCGCGGACCACAGGTTTAGAACCTCTGAATTAGATCGACTTTATATCTTTCGAAAAAAAAAAGTGTTTCCAGTAATTTAAACTCACTATAATAATATCTAGATTATCACATAAATGGTCGGGCAATGTACGTTTTATAACTTCTTCCTCGGACATTCCATTGAAACGGTCATGTTTCTTACGCTCTTTTGTTTTCAGTAGTCCACTGACGCTAGCCATTTCTGCAGTGGTGCCTCCTGTTTCGTCAGTTGCACTGGAATCCTTTGGGTCCGCAGTTTGATGGATACTGAAATAAAATGTCTTTTTTAGAGCCAATAACTTTTCACAAATTTTTGTTTTCACAATAAAAAACACCGAGAAAGGACGGACATGCATAAAAAATTTATACTAAAGATAAGTTTCAAAACAACTTCCTAACCTCCTCCTTCGAGGAAACTGGCAAAGTGAATGATAAAGCAGGCATGGTCGTAAACTATTTCTACTTATAAATTAAAAACATGAAGTTAGATTTTGATACGGGCTTTTGTCAATTGATCATCCACTGGAACTAAAGTTTTATCAAATCTGTTAAAATCTTGGGTAAATTTCTTCCATTGCGCTTTTTTCAGAACCTAAGCGTGTTCTCCAGAATTTCCGAATACAAATCGGTTCTTTTGGCGCACAAGTAAATGTCGTTATTTAATACTCGTTCTTTCCCCGCCAGGTAACTATTTAAGAATTAAGAGTAACTCGACCTAAGCTGGGACAGTGTGGCACGCGTTTTCCGTGGTAGATTCTCCTCAAACAATTAAATTGTTGGCGGTCTACCACCGAGTACCACATTGTCCTTCAAAGCTGGAAGACCATTTCGGTATGGAGCTGAGCCTTTGCATCTCGAAGTAGGACTTCAGACATCAGGTTAGTAGGTGACTTACACCGAGGTTTCGGCCCGTAGATCGTGCCTAACCTGTCTAACTTGCAGTGTAGACGAACCTGTGACGATATCGTGATTAGGGTGGTCTGGCATCATACACCCTAGTAGGTATTGTCTTGTGAGAAAGGAGCAGTAGCTCCAGACGGGTAGAATTTTGGTCTCTTCATAGAGGTGATCCTCAGGTGTCATTTGATGTTGTAGTTAATCCTGTTGCTGATATTACTATTAGTATATACATAGATCGGATTCTAGATTCTAGATTCTTCTCGTTGCGATTATTCCGTCCTGTATCGCTAGCAGAAACCCTTTAGGTTCTGGGAACAGTTTGTATGTTAACCATCTGTATGAGAGTTTTATTGTTTTGCATGATGTTAATATGTTTCCCATGCATAGGTTTTGTTTTCCAATCTTCTTTTTTTTATTTCGGTTGTGATTACTTGTCAAGTGGCGTTCTCTTGTTTAAGGTTTAAGAGTGTGAAGCTATTATCTGATGTGGCCACTGCTTTATGGAGTTGTGTCTCGTTCTCGTAGTTTATTAATTGTGTTTATCTGTAAGTCCTGTTCCACCTTTTTTCTTTTGAAAGATATGCACTCTTTGCATGAGTTTGGATGCAGATATCGGTGTTTGGTTAGCATTACTCTTGTTAATCCATTTAATTCTTCAAGATCTGTTGCCGACCATTTAATTATTCCAAATGAATAGGTTAAAATTGGTATCGCGAATGTGTTTGTTCAGAGAATTAAATTTTGTTTTACAGATTAACGTAAGTCTATATTTGTAAGTTTCTTTGAGGTGTTTTTTGATTGTTGTATGATCAATTCTAGTGTTTCGTTAGAATCCCAGATATTTGTAGGTTTCATTTGGTTGCATGTTATCTGTGATTTAGCAATTCATTGAGGGTTTGATCTTGTCTCGTTCTATATGTACAAGTTTGCACTTGTTTATACCAAACTCCATGACAATGTCTGTGGTAGTTCCTTCAATTATTTTAAGGATTGACTGCATTTGTGTTGTATTTGGTGCATATACTTTTATGTCGTCCATATAAAGCGATTTATTACATGTTTTGTTTGTTTGTTTGTTTGTTGACTTCAATTTTTAAGCCATATTGTGTGTCATTAAAAGTTTCATAGAGAGGATGAAATGCAAGGCAGAACCATAACGCACTTAAGGAGTCACCATGGAATATTTCAGTAGGGTTGCCCTATAATTTGCTAATTTTATTAATCTTAAAAAAGAGAGCCTTTTTTAACACATCTAATCATATTTAAGTGTAATGTCTATATTAATATCTATGTATATGTAAGACAGTTTGTTTGTATCTCATAAGTATAATAGTTACTAACAAAAATTCCTGTTTAAGCGAGAACTGAAGGCATACTCTGCCATTAGTTCTTTCGTTTAGCTTATAATTTGTAATTTTAAGTTAGTTTATAAATTGTTACTATTAAAATCGAGTCGAAGAAACTTAACTTACCTTGGTATCGCGCCCAGGGACATATTATCAACGACAACTTTCTTCTTGCGACCACGTCGCTTTTGTGGTGGTTTTCCTGTCGCGAATGACAAACTGTTTCTGTCATCGACCAAAACTTGCTGCTGATGTTTTAAGTCTTCTGTCACGGTTGCCAAAATAGCAGCCGACGAATATTTATGTTGTTGTTGGTGCTGCTGTTGATGGGGCTGCTGTTGGTTGGTAGCGTTATGTGCTGATGATGTCGTTGTATTGTCGCTGTGTTGTTGAAGCGTAGGAAACATATCCTCATTTTGACCAGCGGGATTTGCAACTTCTGATATGTTCATGTAGTTCGTGCCAATTACATTGGAACGAGGCTCATGCGAAGTGGTTGGTGACGACATCATATGTATATTGCTGCTGGCTACGTTCGTTGCTGCCAATTCTTCGTCCATAAAATTATATGGATCACTCGACATATTTGCGTCTGCTGGTATTTCCCCGCTCAGATTCTCATGTGTGTGCTGTTGGTGAAGATGTTGTTGTTGTTGCTGCTGCTGAAGCATACCTTCGGCACTTGCAATAGCAATTTGTTGCTGTTGCTGCGATTGTAGTTGTTGTTGTTGCTGCTGTTGTTTAAGTTGATCTTCACCACCACACTTTGTCGGTGGTATTAGGCCAACGGAAAGTTGCATCTGGTGTTGTGGCGTCACCGAGTGGGTCGACGAGCTGTGCGAATTGGGCGTCAGCACGTCGCCAGCACTTGTCTCATAGCCATCATCTTGATTTTCGTGTTTGACAGTAGTGGGCGAAAGTCCGCTATATAAATCGTTAATGAGAAAAGTTGAAAGTCTGTTTATTTTACCAGCGCGAGCAAAACTAATTCTTACAGCCATCGTTATAAAAATAAATTTAAGACGTGGTCACAGTGTTTGGACCGAAAGTCAACCATGTTTTGGCTAAACTATCCAGACTTACTATAACTACTTGGAGAAAACTCGTGTAAATCAATGGCGCCCAACGTGAGCATAACTCGATAATCTGATTGTTTATACCAAGATAAGATATAATTAGTATGTAAAGTATCATTCATAACTACTTTGGACTATTTAAACTTTACATATAAATTATTTAGAGACGACGTTGCAAAAGCGACTTGAAGGTGTGAACGACTAAAACCGATTTAGGCCCCTATTGTTGAGACTCGTTTTCTGGAAATTTCTAAGCTATTTAAATTCTATTCTAATTCTATTTCCATTGATTCCTAAATATACAGGAATCCAGCACATACCTAACTGATATAGTTTCTGTAGGCAGTCTCATACTAATATAGAGTTAAGTACATACGAGCCGAGTGCTTGAATGCCAGCTTGACTATCCGATAGTATGACTATATCTCTTCTTTAATACTTCCTATTGTTGATTGAACTACGTACATCTTTAAATTGCATGAATTTCTGATTGCAATGAATACTATCGGCAATTCCTATGGGTTCTGAGTATTTTGCTCTTGGTCCGAACTCTCCCGCCCCAGTGCCACTTATAGTCTCATATTCTTGTTGAATAAAAACAAAAACATAAACGATCTTAACATCAGCTTTAAGAACAACTTTTGAACTCGGGAATGTTGTGTATAGTTTTTGAAAATTGTATAAGCGTGTAGGTTTGGAACATTGGTTTCATACACTACTCACAGTTTAAATGTCGAATTGGGATCTTCGTGGAACTCATCTATCATCAAGTCATCGATTGTGGTTAGTGGATTGGAGCGCTTTGATGACAATGCCACTGCAGCGTGTTTGCCTAATTGTTGTGGCTGTTGTTGTGTTGACAAAAGTAACGCGGATGCTTGCAAATGTTGTTGGTAATGATGTTGCTGATGTTGCTGTTGCTGGTATAGTTCTTGCATGCCGTGCTGTGGATGCAATCGATTTGGTTCAACCGAATGATGTAAATACGACATCAGATGCGTGTGTTCAGCGTGCCTATGCAGTTGTTGTTGCTGGTGGTCTTGATGCTGTTGCTGTTGCCGTTGTTGCTGCTGCTGCTGATGTGTATGCTGTAATTGCAATTGCGTTTGCATTTGATCGTGCAAGGAGACATGGTGCAGTAAATGATGGTTGTGTTGTTGATGATGTTGTTGTTGTTGCTGCTGCTGTTGCTGTTGTTGTTGTTGATGTAGTTGAAACAGCTGCTCTTGTGTGTAGTGTTGCAACTCTTGTTGCACATGATGATGCGGCTGTTCTTCTTGACGTTGTTGCTGATGTATATGGAACGAATGTTGTTGTTGCTGTTGTTGCTGCTGCTGCTGCTGCTGTTGCTGATGTTCATGTTGCTCGTGTTGTTCCTGTTGCAAAAGTTCTTCATATGCATGTGTTTCGTGTTGATGATCATGCTGTTGTTGTTGTTGTTGCTGTTGCAAATGTTGTTGTTGTTGTTGATAATGCTGATGTAGTTCCAGATGCGGGTAGACATTGTTAGTCGCCAAATCACTTTTGACACTCCTATGCAATTGGTGTTGGCCCTGTTCCTGTTCAATATGTTGCGATAAGAACCTATAATCCTCATCGTGTTCATTAGTTTTATCGACACCATCTTTACTCTTAAGCTGTTCATCCGTTTGTAACGGATTTATAAATTGATTTATTTCCTGCTGATGTTGCTGTGTACTTGAAATATTATCGATATCCGGCTTAGGGATTTCATGAGCTTTAAAACACAATGCGCCTTCGTCATCTTTGTCATCAACTTTCTTAACAGTGGCTTCCTTAAGAGCTTCGGCATTATTGTTATCTTCATCATTATCATTATTTGCTACAGTAGAACTGCTGTACTTAAAATTCTCACTGTGAAGCCAGGAACTTTCTGTTCGTGTTGCAGTTATTATAGTCGTTTGTTTAGGAATTTTAGTAATATGTTTACTTTTAGTGGCACAACCATTAGTAGTAGTAGTATTTTTATTAAAAAGTTCAGTTCTATTATGAGTGTTGTCAACATTTTTATTGTCCAAAGCATCATTATCGTAAGCTTTATACAAAGTATCTGTTTGTCTAGAGCTAACATTATCATCATCATATGCTGTATTGTAGATTGAAATATTTTTCGATTTTTCGGAGTCTTCTTGCTCGTCGTAATTTTCATTTTCGCTGCACCTATCGTTAGTGTCCGCTTTTAAATTGTCCGCGATTTCAGTACTTTGTAAGGAAATTTCTTCGGATTTTCTGGTGATGCTGCTCAATAAATTTACTTTATCCGATTCAACGTCCTTGTAATCGTCGTCGTTTGCATTTGTGACTGTGTTATTAGTTATTAGGATGGAATCACTCTCTGCAATATCGTGTTCGTTATTGTGGCTTGTTCCAGAGCCATCACTTCGCTTGTCTCCCAGATTAGCCAAATGGCAAGTGGTGACTACTGTTGGGGACATTTTATGGTTACTTCCGTATTCCGTTGTTAACGACTGAAAGTCTTCCAAAGATTCTTTGGTGGGACTTGCAACATTTGGATTTAAACAGGCCGATGATTCTGGTGGATTATTCAAATCTTTATTTCTATTATTATTTTCATAAACGAAAGAATGGTGCGACGAACTAGTTGACAATGTTTCCTCACATGCTGGTGTAGTTGTCATTAACGCATTAAACGGTTTTGCGAATACCGATGAGTTACTCTCGTATGTCACTGCAGTCGAATTATTTGCTTTGTCATTTATATCATAAACAACATTCTCCTCATCACCTTGTTGAACTTCGTTGTTGAGCTTTAACCTGGTGTTTCTAATACCACTTAGTTTGTCTTCACTCTCTTCATTTTCAACTCTATTATCGACTTCTTTTGCATCGTCTTTGTCATGATTGCTTACTTCAGTATGAAAATGTTCCTTACTAATTTTATCGCAGGGAAAAAGCTCGTCTTCTTTATCGTGTAGCCGAAGCTTTTCATCATTATTGTACTCATCAAAATTGGTATCATTTTCATTATCATTAGCAGTGTCATTATTAATATTATTATCATTATCAATATCAGTATCGTTATCATTATCATTGTCGTTATCATTACGGTTATCATTATCATTATCGTTGTCATTATCATTATCGTTTTCATTATCATTATCGTTATCATTACCATCGTCATTATCATTATTATTATCATTATTATTATCATTATCATTATCATAATCATTCTCATTGCCATTGTCATTTTCATTATAATTTTCATTATTATTATCATTATCACTATCATTGTCAATGTTACCGCGTTCACTATCTTTGTTATTAACATTTTCATCATCGTATTCATAATATCCTACTTCGGTTGAATTTTGAAAATTCTTTGACATTCCCAAAACTGATTTCATTTCAGGACTACTAATATTCTGCTTTTTGCTGTTCTCAATATAATGATCATTCCTTTCACTAAATTGTTCATCGCCCTCATCATCATCAGAATGCTCATCATAGTCAGGAGGTGGTTCCTCCGGTTCCTCTTCGACTATTGTGGATCTCAAGATCTTGCGATTATTGAACTTTTTTACAATATTCGGCTTCAGTTTTTTAACCACAATATTCAAATTTGGCATACGTTGTTTTTGACGCGAAGTGCAATCCTCCTCATCGCCGCCCCCTGCAATACGCTTGCGCTTGCGTTCATCCAGTTTATTCGCATTGTTATTATTTCTGTTATTGGAATTGTTGTCGGTGCTGTCGTCAGAAGTACACTAAAATGAAAGTTTCATACATAATTTAGTTTAGTTTTACACTTCATTTTAAACTAGCTGAAACAATTTTTTTCTTTGATTTTTTTTAAATACATATATCAAAAGCCAATATCTCGTCATCTTTCGGAAAACATCATCAGGGCCATCCGAGTTACATATAGTAATAAATTTGTACATTGAACATTACTTAAAATAGTCGAGGAAGTATGAGGCGCAATGTAATAGAAATAAAAACAAAGACAAGGACATGCAAACTAGTATATAAATTGGAGTACAGAAAAACCTCGTATAAAGTGACTCAAGTGAACTTTCGTAATATTTTAGTTTTGCCTTGCAGTTCATACTTTGTTTTAGTATAAAATACAAGTACAAAAAAGTACAGTAAAAGTAAAAGTAGAGTAAATTTAAACCATTAAAAAAAATATAGTAAAGTCTGCTTATTTAAAAAAAGAAACCGTCTTACGAGCATAAGAAACTAATAGCTCGGAAAAGCTAAGCGAAAACTACTTTAGACGATTTCGAGAAGATTGAGTGTCCTAAAAAGTAAGTATGTATGCAATTTCCATAGGTGGGCGTCGTTAATTAAGAATTAAACTTTGTTAATCCGAGAAAAGTTCGTTAATTTAACGTACAAGTTAAATTTTAAAAAAATATATACATATATAATATTATAAGCAAAAAGCTCATAAAAAGGAAGAACTAAGTATGCATATACTCGTAGATACATATAAAGGTTTGCACTCACTTTTCATTGGAAAAATATACATTCAAATAATAGAAATTATACATATACATAAATATAAGTAAATTCGTGATTAAATTATTATTTGGCTCCTTGCCTTTCCAAAAGAGCGCGACATTTCAAAGTTTTGACTTCTTTGCTCTTAAGATGTCCTTGCGCGTAGAAACAATCATTCCACTGCAGGGAATTGTTGTATTGTAAAGATTTTATGAACTTGTTCATCCAAGATTACGAAATTTGTCCTCGATTTGCTTTAAATCAATTCGAAATTTGTTTTTTTTTTTATATTTTTTTTTACAATTTAATTTTTCGTTTTAACAAATTATAACTAACTTGAATTAACGGAAGAAATTTAACGCGCGTTAATTGCCCTTTAAAATAAGTTAAACATAAGTATAAAATGTAACTTCTTTAATTAACTTTTAACTAATTAACTGGTTTGTGCCCAGCTGTGGCAATTTCTAATATACAAATTTAGAGAATATATTTTAGAAACTAGTCATATAGACAAAATAATTTTGTTTCATTTAGTCACATTATACGACTTTTTCCTGTACGCCAATTTATCGTACTATTTCAAGCAGACTTTTTATGCCATGTATATAATCTTGATAAGTATCGAAAACGAGTTGATCTAATCACGTTCGTTTGTGTGTGGTTTCACTGGCGATTTGGGCAGGACAATTACTGACTGGATTTCAAAAGGATCGGATAAGAACAACGCTCACTTTTAAGAGAAATCCATGAAGAATTTGCTATTATTTCACATTAGCATTATAAGCATTTCGTCGACTAATTTCGTATGGAAAATAAAAGGAAGTATTTTACGAGGCATACATTTGTGGGATAAACGCGCCAGGAACGAGCTTAAATGAGTACTTCGAATGTTCTCCTAAAAGTATTTAATGACATTTGGCATTTGTATTTATGTATGTATGTTATGTTTTGTTATTTCTCTTAAAATTAATTAGTTGTTATGTTTTTTATTGCTATTGCAATTGCACCTACCAAATTGAAATTTGTTGCTGCAACATTCATAATGTCGTCGCTATTCTTAATCGTTGTTGCTGTTACAGATGTTAATGCCGCTGTCGCTGTTGGAGTCGTTGTCAATGTTGTTGCGGTTTTATGAAGGGCATCTTTTTTGTATAACAATGTTGTCACATGCATTTTTTGCGAAAATAATGAGAACTTTTGCTTCTAAGTATAATTTACACTATACTCGTCTAAAATTTTTGTTTTTTATTTTAATTTATTTGTTTATCTATAAAAAATTTTAGTTTCTATTTGATTGATTTACTATGATTTTCAAAATCTTTACGTACATATATATTTTTTATCAATAGTTTAACTATTTTCTACATGATTTGTTTGTTTTGTTTTGTTTTATGTGCCAAAAATGTCAGTCTGACAAAGATAATTTTGCAATTGTTTCGTTGTTCTGTCACATTAAGTTGCATGCTTAAGTAGGTGCCACCATCAGGAACATTAAGTTACTCGTTTACATTTCTGGAAATAAACAAAAGAACAAAAAGTTTATACTCGAGTATAAGAAAGTAAATTGTTGCTTAGACTTTAAATAAAACGAGAGGAAGTTCAAATTTTTTTGGAAAAATAACTTTAGAGAAAAATCGCAATCTAAATTTAAGGCTTGATTGTAGATTGTTTTAATCTGACTCAAATTAATATTGCGCGGTTTCGATGCAAAACTTAAAGATCCGAAGTTAGGCGCAGAAATCTTAAAATAAGCTGAAATTGAAACTAAAATTATTGATTTGAGAATTCAATTACAGCGAATAAGGATATTCATTATTATGTTAAGTTTGGGCAGACTTAAAATAAGAGTCAAAAAAACAAAGAAGATAAATTTTAAGCTCGTACGAGTTTAAAATGTGCGAGGGCAATTCTATTAAACGCAAAAACTGTAAAACTCGTAAAGTTCGAAAAGTTTCAAACCACCTTTCTGAAACGCACCTTAGCACGACCTCGAAAACAATTTTGAAAATCAGCAATTTTCAGGGTTTCGTTGTATTATTTGTCATTTTAGTACAATAGTTTTTGCAAAAGTAAACATCGTAACAGCTGTTTTTGATTAGTTACCTTATGTGATAGACTTTGTTTCATACAATTTTTGACAGTTCGTTTTCTTGGATTTGTAAACTTCGATGTTTTCGAGGAATTTTCGAGTTTAAGCGATAAAGGTCCGGATTACCTGGGATTTATCCACTTTTTTTGCAGATATTATTTTTTCCCTCCACCTATCCAAGAAAACACGTGAAGCGAAAACATTTTTTATGTATATATATATTTTTTATATTTATATTAAAATGTGTATATACAATTAATTTAAATCATGAACCACTCCAATTTGATTGTGATATAATATAACATTGTGGTACATTTGCAATAGTCGGTAATACCGGCTATAAGATCTTTTAAATTTACATTCTAAAAATCAACAATTTAGAACAGTTCGAATATTTAGAAAAGAGCCGGAAATACATAAATAGAAAAACAAAATTTTAAACTTGAAAAAGAAAATCTTTATTCTATAGTGCGCAACTGCTCTAGCTCGAGAACAGCTGATTTACTATTCACCTACTCAACATGTTTGTCCGAATATGTTGAAAGTGTTTGCTGTGTTTTTGTTGTTGTATAACAACATTTATTGTGTTTGTTGTGAGGGCAGTTTTCTTGTGCAATTCTGTCTTCACTTTGTTGGCATTCTTCAAAGGCAGAATACTTTATTCTCAAATAAATTATTATAAAAATTTATTTACTTAAATTTGTTCACAAACTTTATTTAAATATATATATTTTAATGTATGAAATCAATATGTACTTGAATTCCTCTGCAGTTTGTAAAATTTTATTTTCCGCCGCTGCCCACCAGTCCACCACTAAATTGAGAATTTGAAATAAAGCAAATATCAAAAAAGCGAATAAAGCAGAGCAATTCGTTCGAACATTGCCGGTACGAGCAAGTCTCTAGCCCTTCGCTTTCGTCTTCCCGTTCTCGCCTACAAAGTCGACTTGATATTGAGAAAAGTTGCCTAATGGAAAAGCACGCGAAACATTTATAATTTAAATTTTTCTCACTTCTCGACCTCTTCGAATGGGCCGTCGTAAGAAGCTTTCAGTAGAGTTTTAACGCGGTTCAAATAAAAAAAATTTCAGTCTCTCTAAGGGCAGGTTGGGTATAAGTTGCAGGCGAATAGTGGTGAGATGTCGACGTTGGTCGCACGGCTTGCATATCTTGTAGTAATTTTTTAAGAAATTCGATTTCGTTCCAGCTACCAGTGGAAGATTGCAAAAACTCACCAAGTCTGAGTGGCGTTCCATATCCCATTTCCGCCGGGCTCAAGCAAATAGCTTGCTTTTACGTCGAGCGTACAACCAGTTTGAGGCGTGCCATTTGATCGATTTACATTTAATGCCAGCGATAATGACGATTGACTATGGCTGGTACTCAGTTCGCAGGTGCATTACGTCCAGATTTTGTTACAAGTTGGCGAAACAACGATTATTCCAAATTTGACGACCCAAATCAGTGAGTGTTGGCAATGAAATTCCGTGTGTTGCCGTGCAAACACAACAGCATCAATAGTCATTTTTTTCCAACTGAACATGTCAAATAGAAGCGAACTTCTCTGGATGAAGACAATAGTATAATATCAATACTTATATGTCCACACTGCTAACTCGGAACTGTATACACGCCCAGGTGAGCCTTTCCGTGACTGTAAACTTTAACATGCTGGTGGCACGGAATCCAGGCGAGCACAAAACGTGAAACGGTATTCATCCTTCCAAGCCAAATGTAACTTCTCGCTATTTGCTTTTTCAATGTTTTTATTACTGAATGCGATATATTATGCAATGTGGTGATTATTTGGTAAGGTCGAATTTTGTCATACATCACAATATCTCGATCAGTTTGTATCTGGAATAACAATATGTTTAAGTATTAGCTAGTTATTCTCTTTACCTCTGTCCAGAAGTGATTGCAGCTTGCTGTCAACAATCTTAGCCGCGAAAATCACCTGACAGGATAGTCAGTGGTGCAAACTTCCTCGCCTCGAGTGTAGGAAAACAAATCGTTAGATGGCGGTGAGCTCCCTGTCGTCAGTCGATTTTTTTTTTGTTTAAATATAGTTACAGTTGTTGCGTCTACGCTGAATGCAAGCATACGACCCAAGCTCGAGTCAAGAGGTCTTCGTCAAGCCAAGCTACTCGTGCGCTTCAGTACCTAACACAGCTAAGCAGATGCAATCTTGAACTGATAACCGGCTACAACTGGGACATAACTGGTTAAAATCTCCATAAAATGAGTATCGTTCGGCACGAAATGCAGACTGCGTCAAGAAGAGTTCGAAACTTCCTATAAATATCTTATGCGAATGGTCAATTTTGACCCGACTTCGTCTTTAATATTTTTAGCAGGGTTCCCTAACACCAGCTGAAGGCAATTAAGTTATCGCTGGAGAGTTGCTTGCTACTGAGAATGCTGAGATTAAGGCCGCCATGTTGAAAGCTGTATAGACGAATTGCACCTCTGATTCAAAAACTCTCGATCGAACATACAATTTTTTATTTCCACTCTGTTCCGAGTTGGAAATGAACCTCTGGTTCTAATCAATTCGAATGTGCTCAAGATAAACGAACTTTACCAACTTCGCTCTTGAGAAAGAATAGCTTATATAGTTATATATATTTGTATATGTAAACCATTTAATCGAAACGATTTGTAAATTTTCTGATTTTCTGCTCGGATCATGGAAGTTAACAAAATTTTATTAATGAAAAAATCTCAATCCATTGACATTTTACAGCTGACTGGAATTATTTTTCTTAAAATCAGCCAAACAAAAAAAACTGTCAACAATTTATTTTATTATTATTTAATTCTGTTAAAAATCCGGTCAGAATAAAAAATTTATTTTTCTATGCATTTGCTTGATTACTTTCAGAGCTCACTCAATAAGGTTATAGCGTAAGAACAGCTGATTTGCCTTTTTTATATTTTGTTAATTTTTATGATTGTCAAAATCAACCAATAGCAGAATTGTTGACATATTGTGATAAACGAAATTTTTGGAATTTTACAAATAAATTAAAAGTCTGTCACTCTGAAATAAACAATTTTGACAATCGAAAGACGAAACACAAAAACAAAAAGCATGTGTTTGTTGTAGAGTTGTTGTTGTTGTAGTCGAGTTATAACCTTATTAAGTGAGCCCTGATTACTTTTATAACAAATTTCATGAAATCTATAAAAGACGTCAAATAAAATAATACTAGGATTGCCTTTTGTATTTCGGTATTGGGCGACAAATTGTGCTGCCATCTGGCAACTGACGTTTCTATAGTAAAGTTTGACATTTTTGACAATATACGTGCCGGGGACGTTTTGACGTACGAACGCTGTTTGTTGTTTACAGTAACTTGAAAACTTCATGTCGACCAAAAAAATGGAATTAAATCGTGAACTATTTCGTGCGATTATTTATTATAATTTTTTTTTTTAAATATATTTTTCATTTAATTTGTAAAAAACTATTTTAGATTACGGTACTGTACAAACGTGATCCAACGTGGAAATATATTCACTGTGAGATGTTATGTTATTCAGTCAAATCCAGTAAAAACGGTTTTCTATATAGTCAAAAATCCGATCGAACAAAGTTATTTTTCCCCAATCAAAACTATCAAAATCCGGTCAAATCTGACTGAACAACTGTCAATATGGCAACACTGATAATGGCTGATACACCCACAGAGATCCAAATCCATTTTTTCATTATTAACATATCCTGGAGGATTTTAAATTTAAAAGTGTCCAATAAATCGTGTCTTACAATAACTCATTTAACTCATTTAAATTTATAATTGCTGGGTTGAGTTTTCCAGCCTTAGATAGAGATATTGTCTGTTTTACATATTGGAGATCACTAATTACACTACCCGACAACCAAAATGATCTGGGTTAACCAATACTCATTTCCTATGTAAAATTGGGCGCTGAAATCGCAGCCAAAAATGTGCAGTTACGTGACACCACCATTTCGAAATTCAACAAAAACATTAAATGAGCGATATCTCCTTAACGGTCTGACAGAATTTTGTTGTTGTAATTTTCGGAATCAGCGCCCAATTTTACAAAGGAATTGGATATCCAATTATTCAGATCAGAACTTTTTTGAAATTCGTCGGCTAGTGTTACTAACAGGGCCGTACCTAGGAATTGTGGCGCCCGGGGCTAGAGTGGATAATGTCGCCTTTTAAAATATTTTTAGAATCAATTTTTTTTTTATGAAATTGTAGTTTGTTGAAAGTTGAAAAATAAAATAATAAAATTTTACAATACATTTTCTTCATGAAAGCAGATGAAAAAAAAGATACTCACTTTTGTATAAATGTCGCACTAAAGCTTCTTCCAGATGCCGCCCTTACAAAGTGGCGCCCAGGGCTTTTGCCCCCTTCGACCCCCCTAGATACGGGCCTGGGTATTAATTCTAACTATTTGATCATGAGAATCTCCTTTAAAATGTTACTTAATAGTTCAATTATTTCAAACAATTCTGAATTAGTTATAAATTGTTAATTGTTATACCCAAATAGTTCGTATAGTTTATTTTTTTTATGTATATAAAGTCGTCATGATCAGGTGTTCCTGAAATCCATTTTCATCCAGTACCCAATTCGTTTATACTTCTTTAAGATCCTTAATGATTTATTAATTTTCCCAGAATTGTTATCATCAAATCCATGGTGAATTAAAAAGTTAGAAAAGTAGGAACTGACCTCGATTTCTAGCTAGATTATATAATTTAATTCAGGCTAATTTCGGGAATATTTAGTTCTAACGTGTTTTATAAAAAAAAGTCTTATTATGCCGAGTAGATCTGACTGGAACAAAGAAATTCAACTAACTTAACAAAACTAACTGAACAATTAATATTACCGCAAATGATATCGTACACTATCATTAACGAGCTAATTATACGCCTGCTCTCCAATGACTTCGGGTCTAACAACGGGTCCTATTTGAAGGAATGGGCTCATTAAAATTTAAAGAAAAAAGCGCAAATTTTAAAAACTCTTTCTGAACTTTTTCAAGTATATTTATATGAACGGAGAAAAACAGATTCCAAATAATCGCTGCATATTCTAATCTTGACCTGCTGTAAATGCTGTCAATAGAAGCTTGGGAGGGTCATGAAAATCAGAGCTATTACGGCGTATAATGAATACAAGTCAAAACGATTTGGTCTTAAAAGTTCTTTTAAATCGTCACTTAATTTTCTGTTGTATCAAATTATTTACTTCTTAGATGGATTTTGGTTTGACTTATCTAAATTAACTATACTGACGATGCAGTCATATCAGTTTTTATTTTTTGTGAATTTAATCGACATGTGAATTCATTGACTTAAATTTACACTTCCGAAAGTTTGTGCACATGCATTTTCCAAGGAAGATTTGTTCAAAAACGTACCACCAACTTTGATGAAACTTCAAGCTCATTGGACACCCTGTTTTTTAACTTGGAATAAACTTTGGCAATAATAGCATTTGGTAAGAGGAAAAAACTGGGGGGTGCCTTGTCTTTTACATTGATTTTTTTTCTCTTACTTTAATACAAAAGCGGACCACGCTGTGGTACATATATACATACATACATACATACATACATACATACATACATACATACATACGTACATACATTTTTATTTATATTTACAAAGTTTTTTGTCAACAAATATTTTTCTAAAATAATGCATAATCCAGAAAAGCCAAAGAATTTTCCAAAATTAAAGTTTTATATAAACACATATGAATGTATGTTTGTATAATGTACAACCAAACAAATACAAATGCACTAAACCCAGCAGAACATTGCAACACCGCCGAACAACTTACCAACGAATTTAGTACTGACAATTCAGGTCAGGATTTCATTGCTAAATGCAATAAAATATCTTCATAATATTTAAATGATTTTTAAGCGCTAAATTTGATGAAATTTTTAAACCTGCTCTAAAGACGAAATATTTTTGTCTGGTCCAAACAGAGTGAAGAAAGTGGCATACAAATGTCGACCTTTAATTTAATATAAATAATTCAGGATGGGAAAATTACAGCAATGCTTTAACTTTGTGAAGTAGTGTGAAATGTTCAATGATTCGAAAATTTTCTGCTGGGTTACTACATCTGTATGATCGAAGTGGTAAATAGGAAGGGGTCAAATGTGTGAGCTAAGCTAAATAAAAACATAGCGAATTGTAGACATTTTGTTGTTGTTTTTGGTGTAGTTGTTGCTGTTTCTGTGTGCAGTGTTGCCAGAAAAAATAAATAAAAATACAAATCATCAAATCAAATCATTTTCAAAGTCGCCATTTTGATGTCCAAATATTTCAACAGAGATACAAACAGATTTATACAAAAAGTTAAGTTCAATTTTTCATTTGACAAGAAATACAAAACGGTAACTAAATTAATATATAATGTTAGACTTAAGTGACAATAGAATCGAAAAGTGCTTTCGCAATCGTTTTTTTTTTTGTGGGCGAAGTATGCATGGTCAAACATTTATTTAAGGAATATCTAGATTAGCGCCGTTCAAGATATTTTAATAAAATTATTCAAAAATAAGATTGCGATAAGTCTGAGACTCCCTGAAAAACTGACTAATTGAACATGGTTAAAAACGATTTTTGAAAAATCTGTGTTTTATATATGCAAGGTTGGTAAAATGCAACTAAAGTTTTATCAAATCCATACACACTTACAGGAATCTTTGGCACTGGGATTTCTTTAGAATATAGCAAGTCGGTTCTACTAGATAGCAAAATTAACTCTGTGGTCCAGAACCAATGCGAGTACTCTTGAATGTGTTACGCATACAGTTCTATTAAAAATGCGGTTCTGACAAAGTGTCATGATTAAATAATCTGCCTATCCTGTCCGGTCTACCAAGCACATTGATTATATATACAAGGGTGGTCCGATAAGTACTTAGCCTCACATCCTGATGGAGGCCTACTTTGACGACTTCGAGAAAACGAGTTTTTCAGACTGTTTAAAGAAGTTGGAGCATCGCCGGGTCAATTGTATCGAGTTAAAAGGAGACTATGTGGAGAAATAAATATCAGGTTTTCGTTTTTCTTTTGTAGGGTTAGGCTTTGGGTAAAGTACAATAATTCATTAGTACAGAGAGCTTTACTAGCCCACACTCAAATCTAAACTATTATTATAGAATAAAAATGTTTAAATAAATCCATAACTGGGATATAAAAGATATTAATAAAAGGATCCATTATCAAATTAAAAATGTGAAATTTTTAAATATAAATTTGACGTTATTTTGATGAAACTTGATTGAACTCCGTAGTGGTCATGTATAGGTACATATATAAACAAATACCAAACACATTGTTTGGTAAAAAAAAGTTTCCACAAAGTTTTAAAAAAATCTTTCAATGCTTTTAGCTCATATTGGTCAAAACCAATCCGAAAAGTTTAAACATAGTCATTTTGCCGCAATCGGCCTAAATGTGATGCCTTCGTCCATCTGGCTACACAACTTGTACGTGTATGCTAAGTGGGAGATATTCTAATACTCATTATATTTTGATTTATTATTTGCCAGAAGAGCGGCGATTTTTTCTCATTTCGTTAATGGTTTTCAGTTTTGTTTCATTTTGCACAAACGTAATGTTTTATTTTGTATTTCTTGTTTCATTGCAGTCTTAATGCAATTGGCGTAACCAAAAATTTACCAAACAGGGTGACTTGTTCGTGGTCTTTAGAAATGCTGAAATATTAACAAACATTAGGAGAAACATAGAATTACAAGGGCTGCATTGATAGGCACAATTTACCCGATATAATTGAGGTTAAAAATATAAACAACATGTATGACGACCGCAGGCAGACACTTACAAGTAGACAAACCATGTCCCACTAAGTGAAATTCGGGTTTTAAATTTTATTTATTTATTAGTTATATAATTTAACAAAATTTTCTAAAAATAAAAATCGGTTTTTTCACACATCTCTAAGTAATATATTCTGAACGATTTTTATTTATTATTACTTAATTCACTATGAATTCACACCTAATGGACTGAGTAGATGCAGATTAAAGTAAAATATAAGTAAGAAATTGAAATCGGTACTACCGACTATTATATAAAGGAACCACATTATTAAAAGTATATAAAATTTTCCCAAATCATGAACCAATTTGATGACGATTTTATTTTTAGAACGTTTTATATTTATATTCTAACATATGTATGAAAATTGATATGGCGGAGCAGGACTCTGGGATTAAAATTTTCGAGTTTTAAAAAAGACTACATTAATAAAAAGAAAATCTGTTTTGTTTACACATCTCTAAACATAGTAATATATTCTATAACATGGTTTTATATGTTGAAAAAATAGTAATGACTGTTTTAAATGTCGGAAATTAAATTCTTAAAGCCCAATAAGAGTCGCGATATTCTTACAAATTGGAGAAAAAAACAAGAAGTGGAACTTTTAACACAGCTAAATCGATGAAATTCGATAATTTAAAGCTCCATAAAAGTGGCTCTTGTATAACTGTCACGCCCACTTTACATAAATTGCTATATCTTCTGTGAAATGCGTACTATAATAATAAAATTGGTTATCATATATATACTGTAGCATGCTTCACGAAAAAGTGGACGGGATTGAACAATTGACACGCCCTCTTTACATATATTGTCGCTAAAAGGGATATTTTCAGGCGAAAATTTATTGCTATCATATGTTTGCTTTGATAGTGTAATGTAGACGAAAAGATAAGCGGTTGGATCGATTTAACGCCCACTGTCGTATATGTGGTGTGAAAGTGTATGCCAAACATATCTACCTCCTTACATATACAATATACAATTTTTTTTTGATAATTTAAAAACTGTGTTGTACATAAGTAAAAAATTAATTACTTAAAATTTGGGATTGACGTTAGTGATGTCATTTGTAAATGTCTTAGGTATGGAAAAGTATAAAATTTTGCGTTTTTGCTATGGTTGACATAATAAAATTGTTGGATTTTAATTGTGCACGCAAAACACTTTTAACCCTTTTACCTCTCACAAACAAACTAAACATGCAATAAGCTGAAACTGTAAGCACATGTTCAAGACGAGTGTACCAATATAACAAAACAAAAAAATTTATAATCGAATGTAGTACGTTGCCCGCGAAAATTTGAAATCATCTTACTTTTTGAAATATATCTCAAGATCGGCTCAAACGATTTTGATGACATTTTGGAGGTTGTTTATACTCGACGAGAAAATAATATCGCAACAAATTTTATTAACGAGAAAACGAAAACTAAACAAAGTGGGCAAAATCGAAGTTTTAAATGGGCATGGTCAATAATTATTTTAAAAATAAAATTAAAAATAAGAGGACGGATTTAAAAGCGTCTCTTTGCTAATTGTCTACAAGGTTTTTATAAAAATTAGCGTAAGTGGGTCAACAATTCTTTTAAACTAACAAGGTTTAGTTGATTCTGTATTTAATCTTGAAAATGGCTCTCAACAATACGAAAAACTGACCAAGTTGATGAAGAAGTCGGCATGGTTGATAAATACGTGGGTGGTCCGATAAGTACTGAGGCTCACCACCCGATGGAGGCCTCGAGAAAACGTATTTTTCAGACTGGTTAAAAAAGTTGGAGCATCACAACGTCACGTCATTAAACCAGATTTTGAGCCGTTGTTTTGCATTGGCTTAATTGATCATCCAGTGGAACTTAAGTTTTACCAAATTTATAAGTTCCTGAGGAATTATTTTCCATTGGAATTTCTTCAAAACCTAAGCGCGTCCCTTAAAACTTGTTTATGCAAATCGGTTCTTTCGGCTCTTAATAACAACAAAAACCATGAACACTTCCAATGAGATTTCTCCAGAGCCAAAGCGTGTCATCCCGAACTTTTTCAGGTAAACCTGTTCCATTCGCAGTAAATAACAACGAAACCCATGTGCATTCCGAAAATTACTTCGCGTGTGTGTTCTCTCTCCAGAACTTTTGATTTCAAATCGGTTCTATTTGTACTAAATTTGCGGTACTAGGAGGAGATTGAATATCTTTTGGTGTCGAAGCTTGTTTTCTTAGTAGTTTTTAATTATAATAAAGTTACTCCAATTTTTATTTTAAATTATGTTTTTTTATAGAATACAACTTTATGGTTTTTCCATACAAAATTCAAAATCTTTTCTTAATTGTTATGGTTATAAAATAGTAAAAGACGAGTAACCTTTTAATATGCAAACTGTTGAATAGCTTTGCAGCAGGACACGCTAAGAAAACATTAAAACCGATAATCGTAAACGGAATAAATTCACTAGAATGTGTTTAATTATTTTTAGCAATAGATTTAATGTTTTTTTTTTTGCATTTGTTACTATTTTAGATGGTTATAGATACGTTTTCATTGTGTCGAAATATTCTCTCCGACCTTTAATTTAGGCTTGACCCCAGTAGACTAAGCGTAATATTCTTAACATGATATATACATATGTATGTATGTAGCTTGTGGTAATGATTATGTTTAGGGGTTCCAAATTTTATAAATATAAATTTTTCTATATGAGAATTATTATTTCTTTCTGAAAATGTTTGCTTCTTAATAGAACGTGAATAAATATTTATATGGAAATAAAGTAAATAATGTATATGCCTTTTAAAATTGCAAGCAGTGTTGCATTCTGTAGAAAAAAAAATTAAATAGTTAATTTTACTGCAAAAGGTTAAATTTGTTATTGTTATTTATTTTTTTGATATCAGGCTGGTCGGGAAATTAACTTGTTATCAGTTATTTTTTTTAATTATAAATTATCTCAAAAAAAAAGACTTTATTATACTATATTTTAATTTTCTTTGCAGTCAAAGACAAATTTCAAGCAATCTTAAATATTATCTGTTTTCATTACATTAGCTTTTTGGACGCGGACAAGACCGACAAAAGATTGTAATGACCACCTATGAGGCATGAAACCTAGGAGGCATGAAAACAGTTTCTGTGTTTGCTTTTTTGTTGTAAATTCAATAATTTTCGTAGATATTAAATACAAACAGAAAAAATCTTTTAAGTTTAAAAAGTTTGGTTATTTATTATATATACAATTGGTACTCAAAATAAAGATGGTACTCTGAGAGAGCAAGAGTATAAACGTAAACAGAAGAACGAATACTCGAATTGAATTAGTCGAATTGACTAAAAATAAAAATACTTGCTAAATGCAACACTAGCAACCATGCGTATATCGGGCTTCTTTTTTTACCCTCTTACAGTTTGTCTCTCACATCTTGCTGTTTCGTTTTTTTATTTTTATTTTTTTTTATATTTTCTTATTTACCCTTCTTCTGGTTTCTGCTGTTGCCTGCCTGCCTGCCAGCCGATGCTTTGTCGTTTGCCGCCTACCCCGCGACACTAGTCAAGTACTGAGTGAGCTTACTGAATGTGTATTTTTTCTTAAAATATTTCAATATCAGCATGTTCCCAGTGGCAGTGGTGTCGTCCGTCTATTTGGCAAAGTAGACTAAGCAACATCATCTCTGGTGATGTTTTTTTTTATTGTTGTTGTTGTTTTTTGTTATACATATGTGCAGTTTCAGTTTCATTTCCCGTTTCACTCACAAAATAACTTGTTCATTTCCTTATTTGTTTCTTTCTTTCTTAATTTTTCTTTAATTTTTTATTTAAAGATTTTTTTACATACTGACTTTAATAAATTTTTTTTTGTATCTATGCAAACATGTATTCAGCGGATGCGAAAAAATCATACACACAAAAATTGTATGCCGCCGACGACGATCGACAACAAAGAAACAAACGAACTACACTTTTAAGCCGAGCAATTTGAACACTTATTGAATAACTTTCTTTAATTGTTGTATTTTTTTAGATATTTTTTTTATTTAGTTAACAAATTTTTACTGTACTGGGACGCTAATGTAGCACTTCGCACTCCGCTTATTTTTCTGACAACTTTTGGAATACAAAATGTATTTACAAGATACCACCACAAAGAGCGAACATATGAAACTTATGAGAAACGAAACATTTGTATATCGAAACGAACGAACAAGCGAACGAACGAACGAATAAACGAACGAACGAGCGAACGAACGAACGTTCGAAGCATTGCACACGAAGCACTTACCGTGAGCGCGACCATGATAGATTAACAAGGTACCATAAGTGAAAAAGAGTAAAGCTAAAGTCACTTCACGATTCTGTCAAAACTAAAAGAAACAAAAAGTAATTTGGTCAATACAATTTTTAGATAACTCCGGTTTAATTTTTCGAGTTGATTATAGTAAAATCACAGCTAAATTGTGGGTCTTTAGCATCAGCATTTAGTGGAACATAAAGTTGCACCAAAACATAACAGACCATTTATTTTAGAAAAAATGTCAATGTTTTATCGCTTTCATAAGAGTATTTTTTTTTTGAAATTGTAGGCGTGTTCATGGGTCGTTTGGCAAACCAACAATGTCAAAAATTTTAACTTATTATCTCTAACAGTTGTTCTGCTATTGTGATAACAAAAAATTATGACAGACAGAAGTAGGCTAGCTTGGGTGTCATTCTACCGTGTGTTACAGTTTAACCCATTAAACAAAATTTTCATGTTCTGATAACATTTCTGGGTCTATATTTTTCATATACTTTTTTAAGTATACTTCGCTTTAATTAGATACAAGTTATTAAATGGTAATTTTGTAAACATGCAAAATTTTCTTTATTAACCAATAAAGGTCGAAATTTACTAAAAAATTTAACAATTATTTTTTATTGAATAAAAAATATGTTTTTTAATACTTTAATTCGACCGATTCTCAGTTACGAAGAAATCATATAGTGTCCAGCGTTTAGTTAGAACTATAATATTCTTAAATTGGCATTACTGGGGATCTGCAATCCAGTCCCTCAGATGCGGTAGATGTAAATACTTGAACATCTTTTTCCCATCGACCTTTACATTTAATCTGTAGCCGCATGTACAGAAAAAAGAATTTGAAAAACTGTGTCATGGCAGATTGTTACAAGTGGCCATAGTGTAATTCTAGGTAGGCTACCCAAAGAAGTGGTGCCTGCAACGACTGACTATATTTCATGCAGAAAAAGACTTGGCTTGAACTTACTTTTATTAAAAAAAAAAACCGGGCAAAGGCGTTTACTATAAGCTGTTACTATATATAATTCAAGTCTTGGTATCATTTCTTCCAGGTAAACTCGGGAACTAATGAACCGATTTCATTCATTTTTGGAACACACAACCTTTAGGGATCGGATATTTGTATAGGCTAAGTAAAATGTGCCACGCCTACCTATTTTGTGAAATTAAGCAAAAATATTCGTCATCGCATAATACATAACGTTTCTGAAGTTTCTAAGGTGCGCGTTTAAGTGATGCCCATTTCTGGTAAAGTGCTTTAATGTTTCTTGATTTGATTGGCCAAATAATTCTTCAACTGAAGTAACTTAAAGCGGAAAAAAAAAATGTTTCTTGATGTGCAATTATCAAAACAATGTCGAAAAATTGCTGTCTTTTTAGATACTTTTTAGACTCTCAATTTCGACTATGATAGACTTTTCAGATACCATTTAGACAGTTTTAATGCCTATTGCAGATTTTCAAATAATCTTTAAATATATATAGTCCACTTTATATAATCTTTTTCGACATTTTAGCCTTATTTTCAATACCAACTAGACATCTATTTAGATACTTATTATACACTGTAGCAAGAAAGGGGGCAGAAACCCCATTTGTAGGACCCGAACCCTTTTGAGGAATAGGAAAAAGGTCTTTAACGATGATGTTAATGAAAGAAGAAGAACAATCACGAACACTATACTGGTATAATTTACCAGGAATGGAACACTCAAAAACTCTTTTAGGAACGTACAAACTAAAAAGATTTACTGAATGTATGAATTTATCAAAAAAGAATCTGAGAATTATAACAGGTATTCTAACAGGGCACTGCAGTCTGAACTATCACCTGACAAAACTGAGAATATGCAACAATTAGTTATGTAGATTTTGTGAAGAGGATACTGAAACTCCGAAACACATCCTAGGACAGTGTCCTGCGCTTATGCAAAGCCGGAAAATGTACCTGGGAGACTATCAAATACCAGACGGCATGCTGAAAGACTTAAATATAGGTTTCATACTAAAATTTATAACGGTTGTAGGACTTTTAGAAATACTATAAACCTTTCAGGAGTATAGGGCTAATAGGAATACTAAACTATGGCAACACTATAATCCTCGTAGGGGGCACAATAGTTCTTTTAGGACGCGGTGCGCTTCCCCATTAATAATAATAATAATAATATTATACACTGTGAGCAAAATATAGTAACCATTTGAAGTTTTCTTAGTAAATGCAAAAGTTTCGAAAATGACAAAATTTTGCCAACTGCCTACGCTGTTAGTCGTTCGGAAAAATGTCTGTTATAAATGTTTGTTATAAAGTACAAAAAATGTCAGTTAAATTTTTAAATTTTTTTGCAGATGGAGCACAACACTACACTGGCAGACTGAGTACGGCAACAATGCTTTAATTGATATTGATCGACTAAGAAGTTCCGTATAAATTGTGTAAAATAAATAATGAAATAAATAAATAATGCTAAAAAAAAACTTTATATTTATATATATTTGACATTTCCGCCAAAATATAACTTAATATTTTTGACGAAAGAAATGTCAAAAATAATTTTGACATACCTATCAATACTTTTATTCGACTCTCAATAGTTACCTTCATCTACATTCGATACCAAACGGAAATTTCATTACGTCGTAGTCGAATTTATAGTTACTTTTTACTACGTTCTGCTCTCAGTGTCGATTAAAATATCACTTAATATATTTTTTTTATAACAAAAACGATTTTTCGACGTTGCTGGACAATATTTCGCTGGAGATCATAAAATTAAGTTTTGATAAAAATCAGTTTCAAATAGAAACAAATTTGTATTACAATTTGATGGTTTTGGAGTTCTAATTTGGCCAATCAGAAATCTAATTCGAAAAAAAAAACAACGTTATTTTTTATAAATTTTAATTAAACTTATGTAATTTGAATTACTAATTGAATTTTGCATATAATTTAGACTTCTCGAAAATGTTTAGTATTCATATTAAAACAAGGTTTAACTTTTCTAAAGTTTTAACAAATTCCTGGATTGGCTTTAAAAGTTCACAACTCGACAAAAAAAAATGTATGTATACATAACATATTCTAGATCATTTCGCGTTCCTTTCGAGGTCCAAATTCTGTGAGTTTCATTTTGGTAATGACATAACCGCCGAAGTTCTCTAGTCCATCGCACTCAAACATCTGCCGGAGTCGAAATTTCGTTCTTGAAAAAACAAAAATATTTGTATATTAATTTTGAAGAAAGAAATAACTTTTAAAAACGTTTCGATTACCAATAATTTTCGCTTTCATCCATGCTCGAATGTGGAACGATGTCCTCTGTTATATCTACATTTGTATCGGTGCACAATATTTTTTCGTTACGACCTAAGTTTAATGAAAATTTAAGTTCCCTTAAATATTTTCGATTAGTATTTAGCCTTCAAATGAAAAACGAAAATTCTGGAAAAGTGGCTTATCGGACTACCCACATAAGCACATCAAACAAATAAATCAACTTCCAATTGACAAATGGAAATTAGCAGACCTTCTTCTCAAGCTAAGGAAAGACCTAAAAGCACGAACTGGTGTAATCACGAGACATAATACATGTGGTCAACATGGCCGCCATCAACGATCCAATTTGTCAGTCCTGCCTTGAACGCGACGACACTACAGAGCTTTTGCAAGAGAGAGACTGCGGATACTGGATGACAATCATACTCTCCCTATTCCTGATCTTCAGAAATTCATTCGAGAAACAAAGAAGCTTGTGAAATTGCGTATGAACCTATCTTATAATTTTTTTTTTTTTATATCAAAGCTATATCTATACTTTCTTATTTCGACACTATCCTGGTTATAGCACAATGGTCCATGAGAACTGAGATCTGTGATCCCTTACAAGCCCACTCTAAATACAAAAATTAAGTCATTTTCTAATTTAAAATATACGCCAAGTGTTATTCGGATCAGTATGAGTGAGTTCTATTAATCACGCCATAGTTTTCAGTATGAATGAAGTTAGATTGACGTGACGAGAAATTTTTGGAAGCTCCATGGACCTATTTCCCTGTTTGGGTATAAAAATCACATTGATTATCTCCACGACCTGGGAATAAAAGAAATTTAAAGCTGGTTCAAAAGAAACTAATCAGCGGTTTCAGCTTTACATCCAAAGCATTTTGGAAAACAGCTGGAAAAATCCCATCTCCCCGAGGAGTATTGTACGGCTGGATGAATGATACCATTAGACTTTATCCACGTCGAAAATGCCACCGCATAGATTATTCGCCAATCTTACATAGTTCCGATGAACTATGGTAGAGAGGTCAGTTGTCGATGTTGAGAAATTTATTTCTGAAAGTTTGCCTGCAGTAAATTGGTGAAATTTTCTGGATAATATTTTTGTTGCAGGTTTTAGCCCTAGACCTCTCTTCGAAGTGAAATTTTGGAAAGTTTTTCAAAAAATACACAGAATGACCCATATGGATGAGAGTTAGAGGGTTAAAATGTTTTCCGAAAACTAGAATTATCTTGAATTAACTTTAGCATATAATAATGTTAAATATTGTTTAGTGCGATTTTTTTTTCCAAAAAATTGGCTATTTCGAACCACTGTAAAAAAGTGTGACGTTGTAGAGCAAAAAAGGATAAGAGCTTTTGAGATGGGTTCGGTTTACCTCCGAGGCATTATCCCTTATATTTTCGAATAGAGTATTTCAAGTTGAGCGCTGAATTCAGTGATGAGATTTCTTGACAAATCGGCCTAGTAAATTGTTCAGCAGATGAACGAGCAAGTTTTCTGCGGACATTTAAAGCACAGGTGGGCAAAATTTGCACACAAATATAGTTGGATTTTAATATACAAATTCGAAAGCTTAAGGTGCACTGACATCCTCAATTCACACGTTGCCTTTATTGAACTTTATATCAAGGTTTTCGCATAAAGCTGCCATATCCTCGAGGAAATTATAGATTCAGGTTTATGTACAAACTCGCTGTCCTGGCGACTGTCCTGCATCGCACGGAAACATTTTTGTACAGCGCCATACAACGTCAAATAGTGAAACTAATGCTAGTCCTGCCACCTTATTGCAAATCGTACTTATTATTTATCCTTTAGAGGATATTTTTAAAATATTGTATGTATATATATATAAGATCTCGATTTATTTCTAAATAAAACTCCTGTTTATCCAAATACAAGAAACTTTCATATCAAAGGATTTTGATCGTAAAAGACAATTATTAATAAAGTTTGTATATAATTTGACCTCAAATTGAATTGAAATAAACATCTTAAAATTACAATGAATACGTTGTATTTTATACTAAATACAAACTTATTTTATTTTAGTACATATGCCGATAAAAGAAGTGGGCGTTATTACCATGCGTACCCGCCAAATCAGCTCTTGAGTACCCGCCACTTGGCCTTTGAACTAATTTTGGGTAATAATTTTTGAGTTTGTGGAAAACCTAAACCATGTACAAACTTTACCCAATGTTAAGTTAAGACTTTTTGGCGTGTTAATATTCGCAAAACTTTTGATAAGTTACCTTCAAAAATTTTTAATTTGACACTATATCATATTAAATGAATACTTTCTTCATACTCATTTCTCAAAGTAGTTGAATTTAACATAACAATCAATATAAAATGAACACTTCATCATGTTAATTTAAAAGATTCGCAGTGATGTTATTTCAACACAAAAATATTTAATGATCATGGGACATTCAAAATTTAACATGCAAAGTATTGGAAACTTTTCAATCGTTTCCGCTATATTCGGAAAAAGCGTTGAAACCCATCCGAATGTCATAGTGAAATATCCAAGCCCGTTCTGCAGATACTAGGTTAGGGTTAGGTTGTAATGGCTGTCTCTCGAAAAGAGATCCACTTCGGCTAAGAACCCTTACATCGACTAGGCCGACGAAGAAACGCTTTCCCAGGTGTTTGTCATTAAATTTTTTATTTCGCTTTTTTTTAAATTAGTTTTTTTAATTTTTTAATTAACTTTAGTATTTTTTCATCAAATTTATATGACAAACTTTAAACTGATCTAGCAAGAGAACTATCTACGGCTATGTCGAAGCTGAAATACCATACCCTTTATAGGGTATATAAAGAAGCTATTTATCCACTGGTCAGGTCAAAAGAAAGACCGCCTTTTTGTCAACCAATATATTAGACAACAACAACAAATGCTATTTAATGTTTATTTCGTTAAATTAAATCTACTTCAAATAAATACAAGTTCGTGTTTCATGAGAGATATGAGCCATGTTTCAATTCATTTCATATTATTTATTTTTCTATTTTGTAATTTATTTAAATTTCGTTAAACAACGTGTTTAAACTGATTCTTATTTTGCCTAAAATGTCTTTTTGTTTACCCAAATGATGAACAATTTACTTACACCCCTGTGGCTGCAAACACTTCATATCGTCCCCTACATTACAGGTTATCGTTAATGATTTCACTATTTACTTCGCAAGGGAGCATTTAATTGATTTAAAGCAGAGCAGAACGCAGACGTTATGATTTGAAAATGATAGTCGAAAAATGTTCGCTATATAACCTGGAAAAAATTGAGACGTAACAACTAAACGAAGGACAGGAAAGTAAACCCAAATTCGAAACTTATTTCAGTTTTGGTTTTAGTTACGGACTTTTTTGTGAAAAATCAAAATAATTAGCTTCAAAGTAGAAATACTTTACACTTACAAGTAATTTTTTTATTTATCATTTTTGAGTTATATTTCAAAATTTTGAATTTACTGGCAAATCATTCCGAAAATATTTGAATAAATTTATTCCTTCGATTTTACGTTTTTTTCCGGGTGTATATTTTATCACTAAGACTGAATTTTCCTGAAAGAAACGAGTTAAATGACAATATCAATTGAAATTACAAAAATTGCGTTTTAGGTAGGTTAAGATTTCCAAAAGCGACATTTTAAGAGCAGTTTTATTTCACATTTTCGTTTCAAACATATTAATAAATTTTATCGAAAATGTAACGACATTAGCTCATTGTGTCATGATATTATCGATGTGCCGATAATATTTAGCCCTCAGTGGCTGCTAAGTTGAATGTCAAATGACAGCGACGCAATCAAATGAGTAGACTAACTCAATATATATCTATATAACAACCGAATATCAAAAGTAGCTGTTTGAAAGCAACGCCAAATAAACATTAAAAGGCGCAGAGAAAGAGAAGCTAGCTGTCAAACTACTCGAAACTGAGAGTTTCCCATTTTCTACCATAGCATTAACGCACAAGTTTTTATTAATTTTATTTCATAAGATATTGTTTCTCTCTTTGAAAATTGTGGTTACTCGTCCAAAATAAAACAAAAGCTTCAAAATAAGGCAGAAATCGAGGTGAGTTCGCTCAATTCGCGTTCTCATTTCTACATTCTTAACCTAATTTTTCAACCATGGTAGGGCGTGCCTTTTTATTGTAACTTTCCCTGTGGTCCAATATTGAAGCGATATTTCAATATTTGAAATAAATATGCATAGGTTGTGTAACATAATATGTATGTTTGTCTTACTTTTAAAGTATGCACGATTATTTATTTATTTTAAACTAGCTTTTAATACCCGGCGTTGTCCGGGTTTAATTTTTAATATAAATAAGTAAGAAAAATAATTAGTACTTCCCGTTGTAGCGATTCTGAGTAACACCGGTGGGCGTTAAATTGTTCCAACTACACCCAATTTTGGTGAAATTATCGATACAAACCATACAAATTCATAAGAGCCATGGTAATTGATCCAACTTTTTTTTTTAAAAGTAGACGTTAAATTGATCCAACCGCGCCCATTTTTGGAAAAGTTGTCGACAGTGCCAATGCAAATTCAGAAATCAAATTTCAGATATTGTGAAGAAATATAAGCGAAATAATCGAATATTTTTACCTAGTTTAAGAAATATATATTTATATTTATTTAAATTATTTTTTGATATTTGAAAAAAAGTCATTAATTCAATTACGGTATTAATTCTAGGTAATCTGTTGCCTACAATATAAAATGTAAGGTTATTTAAAGGTCTCGTATGTTAACTACATTTCGCAAATATATTTTCTTAAAAACTAAACAAATTTTTATGGAAAAATCCGCTTAGTCGTATCTTAATGCTGGATTTTACAAACATAATTTTTTGAGTGCGATATTTCGTTAGGGAAGGGACGATATGTATAATAAGACCGGAGCCGAGTAGTTTTTCTCTACCAACGCTGTCAACAAAAATGACCGGCTTGGTGTTGATACTATATACGTATATACACCGGCTAACCGGTATATAGTCATTTCTTGTAAAGCTGTGGTTTCTTATTGTTTTTCCGTTTTTTTTTTTGGATCAAAGAATGGCGCAGGTTGGTGCGCTACTTTTTTGTTGATGTGCGTTTTGCTTTTGTGCGTACTCTCTCTCGCTTGCTCTCCTCTTTACATTCGTTACAGCGAGAAACACAAGCTTGTCTTATTCATGCGATCACACTGTGGCGTATGCGTGTGCAACCGTAGGTACGTCTGGCCTGCTTGCACCTGCACGCGAGTGCCGTTGCCTTCGTCGTTTTCTCGTTCACTCGTTCGCTTGCTCGTGAGTTTAGTGGGATGATGTTAGTGTATGTGGATAGTGCACACTAGTCGAGTCAGTACACCCTCTACTTGCGGCGGTTCTACACTTAGCGTTTTCAACGTGCGTACCGTGTGATACAAAATACAACATTTACGAGACGACGGCGGTGTTTAGTTGTATTTTTGTTTGTTTGTGGTTTTTATGTGTGATTTCGATGTGCTGTGTTTTCCGTTGCGTTTCACGTTGGTTGTTATCAAGAACAACAAAACACGTTGTGCACACTTTGACTTTGAATTATTTACAGCCAAAGTACTGTACAAAAAAAGTTTGCGTTGTTTTGACTTCTGTGTTTATGTTGTTGTTGCTCTTTTTTTTATTTATTTAAATTTGTTATTTTTCTCAACGCTTACAAATAATAACAAAAACTTAAAATACGAACTCGTTCGAACAAATGAAAACAAGAAAACAAACGACTGCAACAAGTTCAGAGCAGCCAAAATAAAATCATAAATATTTCAAAAATACCAAATTGCAACAAAAACACATCATTTACCTTATTTATGCTTAACAATTGAAAGTAAAACACATGGCTGGAAATATGGAAACATGCTTCTCCTCAATTTGATGTGAATCTTTTTTGGACAAAAAGTTTTATCTACATATTTACATATGTTTATATATTAATGTATGTTTTGTTGTGTATTGGTTCGAATATGCAAGCTTCTTGTTGCTCGAATGACATCATGCCGAGTCTGTAAGAAAGCCAGTTGATACTTTAGTTGCACTGTTTTAAACTTAACTAACGGTTCGGCCATTAGGAATTTCAGCATATATTTTCGATTTTGCAATTGAATTTTTAATAATTTACCTATTTAAATTTAGATTAGTTTCATAAACGTTTCATACCTTGGATAAAGTTAGTTAAAGCGTATGTAACCGCCGTTAAGAGCATTGTCGTGCGCTATGCTGAAGTTCAAAACTCCAAAAAAGAGATTTTTAATTGGAATCTTAGAACTTTCTTTTGTATCGATATACAGTTTGAAATACGCCTGTAATCGGACAGACATACTAAAAATTCGACGCAGATCGTACATACTTATACATGTACATTGTCAACGCCTTCTGACAAACGAAAGATCCTCAATAAATTTGGCCGGCCATTGTGTATGCGTTGTGTTGGTTTTAAAGTTATAGATTGTCCTGACACGAATCGTTGTCAAAATATTAAGAATTCTGTAATATTTTTTGAAAAAAGCTTATAAGCAAAATAATATTTCTGTCGATTTATAATTCGCGCCGAATTCCGGTAGGACTTGAAATGCAACAAGATTCGTCTGAGTTAAAATTGTCATGAGGCTAAATGTGAGTTTATATTTATTCAGCCACAGTACGTACATATGCATAGGCTTTGTATACATTACATACATGTGTAGATTTCAATTTATGTGTGAGGCTATGTTTACAGCAAATATTTTTGTCAATCCGCGCTACGTCGTTCACTCAAAAAATAAAATACAAATGCTCGTAAACAAAGCAAAAATCGCGCGCTAAACGTGTTTGCCGACGGCGGCCGGAAAAACAACAACAAAATGAATGAAAAAAAAATACCACTTGGCTTTAATATTGCTTACGGCAACGGCTTTCATAAATCATTATTAATATATATAATATGTAATATATAGTATATATATTATAGATTGTCTATATATATAAAGTTTAATATATATATAATGTATGACATATAATGTATAATATAAAGTACACAATATATAATACATTATAAATAATATATAATGCATAGTATACAATATATAATGTATAATATATAACATATATAGATGATATTAATTATCAGTAGTAACAACAACAATAATAACAGCAACAACAAAACAATAAAAACAACAAAAATCTCATATAACTTGTGTCTAACTAAAGTTTAAAGGTTCACGATTTTACGAAAGTTTGTAAAATAAAAGTGTTAACAATAAGTGGAAGTGTCAAAAAGTGAAAGAAGAAATTCTACATAATCAGAGCTTGTGCCGCCCCCTCCTCTACTAATTTTATGTACATATATTTTAGGTGTGTTTATTCGAGCAGTATTTGAATAAGAAGACAAAACATGCTTATGATAACTACGTCAATTTGATTAATGCAGCAGTCGGCGATATATTTACAACAACAATACCAATAACAACAACAACCAATGTATGTCGTGTCTCACTCAGATTTCGTGTTATAAATTATTTAATTTCTAATTGTTACAAACATAAAAAGAAACACTTCAAGTTGAAGATACACGAATTAAAAGTTCTTAATTATTTTAAATATTTTTGAATTATTTTAACTTTGAAAAATTGATCAAAAGAAGTAACGTACCTAAATAGCTTCCTAAGTAATTTTATAAAAATTAAAAAAAAAAAAAGTAAATATGCTTTAAAATTTTTAGATTTTATAATACCTCTTTCTGTTTGTTTTCGTGATTGCAAAGAAGTAACGAATTCAAAATTCGTTACATTGATGAAACAAATTAAAGCTGCTGGCCGGCTTTTTAACGCTTTTCTAATATAATTAGATAATTTCAAAAAGATAAAAAAGGCTTAATAACAACTCGCATATGAATTGTGTGCCATTATGGATTATTTGCATCAACATCAACTATCAACAATCAACAACAACGACAGCAACAGCAACAATATCAACAGTAGCAACAATATCAACAATAGCAACAACACCAACAACATCAACATATCTACAATCAATATACCGTAGCAGCCGGAGAAATAAGGTTTTTTTTTAAAGAATCGGATCAAGCGCCTTTAACCACAACAGACAATGTTGATCTAATTTTTGGTAGGGGCCCGATAGAAGGGTCAGGGGCAGAAAAAGGCAAATTATGAAGAGAGGCTGAGGCTTGTAGTATGCCATTAAACCTTAGTAGACTCTTTTTCTCGCGTTAGTGTGTGCATCACCAAGCGAAGACGAAAAGGTACAGTTGAATTTTAGTCCTCACAATCAAAGCATACCACACGAACGAAATCTTTCGAAATATTTGTTTTTCCAAATCTTCAAAAGAGCGCGTAAGGTGCACTGAAAACAATTCTGCAAAGTGCCACTGAGACAGGAGTTGAATTCGTTAAACTTCGCAAGGCAAGTGCCATGCCAATTGTGATCGACGTCTTAGCGGGCGGAGCTGTCTCGCCACAATAACAAGCATATTAATAATGAAATTATTATAACAATAATAAAAAATTGCTTACAACAATAAAAATAAAATAATAATAATAAAAACATCTTTAACATTATTTATCTCTTAAAACGACACGAAACAATGTCGTCCACTCCTATACGAGTATATATATTTTTTTTGTTTATAGTTGACGCCATTATGTAATAAATATAAGGTGAGGAAAGTAGAAAAATGTCGCTCTCCACCTCGATATTGTATTTTTCTTTGAAAATTGAGCGAACTCACCTCGATTTCTGCCTTATGTTGAAGTTAGAATTTTTGATTTTTGACATCAAACTACGTTGTTGTTTTTATTTAGTTAATAATTTTGTAGCAACCATGGGAAGTGCACAAAAATTAATTTTCAAAGGGAAAAACAATATCGAGGTGAAGATGAATATTTGTATACCTTCCACATCATATATTTATTAGACCATGGTAGGAAATAGTATATCATTTATTGCAAAAATTCCCATTAATAATAAATAAGTAAGCGAATTTCCGGTCATATTGAAGGGAAATTACTCTAAAGCATTTTTTTTTGCCACGCCCATTAATGGTGAAAGTTATGAAAATATTCGATTATCTCGCTAAAATTGCGTGTAAAAATCCGATATTTGCTTTCCAAATTTGTATCACCGTCCATAACTTCACCAAAAATGGGCGTGGTTGGTTCAATTTAAAGCCCACCGCCGAAAATTGATGAGGAGGTGATGCAGTTACCGAATAGACCACTCCAACAAAAATTAGATTTAGTAATGTGATTGTTGTGTGTGGGCTGGCATGGGACCAAAGCTCTTAGTCCTCATGGACCATTGTGTAGTCGAGAGTGAGGTATACTGTGATTGCTTTGAAAGTTAATGGATGTGGTGGCAAAACTTAGGTGGGGAGATATATGATGAATATATCTAAAAACCCACATCGGGAAGTTCTGCCAGCTAAGCTTGAGTCTTTGTCGATATTCTTTGACTGTTTCTTTATGAATTCGTTTATTGCTGAGGAGGATAATCTTTATTTCTATAGTCTAAAAGCATACTTGACTTCCAATCATAAGGTCTATCAATTAATATATACATATATACATATTCTTGATCGGAATCAAAAACTGAGTCGAATATGTATGATATTTGTTATTAATTTCTGAACCATTCCAATTTTATTGTGATGTGCATTTGTAAAGTCGGTTATAACGACACCATAGTGCTCTACATCAGCTGATGTTGTCGGGCAAAATGCAGTGCAACGCAATCAAGCTCTGCTGGTTAGAGCTATTTAACGTAAGGCTTCGTTGCTGATTTTCCTTTTAAACAGAACAGCTCTTCTAGTTAGCTCTGTAAAGATTGTTGTCAAGTAAACTCAATTTTATACGAAAATCAGCTGGTGGTCAAAAAATTCACAATAATTTTCCAAAAAAATGTTCAACAACAAACATCAAAATATGCATTTTAATGCTTTCAAGGCCAAGATATGCTCATGCTTATAAAAATATGCATTTAATGCGTTTATCTTCTCTGCTTATAAGAAATAAGCGTCCGAAATTTTTTATGAAAACTAAGAGGATAATTATATTCGTCTATGCCGAAGTTCTTTTTAGGGCGCCCAGAAATGTACCTGTTTGTCACTACTAAAATGTTAAATACTGAATTTAAACTGGTTAGATACACTGGAACTATTTTTATTCATTTATTTTCCGCATAAAAATAAATTAGTTTCTGTTCGATCTTGCTCAACTTAAAACTTAATCTCCGCAGGGAGGATAGGCTCACATACTAAATTTCCGGCCGATATATCTGTAATCGCTGAGATAGACAGTCAGACTGACGGACGGACATTGTTAAATCTTTTCAATATTCGAGGTTTGTCTTTTTATAAATGTACTAGCTTATGCTAGCCGGCGTTGTTTGGGATTTTTTTTAATAGAAACCTTTCTAAGTTAAGTATTGTAATTGATAAAGTTGATGCAGGTAACGATAACTAACTTCTCCCGCTTTATAAGAAAGGTCGTAGGAGGTTTGTTAAGATACTGGCTTTGTCTACTGTTAGTAGACGTTTGTCCAACCACGTCATGGTCATCTCTTCAATCTGATCATATGTTAATTCTAGACTTTCTGGATTTAAAGATACTTGAACCGATTCATGGAGCTTCATCTATCTTACTACAGAGACAGAGAACAAATTCACTAGTTCCGAGAAAAACGACCTTGAATCAAGGCGTGCTACCTTAAAATTCTTAATTTAATCCAGAAATTCGTATTTTATTCTTGCTTCTTTTAAAGTTTAAAATAAGATTTATATTCGTATTTTAAGATTTTTATATGGAAGAAGTTTGAAATACGAATTTCTAGATTGCATTAAGAATTTTGAGGTAACCTTCATTTTGTTAGTTCGGAACTGTTTTATTTTAAGACTTACCATTCTCATTTAAAGGTATTTTTATTATTTGAACAACCCGGAAATATCCGTTGTGGGATTTTAGAAAACTCTCAAATCAAGAAAATTCTCAAATCAAGAACTTCAGTTCTATTTTCTCTTATTTTAAGACTTTTTTGCTTAGTGTAAGATTTTTAAATTTTAAATCGACACTACGCAATCGAAATTTGAGTTAGAATGCAACAATCGCAAAATCAAGACCGATCGCTCTTAAGTCCTGTTGTCGAGTCGAAGGACCAAGCGTATCGTCGATGTCAATAAATATCTACGATTGTTATTGGTGTTTAGCTTACTGACATGTCTGCTTTAAATTTGGTTAGCGTGTGAGCGAATATTTAGAATATTTGAATTAACCCTGCCAACTCGATCTGGAATGGCGTCAGGAGCATATACCAAGTCCAATACAGAGTTACGCTAAATTCTGCTGTCGCTGGATTTAACAAATCAAGCGTTGCGTTAATTTTTCTATTAACTTCCAATTTCATTTAATCTTGACCAAACTTGCCAAAACTAAATTTAATTTTAGTACTTGTTAGTGAAAAGTTCGACTTTTTATAGTTATATTATAAAAGATATAACAAGTTTGCATTTCAATATGTGGTTTATGGTTTATTACATTTCGACATTGAATATTTGTTTAAACTTTTAACGACCTGCAGCGTCAAAAGTATTTTAAAGGCGGCTTCAAGTTCTTGTGAATATCGCCAAAGTAGCGAAGTTTTTATTTCTTTTATTTTGCGGTTTTCATTTAAGCATTTACTAAGAAATTCCAAAATACGAAATTGACCGTTTTATAATTTTATTCATTAAGGTTTGCGCTACGTGTCCGTTGATTCGAAATGAACATTTTATTGTTGAGATTCTTAATTACAACATATTGGTTCATCTGCTCGTTGGGCACAGAACTCGCCTCGCAACGGTTTCCAATACATTTTTTCTTAGATATTTTATTACCTACGACAATTTTGTGTTTTAAAATTACTTCTTATTTTTTTTAATGTCCTTTCTTGTGGTACTATACACACATTTACACACACACACACATACGCACATATATATGTATATATGAATATATTTACCTTGAGAATTATTAGATGTGCGTTCCTTAAAAGTGAATTCTTTGCCACAACCTCAGCTCAGCTGACAGGTAAGCCAGATTATTTTACCTTTTTTTTGTGTGTTTTGTTTTGTTTTAGAATCGTATTGATATTGTAGCCGAGGCAGGAGAGATTGGAATCTTTGGCGACTCTTTGTACACTCAGTTTTATAACAATGTCAAATTTGAAAATACTAAGAAAAATGTATCTTAAAATGTTTGTAAGGCTTCAAAATACTACCTAATTAGCAATGGGATACAGGGTGGGATATTTTTCGACGACATCGCTTGGAACAACTCGAAAATTCTTATTGCGGCATAAACTCAGTAAAAAGAAAGTCCAGAACTGGGAAATGCACGAAATTCGAAGAAAATTAAAAAAAAGGATATAAAAAAATATATAAATCATATAAAACACAAATTTTACACATACATGCATTTATTGCAAAATATGCATTAACGATTCAATACTGCATAAAAGAACATTTAATGATACACTTCATTTTGACATGATTTATTCGGTTTTGTGTTTTGTATAGTTCCTTATCAATTCTTCTCTTTACTGGATATAACAAAATGAAGGGGTTACCTTTGTGTATCAATTTAAATTCTTTAAAATAGCATTTAATCGTAAGTGCATATTTTGCAATAAATGCATATACATATGTGGAAAATTTGTTTATTTTTTTCTTTAATTTTTGTTTCCAATCATTCATCTGAATCACCCTGTTAAACTGTATCTTTACTAGAGATCGACCGATTATTGGTATCGGGTACTATCAACGAAACATTTTTTAACGACCCAATCGGAAAAGATTCGTATTTGAAGTATACTCAATAGGATAATTTAACGCTAACTTTTCAGTTTTGTTGTATTGTATATTGTATTTATTTTATGCTTTAAACATTCAATTGTTTTTTTTTGTCACTATATTGCTGCACATGTTACTGAGCTACTGCGGTGGGCGTCAAATTGATCCAAACACGGACTGATTTCATGTAGTCTATTGAACATTCTAGTCACTTTCCATATACTCGTACATAGAAAAATTATTTTAACATAACCAATTCAATTTAAACTACTGCAAATTTAATATATATGTGCCAGGTTAATGTTTTCAATAGGCGTGGCCATGAGCCGATTGCCTTCAAAATCGAATCAGTTCATCTAAGACATAAGAGTAACCGGTGCACAATTTTAGGTAATTTTCTCGAAATTGTTATCATACAAACGATGACAGCCGGACATGGCTAGATCCAGACAGTTTTTGATATAAATATGTCTATATATATATATATATATCTTTCAGACAAATACCAGTCCCTTTTTTCGTATTATTATCAGTTTGTCGTCTTGAAGATTTGCCATATACTCGTATTTTGAAAATTTTCGTTTATCTGGTTGTGGGATTCAAAATTCCATTTTACTTTTGGCAATTGGAGGAGAGAAGAAAAAAACTTGACCTTGCTGAAGTTCACACATGTTGCTTCGCTTAGTTGTCATCTTTTCCCTCGATAACAATGTCAGGAGTCCGACTAGCTTACCCACTCTTCCATTCATACCTGTCCGAACTGTAGCTTGCAATTATAACCTTATTATTTCTAAAAAAAAACCTATTTTATTAGAATTTTTTTTAGTTGTTTAAAAAATATTTCTACTGGGTGTTCCAAAATTGTACAGTCATTTTCAAATAAACAAACAACATTTGTATTGTATATGTGGGTATAATTTAAAACCCCTCTGAAATCTAATTTCGTTTATCTGAAAAAAAAATGAACGAAAATGAAATGAAAAATAAACCAAGTTTTTGAAAACAATTTTTGTATCTGTCCAATCCACCTCAGCTCTCCTCTATTACTTGATTTTATTCGTTTTGGTTTGGTTTGGTTTTGTGTTGTGTACAGTTCCTTATCAATTCACAAAATTGTTTTAAGATGTATGTAGGTGCTTCTCTATGATAAAACTCCAAAATAAAGTTCGTTAACTTATACACTGGAACCAAGACGCAACGCACAGATAACCATATGAAATGCTATTTTTTTTTTTAACGATGTTCGATATTTATGCTTTATATAGAGGGTTACTTGTTTGCTTGGCTTTACGCGCATTTAGCAAAAGTTGCTCTTTAGTATATATTGTATATTTTTTTTGTTTTGTAAAGATAAGATTAAACGCCGACGTACTTGTTTACTAAAATACAGGGTACTGCACCAACTCGTTATCTCAAAGTTGTGGCGGATTTTTTTCTTTACATTTTAATGCAAATTTGTCCTATTTTAAGTTTTATTTCGGGTTTTATTTGATAATAATTTTTGCTCAAAAGTCGTTAATGTTATTTAGTAGTAGGAATTTGTTTATACCCTAGTGTGTTGGATATGCTTAAGTTTTCTATTGAAGGCTTTGCATTGAAAAAAATAAATATTTTTGCATATAAATTGCACAATTCCTTAGCAATTGCAATTTTATATAACAGCAGGAAATCTTTTACAATTTTCGAAACAACAAAATCGAAGTTATGTACTAAGTATATAACAGAGATTTCTTGACAATAAAATCTTTGTTTTGCCGCAAAAAGAAAAAACTCCTCGCCAGTGTACATATATATTTCTCTATTTAGATGTTTCCTGATCTGGAAAAATGTTCAATTGAAATCAAGAAATTGTGATTAATAAATTCAAAGAAAAACATCGATTTATGCATTTATATGAATATGTATATGCAAATATGCATTGAATGCATATATGCAAATATGCATTGAATGCATATACATATTTAATATATTTTGCTTCTTTAAATAAAGAAATTCGATTTATGCATTTATATGCATATGCAAATATGCATTTAATGCTTTTATCGGCCTTGATTTGTATAGTTTATATATTTTTTTTTTCAACAGACTATCGTTGGTTGTAAAGAATTGTGATATTTCTATATATATATACGTTATTCAATCATATATGTACAATATATAAACGTCTTCTATTATTATTTTATGTTATTGTTTGTGCATTTAGAAGATTTTTCTTATTTGCTGACATCTTTCAAAAGTAATGACATAAAATGAAAAATATGAGATATAAACATTGAAGAATTTTCATTAAAAAAGAAACACCAGTAGCGTAGGTACTACATGCATACATACGAGTATAAACAATAAATACACTTGAAAGTGCTCCGGCGTCTGTATGTGTGGAACCTGTACTTGTCATTGTACGTACTTCTTCAATATTTGAAAACTTTAGTGTATATGTGTAAAGAAGAACAAGAACTCAAGTGAAAACAATAAAATTTAACAAAATAAGATATAGGTGAAATATATTTTTAAATAATTCTATACAGTAAATAGTAAAAGAAGAAGAAAAGAAAAAACTCAAGTGATAATACAAAACATCAAAAAAATAATTAAATAAAAGTAAAAATAATTAAAAGTTCACTTACACAAATTTTATTGAAAAAAAGGAAAAAAAAATACAAACAAGTATTTGTGATTTTTATATATAATAAAAAAAGTTTAACACAAACTTAGATCACATATGATTAAAAAGATATTAATTTATTTACACATACAAAATTAATAAAATTTGTTCAACAAATGTATTTATAAAAAACAAAAATCATCAATAATGGCAGAGTAAATAAATCTACAATATACCAAAATCTACAATATCTAACAGATCTATAATAACAATATATATATATACATATATAAACGAATTACGCAAATCTATATAAAGAAAACAATCAAAAGTATAATACAAAAACAACAACAACAACAACAAAAAAATATCGTTACAATATTTAATATTACAGCCAAAACGCAATACAAAGAAGCATTTAGTTTAAAAAAAAAAATTCGTTTAAAGATAATAAAACATTATAAACAAAATCAATAACCGTACGCAATAACTGTAATAGAGCAGATATAATCAGCGATAATTATATGTATGTATGTATATATATATATATATCTATGTGTATACATAAATCTACATACATGTATAAATAGAATACATAATGCCACACAATAGTCATAGTACACATTCTCGTCATGGCGGATCTTCTGGTGATGATTTGGGCAGCACCGATGAGGTTAAAATTTTCAAAGACGAAGGCGATCGTGAAGATGAGAAAATTTCATCAGAAAACTTATTAGTCGAAGAAAAGTCCAGTTTAATTGATTTAACGGAGAGTGAGGTGAGTACAAAGCTTTTGTTTCTTCTTTTTTTATTTCTCATGGTGTAATAAGAAAAGGTTAGGCAATTCGAAAAGGTTAACTCAAATTGAGCGAACTCACCTCGATGACTGCCTTTCTGTCTTAGTTTGAAGATTGTTGTTTGTTTATTTTTGACAACAAACTACGTTGTTTTTATAATTTACTTAATAATTTCGCAGCACCATGGAAACTCTACACACAAATTTAATTTCCAAAGAGATAAATGATATCGAGGTGGAGAGGTACATTTCTTCACCTTATATTTATTACACCATGGGTATAAGTTATGCAGTAACTACTCCAAATATTAATTTAGAATTATAAGATACAATTTGAACCATTCAATGGAAATATTGATAAGAGTGCATGCTCGAATTGAAATCTCCTGAAAACTTGCTAAACAGCTGTTAATGTGTTTCAAGTGGTGGATAAAATTCTGCTTATGGATAAAATTATTAAATACAAAGAAGAGTTTAGGCATCAATAAGATAATATAACTTCTCTGCCATCAATCTTACCAAAGAAAAGTTCAATACAGCCCTTGCAAGATCAAAAAGAGTTGACCAAGAAATGGGCGGAGCTGGCTACATTGCTCAATCGAGCCCGTGGAACCACAAAGAATGACGAGTAATAGTTGTGAGATTTTCATTTATACTGCAGTCATGGTTGGATATCTATGTACATCATGTCGCAAGCGAGTTAGGAAGAGTACTCGCACACTGACAGCATGTCTGAAAAAGAACAGAGCACATATCGCTGATCTTGAAATGGCAGCGTAAACCGAAACAGCGCGGTCCGATCTACTAAATTTATTAAATTTACTGAAATTAAAGGAGCTTTGTATGGGTGGTGGCAGAAGTGCTTTCCCGATCTTGTTTATCTTAAATCCTAACCTCCGCTTCGGCGATAGGTTTGGTGATGGTGGAAGATGACACAAGCGTTATTTTAATATAGGCCCCGAAAGGGACAAGATGAATGGACAGACGTTGATCATTGTTAAATATATGCTCGTGTATATACATATTTATATGTTCCATACATAAATATGAAAGTACAATATTTAAACCTACGAAGTTGTTCTTAAATTGATCGAAATTCAGGTTTTAAGTGGGCATGGTCAAAAATTACTTTTACATATAAAATGAGAGGCAGGAAGACTTTGGAAATGGGTTTTTGCAAGCTGGCTCACCAAGTTTTTTTTAGGATTGCGACAAATCTGATCTTCTGGAAAACTATAATATATAAGTGAACGAAATAGTGGGCATGGTCGAAAACTTGTTCTACTCCTAAAAAATAGAACAGTGTGACGAAATTTTATTCGGTTTTTTGTTTATGCTTGGTTGAGCAAACACTGAAACTATAATTTTACCAAATAAATACACTCTTAGACGAATCTTTACCAAAGCGTATTTACCGATGGATACATTCAATTTGTTTTACAATTTGTAACGCCCATAAGAAGTTGTGGTAGTTATGACAATATATATATATAAAAGATCTGCGTCCAGTTTTAAGTCGATTTAATTATGAACGTCTGTGTGCCCCAACGATTACAACCATATTTTAAGAGATCTCGAGCTGAAATTTGGTATGTTCTCTTATTCTCCAAGCGGAGGCAAACTCAGATAACAAATTATAAATTTGCAGGAGCAATATTATCAATGTAATTGAAAATGTTCACCTAATGAAACCTATTGGCAGATATTGTATATCCTATTATTCTTCCCGGTGCATCCCTGTTTTCTATATAGCTATATATCAAGTTTCTGATCAATGGTGGTGGGCTTAAAATTGATCCGACCTTTTATTAAAAGTGGGCGTTAAATTGATTCAACCACGAGTTGTTGCCGACAGTGTCCATACAAACGCAGATACCAAAAATCAGATTTTTAGGAGCAATATTAGCGAAATAATCGAATATTATATATATATATATATATATATATATATATATATATATATATATATATATATATATATATATATATATATATATATATATATATATATATATATATATATATATTTATATATAGCTAGATAGATGGATAGATAGATGGACAGATAGATAGATAGATAGATAGATAGATTGATTGATTGATAAATAGATAGATAGATAGATAGATAGATAGATATATAGATAGATAGATAGATAGATAGATAGATAGATAGATAGATATATAGATAGATAGATAGATAGATAGATAGATAGACAGATAGACAGATAGACAGATAGACAGATAGACAGATAGACAGATAGATAGATAGATAGATAGATAGATAGATAGATAGATAGATAGATAGATAGATAGATAGATAGGGGGAAGTTTGTATGGGAGGAGTAGTTTTTTCAGACCATTTATATATGTATAAATATTGTCATATTTGCTACGCCGCCTTTTGTACGTTGCAAATGGAAGATAAATGCTTGCGCCTCTTCCAAAAAAATAAAAAAATTTATGGTCAAAAGCGTTGAGTTAATTCCTGAAAATTTATAAAAATTCGTATTTTTCAGTTCTTGAACTCTTTACTTAGTTAGCTGACAGTCAAAGTACCCTTACAGCCGCCTCTATACTGGATGTGCTGGACCTTTGTCACTGCGTTACAGATAAGACAAGCCCATAAAATTATAATTCAGAAAATAGTCTACCCCTCAAAAAAGTTATTTTGTTACTCAATCAAGACTTATAAAAAATATGTCCCAAAATGCTTTTAAAGATGTTTATTTATTTCTATAATTGTTGGTACATACAAATAAAATTATATATAACATTTATATACTTATATACCTATGTGACCAATGTGTCGTATTTGTTGTAATTGCTAAAGCTAACTAAATGTTTTAATTTTTTTGTTTATTCTTTAGGAAAAAGGCGCTAAAATTACAACACGATCTGATCATAGTCCAGTTTTCAGTAAGTATCATTGAACTGCAAGTAATTAATAAGTATAATTCCAAACTAAATTCTAACCAATTAAAAGGGAATATGGCATTCCACTATTAACATGTAAACTCCTTATCCGGGGGATTTCTGTCAAGGCAACTAACTCCAGATGGATGTAATACATGCAACATTTCGTGTATTATGTGACCACAGCTGAATATAAAACGCTTAATCGATCGAGTTTTATCAAGAAGGTCTCAGATATGTGACATCGTAGGCGTTCTAACAGTACATTGTGTCATAGGTACTCATGCTAGAAGACTAGGTCTTTTCTCAAAGAAATTGTAGAGAGATGAGAAGAAGGCAGAAACTGTAATACATTTCAATGTATGTATGTATATGCCTCGCATTGGCTAACAAACGATATACTCCACCTCGGGAAGCATTTCTGCTTAGGCCTGCTCTACATTTTATAAACAGTACAGGATGGTTCAGTTAGCGGCATAATTTATATACCGCTTGGCATTACAAAGGACTCTTAGCCTAAGTGGATCTATTTTCGAGAGACAGTCATTGCAACCCAGCAAACCAAATATGGAGCGCTCGGAATTGTGACTCAAAAAATATGCTTTTTTCTGACAATATTATGAGCACTCATTTATTTCAACATAAAAAGAATCTTATTTATAAGTGTATTGTGAACATAATTTTTTAAACTCCTAAAAAATATTTTTGTGATGGATGATTTTATGATCGTTCATATATCTGACTCCGGAAATATTCTTATTTAGGAGTACTTTGTGAGCAGTCTTCTAGATTTGTGTCGTAAATCTTAAGCAACAGTTATATACAGTGCTGTAGTGTTGTTGTCGAAGCGATTTTGTTTAGATAATAAATTTTTAATTTTTAAATTTTAATAAAAAATATAAAATGAGCATTCGAAGATCAAGCTCAAAAGAATCGATTAGGATCACAATTGCGCTTAAAATCAAAAAAAAAGAAAAAGTTTTAGTGAAAATATTCGGTCAGAATTTTGTGAATATGATCCGAAAAAAGAAAAATTGCCTAAAAAAAAAATTAAAAAGCAATTCCAAATGAATCTGGAATTTTTCACTTTTGTGGATTATGATTTGGAAAATTATGATTTTCCAGGATTATGATTTTTTCATGAATTTTTTTGAACCATTCAACCTTCAAAATACGAGTCAGGAGAGAGTATCATAGAAGTCATAACTGAATAGTTTAAGACTCGTCGTACTTACCGCCTGGATATGAGTTTAAAGAGTCTCGAAAAGAGCCATAAAAGTGACGCTTAAGACTTATATCAATTGTTGGTTAGGAGTCATAAAAGTGTCTTGCATGACTCATATTTCGTAGGTCATATAAAGAGGATCCACTTTCATAGGAAAAAACGCTCTTTTCCGAAACTTTTTTGTAATTCTTAAGTGTAGAAGATTCCCAAATAGAGTCTTTTAGGTGTCTTTTAAGACACATACGGTTTGCTGGGAACCTAACCTGACCCAACCTAACCTAACTTAAGTAATGACGAGGTTTTCTCTAAAAGTTTAGCTTGAAACTCATATGGGAGACCTTACATGTAACGATTCAAAATAAAAATCTTGTTTCTATCCGATCCGTATAGTGACAACGAGTGTATATAAATCTGAGCTGGGCTGGGCATAAAAGGTTCACGATTTTTGTTTGCGCTTTAACGTTGTGGACGTCATTCTGCATCAAAATTCTTATTTACAATATATTTTTACTAAATTGCCAGTATACTCAATAACGTATCTGCTATCGTTATATTGTCCCGGCATGAATTTACTTGTCGACCCTCGGTACCGAAGTGTTATTTGGTACTACCTTTTGAAATGGTGTTTGTACGCAGTATGGATCGGTGGGGATCCGAATGATTCCAACTGCGCTTAAAGGAAGACTCTTGGATTACTAGATACATTTATGTGTAAGTTTCTTTGAATTTTTTTTTTTGTTTTGTATTTTTTTTTTTTGGTTTTGTTTGTGTTTTTTTTTCCATACTACGAGTATGAGTAGGTATGTATGTATGTATGTATGTTGGTTAGGTAATGTGTAAGTATAAGTTTGTCGATTATGAAAAGAACGAATAACGTGAATAGAGCAAACAAAATGAAAGTGTTAGTAAGTGTGTGTGTGTGCTTTGATGTTTATTTTTGTTTAAAAAATTTTGTTTTTCGTATTCTTGTTATTGTTGTTGTTGTTTTTTTTGTTTTGTTTTATGTGCGCGAGCGTTCACATTAACTCGTATTGGAAGGAAGGAATAGCGCGCCAGCACGCTAACAAGGTGATCGACGCGCTACCTACTTTGCTTGTTCTTATTTTAATTTTTCTTCTTGTTGAGTATTCGACGACGACGACGACGACAACGACGATGTTTCAAGATACTTTGTTTTTTAATCTGTCTGTCTTCTTGTCTTCTTGTCTTTCCGTCCATTTGTCCGTTCGTACGTCCGTCTGTTCGTTCGTTCGTTTGTTCGTTCGTTCGTTCGTTGCGTTAATCAATTAGAAAGAGTGTTTCCAGTAGAAAATTTTAAGACCGCTGAACAATTCATGAGTAAGTTCAGTGGTAGCGAGTTAGGCCTGAAATATCATCTCAAAATTCAGCACCGAACTTCAGTTTATCGGTTTAATTTGCTAGGCCTGAATTGTGTCAAAATCCGTTTCAAGTTCAAGTTCGGACACAAATCGGCGGACGCTTAAATAAAACTAATACGACTTTTTTAGGAATAAAAACAGGTCTAATCTATACTCTTATATATCCATAATTGTTTGTTTGTAGCTATAAATCCATAGGATAAACGTCAGAACTAACGGACCGATTTTAATGAAACATATATCCGTTAGTACAAAAAAAAACAGTTTTAGTTTAATTTTCATATTATGGATGCTAAAACGATGAGATACCGATTATTACAAATTTCGTTAGTAAAAATTAACTGATTTACGCAAAGTGGATGGAATTAAACAACTGCCACGCCCACTCGGCTAATTTACACATAGCGCATAACGTATTTAAAAAAATAATAACGTAATTTCATTTGTCATAATTTAACAGGAATGCAGACTAGGCCACCGGTAAGAACCGGTTTGATATGAGTAACCTTCGCACGTGAAGACCAAATAAAAAATAAAAACCGAATAAACTGAAATTTAACGCTTAATCAGAATTGAATTCATCGATTCCTTAAGCGATCTTAAAATTTCCTCTGGGTTATTTCTTTTTAGCCAGATAATCGTTAATTGATGCTCTTGTTGCAACTGCAACAGTATAAGTGATTGATAAAAACCAAAATAATAATAATAATAATCATAAAAAAGAAAAACACAAATTAAAAACGAAAACTTTATATAGAAGGGCTCTGATTGTTTATTTGTTTAAACAAATGCATAAATGCATTTTTTCAACGAATTGAATTAACGTAGAACATAGTCAAAGTTGAATGCATTGACATTGAAATACATTGACTATACACCGAAGAGTTCTGAAAAATATTCGATTGTTTGTAGAAAGATTGAGTTTATCTGAAAGCAAATTATTTTGAAAAAGAGTCGAAGTATACATATATATATATATATATAGAAAATTCGATATGATCATTCATATCATAAACTCAGCTTCATGTGAATCAATTTAAGATCAAACATAATCAGATCTGATCAGAAATGTTATCATTTTTTTATTTTTACACTTTTGTCGAGTTAAGAATGTACCGGTTATATTGCATTAAATTTAACCAGTAGCGTTATTAACCTACGCGTATCAGTTGAATTTCGCAGATCTTGGGAAAACGTATTTTTCAGTGATCTGGATTAAGGAAGTTGAAGGATCAAATGTATCGAGCTAAAAGGAGACTATGTGGAGTAATACATTGCCACTAGAATTTTCGTTTTTCTTTTGTTGGCTAAGTACTTATCGGACGTCCCTCGTTTATAATACAATATATAATAATATTACTTGTTATTAGACCGTAAAGTAACCAGTGAATTTTAAAATTTTTAAAACTTATAAAAGACCATGTACAACCTTTCTTAAAAAATATTTAAACACAAAATAAAATCACAAATTAATGTATTTGTGTATCGGCAAGACGTTTATTGTTTGTTAAACTTTAAGTTACTAAACATTTGAACAAACCAGTTTAACCAGTTCGAAACAAACGATTTTTTTTCATTAACTGCACCAATAAAAATAATAATACTAAGTGAACATATTTTTGGATTCGGTACTGTAGAAATGATCTAAGCCTTTTATTTCAAATTCTCTTTTTTAAATGGGTTTATTTTTTGTAATTAAAAATAACTATGTTTTCTGTTATTTTTTGTTTGTATACTCTGATGTTTGGACATATTCAGAATTTGTATGTATGTACTTATACAAATGTCTGTTGTTCATAAAAAGCTTAAAAAAAGCAAATATATATGTGTATATATGTATATACGTATGTATATAAATGAGACATTCTCGCCTGCTGTGCTTGTTAGTATGTACACATAAGCTTTAAATTCTAGAACAAACATTTAACGAGATTCTGGTTCTTCTGCTGTTTATTCCTCTTTCTGCATTTCGTTTCGTTCGATCAATTCGATTTCTGTGCTGTTGCCTGAGCTGTGCGGCAATGTCTGTCTGTATGTCTGTATGTCTGTCTGTCTGTCTGTCTGGTTAGCTGGCTGGCTGGCTGGGCTATGACTTCTTCTTGTTGTGTTCCTGAGTATCCTTGGAAATTAATGAGTTTTCGTGGAACTAGCAGCCGCAGAAGTGAACGTTGTCGTTGTTGTCGTCGCGCATAAATTCTTGCACTATTGCCTCTGCCTTTTCATTTTCTCTTCCATTCTATGTTCTTCGGACTCTGCTTCTTCTCTGCCTGTACAAATGTACATATACGAGTATAAGTTCTTGTTATTTTTTTTTTCTTTCTTTCTTTTTGTTGCTGTAGTTGCTGTTTATTAAACTCGCAAATACTCTAATTTTAATTTGTTGCCATCCATTCTCAGTTGGATTTTACCACTCTGCATACACTAATACTAAAAGATTTTCTAGATACAGGGTGTTTGGAATATATACTATATAGTATATAGATATCTGTACAAGTATGAATGAATGAATGTATGTATGTATGTATGACTGAATGTATGTATGTATGAGTGAATGTATGTATGAGTGAATGTATGTATGAGTGAATGTATGTATGAGTGAATGTATGAATGTATGCATGTATGCATGTATGTATGTATGAGTGAATGTATGTATGAGTGAATGTATGTTTGTATGTATGCATGTATTATGTATGCATATAAGTATGTATGTATGTAATGAGTGAATGTATGTTTGTATGTATGCATGTATTATGTATGCATATAAGTATGTATGTATGTATGTATGTATGTATGTATGTATGTATGTATGTATGTATGTATGTAATGAGTGAATGTATGTTTGTATGTATGCATGTATTATGTATGCATGTATGCATATATGTATGTATGTATGTATGTATGTATGTATGTATGTATGTATGTATGTATGTATGTATGTATGTATGTATGTTTGCATGAATTCTTAGGTTAAGGTCTGTTCAACTTTTGATTTTTCGCTTTAACGGAAAGTTCCAAAGTCCGACTTTAGTCCTTAAAACTAACTCCAACAAAAATTAAGTCCTAAGTTACTAGTTACAGTAAATCCTACATTGAACCCCATTGTCATAATCGCATATATGTAATTATTTATCTGTGTTTTAAAATGTCTCTTTCATGTTTGTTATCCAAAATTTGTTTATATAAACAAAAACCCTTTTCTACATTAAAAGAATTTAACTCTCCAATCTCTTGGATAGGTAATGTCCGAATCCAGAGTTCTACAATCTTATGTTTAATGTGTTTATAATTTTACAAGGAGGCACATGATATTGCGAAAATATTCGCAAATTATTGGAAGGTTGTAAAACGCAATAACTAAGGATTTCTCTTTTCTTTACAAAGAATGTGTCGCAACGTTTTTAGTTTGACTAGTTTAGCACTTAAAATTGGTAATGAAATCATGTCTGCATAATAAGGTACTGAATGCAGCACTGAGTAGTTCAGCTATAAATTTCAAAACACAATTTAGAATTCAAGTCTGCAAAATAGATATGTATATATATATGTATAGATATATTTACATAACCGTATCTATATTTGAACTTCGACATAAAAATGAAAACTCATTTTGAGAAGACGTAGGTAGACGTTTTTGTTTTGTTTTTGTAATTCGGTTCTTGTATTTGGTGTGTTTATGTCTCATTATTTCCTCTTTAAATCTATACTGGGTTGTGTTGCTGTTGCTGTTGTTGGTGTTGTTGTTATTGTTTTGTGCCCCTGACATTTGTTTGGTTGTGTGTTGGCATCATTTCTTTATATTCTAACTATGTTAGTTATGAATTGTTTGATGGAATGATGTATGTTCTAATGTATATATTTTGTTTTTGTTTATTTTTATACCATTCGTACCGCGCAAGCACCAACCAAAGGATATTTTCAGTTTGTTCATTGTCCATTTGTTGCGTCTATTTGGAGGCGTAGTTAGGTATGATAATATAAATATAAAAATAATCAGCGTCGAATTGTGGTTTAATAACGTCCGTCAGTCCCAGCATACTCTGAGAGATGTCGACCTGAAAATAGGGATGAGAGCGCCTATTCTCCAAACTGGCGTGAGATGAGCAAGATTTAAAAAAAAACTAATCATTTCCGTAAGAAATTATAATCGGTAATACCACTATTGCAAATGCACCACTTTGTAAAATTTTACATTTATAAAATAGTATATTATTTAAAAATTATATGTATATTAATTTTAGCTCAAGAACTGTAACGGTTCGATTTAACAAGAAATGATGACAACAGATAGACAGACAGACGGATAGACAGATAGACCGACAGATCGATGGACATCGCTAAATCGACTCAGTTTTCTATTCTGATCATGAATATATATCCCGAGTATTTCTATATCTAATCTATTGTAGAGATTAGATATAGAAATACTCGGGATATATATTCATTATCAGAATAGAAAACTGAGTATATATGCTAACAGAAACACTTTTTTTTATGTCTCTCATTTGGCGTAGGGTATTTAAGCTTCGTTGTAGCCGAGAATGACTCTCTCTCTCTCGTTAGTTTTGTTTTTCGAATGAATCTCTATTGTAGTTGTTGTGTTGATCATCTTATGATTTACGAAATATGCAGCAACACGCATGCGAAATGGGAAGCAGCAATAACAACAACAACAACGACACCTACCTTTTTATGCACCACACAGCGGTCTAGTCATTTCCGTTTGTCCATCTGCCTGCCATCATTTCTTGTTAACTTAACAACGAGTGAACCGTTAGAGATTTGGAAACGAAATTTTGTGCACTGGTTGCTCTTATGCCACAGACAAACTGATTTATGAACTCAATCTGCCCATGACCACGCCGACTACCACAAAAAAATACTGAATTCTTGTTAATACGATTTATTGATTTATTGGGTTGAAACTTTGTACAAAATTGATAAATTTTGGAAACGATCAGGGTGATTCATATACGTTATTGTTTTTATTATATACTAAAATAAAGCCCTTAAAACTTTAATTGATTATTTTTTACAAAAACGATCTAGTCTAAGTATAGTAACCTTGTCGGAGTGGCTCATGCACCACTTTGATAAATATGTCAATCAAATTAGTTTCAAATATATGTATATATATTTTTTTACATATAAAATATAATTATAAAAAGATGAATACTACAAGTTTTTAAATCTTAAACCACCCGAATTTGGTAGAGATATATGTCAAAGTGGTTCATTTGTAATAGTCGGTAGGACCGAACTACAATTTCTTACTTGTTGTTTCTTAAGCTAGCGCAAGCAATTAGAAGCACACATGCTTCTTGGCAGGGCAATTGGATGGCATGGTTTGGCTGGCTGTTTGTCTGTCAGTTTGTCTGTCTGTCTGTCTGTCTGTCCAGCTTAATGATCAATTGTGCTTCAGCAAGAGTTAAGGATGATCCGTTCTTTCTGTTAAAACGAAACGAACAATTAAAATCAGCGTGTCTAAATTTCTCGAAAATAAAAATTCATTAGACACAAAAAATAAATAAAAAAAATGTGCTTAGCTTATAGTTTGCATACAGAATGAAAAGCAATTGATCAGGCAATTTGTTAATTGAATTTTTCTTTCTTAGTATTGAAATTTTAAAAAGTTGTTGTATTTTCAACTCAAAAGTTCACGAGGTACCTAAACCTAAGCTAATCTGATGTAAATGCCAGGATCTAGTCAAGTCAGTGACACAATTCTTAAGGCGCTCTTTTGTGCGAGTTATTCGCTTGCTAACATTGCTGGACAAGCTGATACATTCAGCGTTTTCAGTTGCCACAGTTGTGAGTGTGCCGCCAGAAGTGCTTTGGAGACGTGCGTAGGAGATTGGATTGTCAAATACTGATAGCTCTCATTTCCACCATAGCTCTCATTCCTACGACAGAAGTTGCATTAGATCTCGTTTACTTTCAATTTACGAAGATTTCTGTTGGTACCGCTTCGTCATTGCTGATGTGACCAAACCAATAATTGGTTTAGAGTTTTAGACTCTTTTATCCTCTCAAAAGGCCTCACAAAACTTTCTTTTAATCACACAAACAACAAAAACATCCTTAGAAGTAATTGCACTTCTTAAGAAATGGGCGGGATCCTAGAATATCTCGAAATAGACATGATTTGAAATATTCTTAAAAGAATTTTCGAATACATCTTTTAATTCGAAATGTCGGCGTTTGGCCGCAGAGTAGCTAGCCTTGACCTTGACTGGCCAGACTCGAACCCTCTGGACTTTTTTGTAAGGTTATTAGAAAAGCAAAAAGTACGCCAGCAATAGCCTCACCCCTTTGCCGGGCAAAAATTTGTTGTGCCAAAGTCATCGCTTTACTTCCTGCTATGCTTGAAAAAGTAATGGAATTTATTCAATGTTCACATACCGACATAGAAAAGATGGCGCACCCTGTACACTCAAAATGTATTGTAAAGTATTTTTTTGGAATTTCATTGAATTATAAAATCAATTTTTTACGGATTAAAATCGAATTTTTTAAAAGCTTTCTTTTTCGAAAATCAAAACGTTTTTTTTTGGCTAAATCCACATTTACAGAATTTTTCTAAGCTGAATTTTTTCATATATCATTTCGATAAATTTCTTTAAAGAAATGTATCTTTCGGATACAATCTTTAAGATACAAGTATGCAAGAAATATCTTGCCTTTCTATAGATATAAGACGTATTTTTTTTTGACAACAACAAGTTAAAATAATTAATTAACTACACTGTACACAAGCGAGTAATTTTTTGGCCGTTAAAAAAATTCTTGTGACGCGACATTAAATCAAATTTCTTGTGTTTTTTTTTTTCTTGAACGATGAACGTCTCCATCGGAGCGTAACAAACCGAGATGAAATGATATAATGACTTACATTGACCTTTCATGCAGGGCATTCTTAAACAAATACATACTGGTACATTAATGAATGCAGACATATGTACATACATACAAGCATCATGCCTTATTAAAAGCTTCAATGAGAGATAATAAAACCAATAGGCAAAAATGTCTTTAGTTAATTTTGATAATTTTTAAATGTTAATTTAATAAATGTTTGCTTCTGTGCGACCCGACCGCAGGCGTTTGACGAATCTACACAACTTGCCATGAGAAAGATAGTACATAGCTTTACTACGGTTGAAAATGCCAACTGGAGAAACTACTAAAGTTGCTTAATTTCTGCTAGAAATTGTGTTAATATATTTATCAAAAGTTACGTCCTTCGTTAATTAAGAATTTCACTTCGTTAATCCGAAAAAAGTAAACCAAAAACTTAACTTCGGCAAGTTAATCTCGTTGAAAAGTTAACGTTGTTAAAAATTTAACGTACAAGTTAACTTTTTTTATAGAAAAATCAAAACTCATCTGTATTACACATCAAGTTTCTGAGCAATGGTGGTAGGCGTAAAAATTATCCACCCTTTTTTTGAAAGTGGGCGTTAAATTGATCCAGCCATGCCGATTTTTGGGGAAGTTATCGACAGTGCCAATACAAACTCGATACCAAAGTTCAGATTTTTAAGAGCAATATTAGCGAAATAATCGAATATTTAAATTTAGTTTTATAAATTGTGGGCGTAATAGGTGGGCGTGGCAAAATTTTATTTGCCCTAAACCTAAGTTGGCGTGAGCACAGCAACTTCCTAAATTTCATCAAAATCGGATGAATGGCTTAGACGTCCATTTGGTACAAAGATAGAGAGATAGAAAGATAGAAAGAAAGAAAGAAAGAAAGAAAGAAAGAAAGATAGATAGATCGAAAGAAAGAAAGAAAGAAAGAAAGAAAGAAAGAAAGAAAGAAAGAAAGAAAGAAAGAAGAATTCATTTTTATATATATAGATAAATATTTTAATTTATTTATATCCAAGAAGGAAGTATCCATCAGTTAATCATTCGATTTACCCCTAAATCAATTCTTAACTTTACTTTAACTTTTCCTTTTTTGTTATTCATTTAACTTTCTTCAGTTTTCCGTTTTATATTTAACTGAGCTGAATTAACGGACGAAATTTAACGCGAGTTTATTAACTTTTTAGTGGTATTCGAAATAAACGAGAAAGTTAAAAAGCAATAAATTTAACGTTGTTAATTAACTTTTTAACTAGTTCGTGCCCAGCTCTGGTCCTTAGGGTTTGCGTAGAAAGCGTTTTTCACAACGTCGGACTTTTTACAATATACACCACACGAAAGCTCAAAACATGAGAGAGATACATATATTCGGCCATTGGTAACGATCATAAAGAAGAGTGGTAGGTATGCAAGTATACTCGCATACATATCGCATTTGGATATAATAAAACGATGTTCGTTCGTCCTTATGTCTGTGAGGTCCATCGATCACAGCCGTAATTCAGAAATATAGAAATTTAGCGCAGAAACATTTTTTTTTGTAATTGGTTGCAGTTTTGGAAACCGGTTCCAATTTAGTTAGTGTGGTAACACCTTCAGCAGGCCCGTATCTAGGGGGACGAAGGTGGCAATTGCCCCGTGCGGCACTTTGTAAGGGCGGCATGTGGAACAAGCTGTAGGGCGACAATTTTCATAAGTGAGTACCTTTCTTTTTTTTGCTTCTTCGTTTGCTTTTCTCATGAAAGGAAAGTGAATTTTTTTTTTTAAATTGTGGACCTTTTTTTTGTTGCCTGCTGTTTATCTGCTTTAATGATAAAAAAAAAGTTTACTGTTAAAATTTTCAACAAACAAACACTATTTCATAAAAATTTCTTTTTCATGGGCGGCAATATCAACTCTTGCCCCGGGCGCCTTCATTCCTAGGTACGGGCCTGCACTTAAGCAGATTTCAATTGGAATTTATGCTTTTTCAAAGTTATATACAGTCGTGTCTGGATATAGGAAACTAATAATTGCAAGGACTATTTACTATATCCGGGTTGTTCACTTTTTCAAGGTGGACATTTGTTGTTCTTTCGTTCAGAAATTGACTTTTGGACAGCTTTTTCACGTAGACTACACAGTGCTAGTATAAATTTTTTTCACTAACCTCCAAAAAGTGAAACAAATTTTGAAGAACCTTTCGATTGTTCACTATTTGGAGTAATCCAAAAAAAATTTGGGTGTTCACTCTATCTAAGTGTTCACTATATCGAAGTATTTACTATACCCAGACACGTGTGTAATAGAATTTCCATACAAAAGTGATGTAGTACAAATGACACACTTTAGAAAATGAATCTCAATTTTTATATTCAAATCAGCTGTTGACAGATGTTTTTTGTTTTTATCAAATTGTTTCCATTTTAATATCCATAATGGAAAGTGTTTTGGATGCTGAAAATTTCAATTTGGAAGCTAACATATATTTTAAATTTTTATAATTTATAATACTTAACAAATTTAAAGTTTTGCAGTTCGTGCCGCCGCCGACGTTGATTTTAGCACAAAATGGCAATATTATTTATACATGACATAAGTTATGAAGTAATAACTTATGACGGAACTGTGAATTCTTTAAGTATTTTACATAATAATAGTTATAGTAAAAAAAAATTTTCGTGATCGTATAAAAACAACGCCCACTTATAATTAGGCTAAATGACACATTTTAGCTAAAAGAAGCACATATTTTGTGTCTCCAAATTGATGTTGGGTATATGAACTTCGACATAGTCGACATAGTCGAAAAAAATTATCTTTCGAGTGTTATTTTGTATACCAAAGAAATTTGTTTGTTAGTCCTTACAAATATTAGAACTAATTATTACAAGGACTGTTCACAGTAACCAGGTTGTTCACTATATCAAGGTTGAAATTGTTTGTTCAAAAACTATTTTTATTTGCTCAAAATTCACATTTGTGTGTGTGTGTGTGAATGCAGAGATCATTGGAATAAATTTGTTGGAAAATAGAAATGTATATTTCTATGCAGGGCCGTACCTATGAATAGGCGCCCGGGGAAGCGCCTTTCCAAAATAATTTTTTATATTTTATAACTGATTTTTTGGTTGTTTATGAAATAGTAGTTGTTAAAAAATTTAACGCAAATGAAGAAGCAAATATAAAAAAGCTACTCCCTTTTGTATAAGTCGCTCTAAAGCTTATTCAACATGCCGCCCTTACAAAGTGGCGCCCTCCTTCGCCCCCCCTAGATACGGGTCTGTTTCTATGCTAATTGACTTTTGGCCCGCCTTTCGCGTAGAATTCGCAGTGCATAATCAGGGATGTTTTTTTTCGTAGGTTTGCTTTCAAAATTTTGTTCACTTATCTCAAAAAAGTTAGCAAAATTTTGAAAGCATTTTGATTGCCAACTATTTTCCATCAGAGTTTCGAATATTGGATTTCTAAGTTAAGACGGTCACCGAATATTAACACAAATTTTATTTTATTTTTAGGTAAACTTGAACCTCATGCATCCAGTTTTAACATGGGATATCTTGTATCGCCCTATTCATATTCTAATGGCGGTGCTGCAGGATTGCCGGTGACAATGGTAAGTAAATGATAATTTCTATATTAGTACCTATACACGAATACCTACTCGTCGCCACATACGTGACACTTCACTTCCAAATTGAATTTTTTTTTTAGAGCCGTAAAATATTCTCGAATGTTTTACTGTACTAAATGGAGTCGAGTAAATAACAATACAAACCTTTAAAATCTTTTTCGAGGTTAACACATGTTGTAGGTCTTGTCCGGTAGAAAGAACCTTCACTCAGAACTTTAGTTCGACCCTCGATGGGTGCAACATATACTTACTGCTTACAGCGATGTATAAATCGGTAATACATCTTTGGAAGTGCCGGATTTCAAAACCTCCAAATGAATCAAAACAATTTAACTAATTTTTTTATCCTTCGTTTGTTCTTCTATTTGTAACATTTGTAAGTAGGCGTGGTAGATATGACAATATATATATATATAGATATATATACATATAAAATCAGCGTCGATCTTTGAGTCGTTTTTACGATGTCCGCTCGTCCGAGCGATTAGAGCCGTATTTTAAGATATATTTTATGAGAAATCCTGTTCTTCAGATGATGAGCAAGATTGGACCAAAACTTGTCCATTCCCTCCACCAAGCTTGAAAGGTACTTGCCGACGTAGAGTAGTGAATTTTCAATCATAGTTCAATCCAATTAATTTTCATATATTCCATATCACGTGGACGTATAATAATTTTGGTCTTCCTTTTGTCACGTGCATAAATGTGAAATTGAAATTCTCATAAATCGGAAAGTAATCGTGGTTAAAAAAAAAACAATCAATAAAAATTGTTTAACTGTTTTCGCATGTTTTTCGTATTTTAGAAAAATTGGTCGGTACCTAAAAAAAAAATCCAACGAATTTAAGGCAAGTGATGTTATTGTGCATTTGTAGTATTTCCTTTCTTTAAGCTGTTTATCGTATTTTAAATTTTGTTTGCTGTCGGTTATCCGTGTTAACTGATGTTGTTGTTGTTGTTCTTGTACTTCGAGGACAAAGAGAAAAGTTTAAGCGGTAAGAACTTAAGAAGGTTGATTCCCTCTAAGAAAGTAGAATAAAAAAAAAAAACAATTCATATTTGTAAATCACATGAAAGTTTGTATATGCGCATGATTGTGTGTGTATATGTATGTATTTTTGTATGTATGCATGTATGTATGTATGTATTTATGTATTTTTTTTTTTTAAATCTCTGTAACAAATACATATGAGTAAATCAAACGCAGGGCCGTACGTAGGAATTTGGGCGCCCGGGGAAGACTGGATATTATCGCCCTTAGTAATATATTTTAAACTTTGAAAGAATTTGATTACATTTGTCAACTTTGTTATTGAAAAATTATTAATATATTTTTTTAGTCAGATTTAGTTTTTCAAATTTATTTAGAAAATATTTTACTTTGTTCATAAAAGAATGAAAGGTCCTCACACCATTTTTCACTTCTTACTTTATTGCGAAAAGTATATGAAGGAGAAAAAAAAGGTACCCACTTCACTCACATGCCGCCTATAGCAAGTGTCGGCCGGAGCAATTTCCCCTTTCGCCGCTCCCCCCTGATCCAACGTCTGTATTGGTGTCAGTTGTTACGGTTAAACTCAAAAACTGGAATCGGGACTTAGTCTAGGTTATAAACAATTTGCCACGCCCACAATTTGTGAAATTAAGTGATGTTTTTCGATTATTTCAAATTTTCAAAAGAGAAAATTCCAATTGTAGCGTTGTGTGTAGAAGGCATCCAATCTCGAAACACCGGGGAATCCCTTTTCAATCACGAGAATTTTCGAGAATTTTCGTCACGGTTTCCCTGAATTTTGACAATTGTTTTTTTTTTTTACAGCTTTAAAGTTTTAGTGCCGGGTATTTTTGTGTTAAAAATGTCTTAAATGTGTTTTTACTTATTCTTATACAATATATACGAGTATGTTAAAAAAGGTTATGAGGACCGACCTTTGAGCATTTTGCCAGCAACAACATTACACATAGCTTCTTCTTTATATAATTTATATGTTGATTTAATTGTTAATGAGATATCGACGAGTTTATTTTGAGTTTGTCGAAGTTGGAATGACCGACATCCTGTCCTATAAATACTTGTTTGTTTTTTTTTTATTTCATCAATTTGATTTAACTTCTTATAGTGAATAATGTTTTCTTTTCCTGCTATACCTAATGCGATTCATATATATATTTGTTTGATAACTAAAAGCTTTATTGTAGTAAGTCTTTATTTAAAGCGATTAGCCCCGATAATAGCCAAAGCTGCATTTGTATTTGTTTAGAGACAATGCGAAGTAGTCTATGCGAGTACGTAAGCTATTTGATGCTCTATTACCTTTAGGCTTTATTTTTTTGTTGTTGTCCAACACTCAGTGGACGTATTAGACCGACTCATTGAAACTTATGACCATTGTACTTTTTTAGTCCTATAAATTTGTAAACAACATTTTGTGGCGCGCATTTTTCTGATTTTCAATCTGTTTTGTAGAACATGTCAAAAAGATCAAACGAATAAATATCGTGATGCCAATAATAAGTAAAAAGAAAAAAAAAATTTACTCTTGATATTAAACGGTTTACGAAGTTTATATGCAGGCATTGCCTGATAAATTTATAAGCACCACGAGAATTGGTTTTGTATGGAACATAGAAATAACGTATAAACTTGTAAGGTAAACGAGTTATGCGACGCAAAACGAACTTAAATGAACGCTGCTGCTGTGTTTAGGCAGTTGCTTTTTTTTTTGCTGATTAGAATCACAAACAAATTTCTGTACGTCCGTCTGTCCGTTCGTCCTTTCGTATGAGTCCGTCCGTTCGTCCTTTCGTATGAGTGTTGCACAACATTTTTTAATACATATTCAGAGTCCATTAGTTTATATACTATTTATATATGACTTATGTATGTATTTAGACATGTAGATTATATGACAATATCAATATAAAAGTATATATGTATGTATGTAGCAAAATATCTAATTTAAGTTATAAGAGCTTCATTCTAACATAATAATAATCGTTTCCAAGTTTTAATCAATTTTTTGAATACATTTGCAACTTAATATCTCTAACGGTTATCGAGATATTATTAACAAGTTATCTGTGTGAACATTGTGTCCATTGCTCAAATGACAAATGCAAGTTTATCAACGTTTCAGAATATTCAACGCTCCTCCTCCTCGTTCATTCGCAGTTGCATTTCTCACACAAGTTGTTGTGCTTGGTAGCCGATAATGGATTCGTCCATAGATCTGCAATAATTTCCTCAATCGGACGGATATTCACACTGGATTATCTTCTTCTTCGAAGAAAGGATCTTCTTCATTTTTTACTCTGTCTCCGGCAAGTTTTAAACATCTGTAGGTAAAAACATTTCCTTGTGCCAGTCTTCTAACAGTTGTCATAGTCAACGACCAACTTATTGTGTGCCTCCAATAACGAAAAATACTCGTCCACTATTCGATTTCCGGCCAGTTCTGTCATCAACCCATGCAGCAGCAGAGTATCCAAATGACGAAGACGTCTCCTTATGTCAATAGTCTGACTTCACTTTCATTGATGCTGTAGCTTTGAGATACTTGAGTATCCGCAATCGTTCAACTAATTGTCGATTTTTGGTGGAAGGATCAGTTTCACCATCATTTCTTGCCATCCACCAAAATCATTAAATTTCTTATTTTTCCTTCTCTCATCTCTTCTCGATTTCTTTGGAAATTATCTTCAGCACACATCAAAGGATCTTTGAGATTATTTATAAATCTCGTCATTGTTGTGGGTTTAATTATTTGTTAATTTGTAATTTGGGTCTAGAAACCCACTGTCTAGGTACCTGCGTCTTGCCACTGCTGGACAAGTGCAATGAACATCTTCAGCCGTTTACTGCTCCGCTTGGCAGAGTCGGCTTGAATCATTTTCTACCGCAGCTTAACAGAGTTCCTCGCTGCTAGGGTGTTGAGAAGTTTAAGACAATCCCAGATCAGCTTCGATTCGCATGAGAAGTTGAAGCTTAACATTTTTTCAATTTAAATCAATGTCCGAATTCATTAGACGACATTTTTTTCTTTAAAGATTTATGTTTTCTTATTAAATTAATTGAAATAAATTGAAATAGTGAATATATCGAAACTTTAAAAGTTATCGAAAAACAAAACACATTCAAACAGTTTTAATATTTCAATATACTTCCTTACTTACTTCTTCTAATTGGGCGTTGCAATACTAAACTAAATATACATAATTTTTCGAGCACGTGTTATAAACAAAAAAAAAAAAAAAAACACGAAAAAATAAAAACAAAAACAAACATTGTTATCAAACGATGATAATGACACAGTGTTGATATGGCTACTATCCTTCTAACGCAACACTCATCACACGAATTGTTGCGTTGTAACATGCGTATGTGTGTGTGTGTGTGTGTGTGTAGAATGCTTAACTGTCATGCATAAATGGCATGTACCACCCCTTCAATTGTCATCGCTTGAAAAAGCAGTAAGTGCATAACAATAAAATAACAATAACATAGATTTGTATAAATTACATGGCATTTAGTGAAAGCACATTTATATTTTCCTAAAGAATGTGTGTGCACTATGAGCAGATAGACAGACGGAAGGACGGACATGCAGGCGTTCATATAAACCACCGCTGTTTTTTTTTTACCACATTTTCCTGCAGACAGAAGGAATAATAGTACTGGAACTGCTTCGCGTCGAACGCACACGATGAACGTGTCCATTCTGTCCGTCGGTTATCGTTGGTGATGATGTGACGAACCTCCCCTAATAATAATTTTCAAGTAGTTCAATTCGGTACGTTTCAAATTTAACACAATATTATATTCCGGTCGTCGGTTGGTACCTTTACACTTGACGAAATTATGTTAGTGAACCTGTTAAATGTACACACAAACAAACAACAAAAAAAAAACGTATGAACAACTTCTCTCGAGTTTCTTTTTTTCAGTGTGTGTGTGTTTTTTTTTTTTGAGTTTATTTTTTATTATTAATTTTTTTGTTGGGCGTTCATTTTCGAGTCGTGTCAAAGTGGTAAAATGGTTTTTGATGAAAACTGAAACCTTTTGAACTCGATTTTAGTGCGCCGGGGTAAACCCTTTTATGCTGCTTTGCCTGCTTTTAGTCGTGTTGTTCCTATCGGCTGCTGGCGAAGCTCGCTCAAACTTTCAAACTCACCCCTTTTGCGTAGACGTATGCGGTGGTCTTAAATGCAACTGTTAATAATTGTACGCCTAGCCTGAATCTGGCCTAAAACTAGTAATTAGTCCAATAATCAAATAATAATACGTTCAGATCACAGGAATGAGAAAGTGTAATCGTCCGGGTGTCCCCGGTGTTTAATTACACGCGCCAACATATTGCATTCAAGTTGTTGTTTAGGTTGTTTTTGTGTTACATTGGAAACTATCTAATATAGTACCCGGTGTTGTTCGGTTATCTCTGTTTTCGTTTGAAAGGCTTAAAATATTCTTGTAAGTTGATCCTCTTGTATCATGATGTAATAAATATAAGGTAAAGAAAGTCGAGAAATTTCCCTCTCCACTTCGATATTGTTTCACTCTTTGAAAATTGAATTTTTAAGCAATTGCCTTGGATACGACAAAATTATCATGTAAATAAAAGCAACAACGTAGTTTTTTTTTCTCAAAAATTAAAAAATTTAACTTCAAAATAAGGCTCAGGTGAGTTCCTACTTTCCTCACCTTATTATTCAACCATGCTCTTGTACGAACGAAATTATTGAACTACATACATATGTATAAACAAAACACCAAGCCGAACTCTATGCAAGGTTTACATATATATGTATCTGAACCCTGTACAAGGTAAAACTTAGATTCGCCATCCTTTTACCTGCGATTCATTTCCGGATAGAATCATTTCTAATTTAACTTTTTAGATTCCTAGAACTGGTTACCAAAGTCAAAAGCACTGGTCAAGTTAGATTTACGGGATCTTCATTTGGTACGTCACACAATGTCAGTACATCACCACTAGGTGGGTCCTACTATACGGTTGAGAACCGTTTACCAGTAGAAGTTAAGATATGCAACAGCAACTCCACAAAATTATATCCAAATCAGATGAATGGGGGCAAGAAAGATAGATAAAAAGAGAGAAAACGATGAAAATAAAAAAACATTTCCCAGCACGAACTAGCTCCTCATGCCCAATGATAGGTCTTGAACCATTCTGTGGTATAAGCTGGGCATCAGCCACGCCCAAAAAAAACATAAAACGGTTCCAGGAAGAATACAAACTAAATTGGACCAACTCCATAGGTCTTCGTCAAGCCAAGCTACTCATTAGCTTAAGTGCCTAACAGGCACCAAACTAAGCAGATTCAAACTTTGACTAATGGTCGGCCATAAAATGGATCTAGCCTCCGACACGGAATGCAGACTGTGCCTAGAAGAGGACGCAACATACATACATATTTTATGCGAATGTCCGGCTTTGGTTAGATTTCGACATTCGGTTTAAACAGGATTTCCTTACACCACAAGATTAGTCACCAAGATGTATTGGAGCTAATCAAAGTTTCTAACGGACTTTGGTTTAATATCGCGCGATTGACTTATTAGATAAGAAAATATGTCACGCTCCTGTTGATTGATTGAATGATTGTTAGTGAAACTAAGTAAAAAGAACTCGATTATTTCGCTACCTTAAATTTGGTATTTGAGATGCTCAGACCACTGTCGACGACTTCACCCAAAAATTAGCGTGGTTGAAAACTATTTTCGTCCACCGTCATATCTCAGGAACGTAATGCTCTACGATGATTTGGTCTGGAGGTTTATGGTGAGGAAATCGACCATTTTGCAAAATGTGTGTGGGTGTTCTCGGGTCAATTGAACTTCCACCGCTGTGGCTCAGAAAGTTTCTGCATTAAAATTCTATGTAAAATGAATAAATTAACCACATATTCATACAAATATATTACCAGAAAAAGTGCGCGGGACTGGAGTGTTTCTTATACTTAAGCAATTAATGAACTTAGACATGATTCTTATAAAATAAGCCGAGCATGGTCGAAGTTCTTTAAGCTAGATATAAAAATAAGATTTCATTTATAAAGGAAACTTAATTAATTAAACAAATATTAACATTTCATGATTTTTTGCGGACTTATTTAGTTTGGCAGTGGCAGCTCAGGTATTCCACTTTTAAATCTTCACCTAATGTTACAGATTTACACCACTCTTCGTAACTGGTCGTTGACAAAAGAATCATTTTGAATGAGATATTTAACATTAAAGTAATGTCCAATAGGCAGTACAATATCGAATTGTTGGCGTGATGCTAAATGTCAAAGGACGAGCCATCAATCCATCTCCATTTTCAATTGAACCACACAACAATGCATACAAACATACATATGCACTAATAGGAAATGGGAATGTTCGTGTGCATTATCGTAATTAATCGAATTCATTATAACAGCAATGAATGTATCGTAATGTGAGTATGTAATAATAATAATCGTGGCAAGACGAAAAAAAAAAGTGATAATACGATGGTAATTGAATGATTGGCCCGGCGAAGTTCATGTAAACAAAAAAAAAAAATACCAATATACACACACATTCGTACACATGCCAAAAATATCAAACGGAAGCAAAAAAAAAAACAAACAAAAACAAATACATTAGGGTTTATATAAATTTTTTGTTGTGTTTCGTGTATGTCCTTAAACTTAGGGTATGCCCTTAATGCATAAAAATTGAACATTTACTATTTTTTATATATAACGCATTTTCTTCAGATCCGATTTAGAGATGTATATATATTGCTTTAAATATTTATTAAAAAACATACAACATACTAAAATGTGTTGATATATGCATCTAGGCGTGGATAAGAACGACATTTTTGCAAACGAACGATGTATCCTTTTCATTATGACCTTGTGCGAATTGTATTTAACTACGTTATCAAGGTAATATATAGTCATGTTCAGTTATATAAGGTCTAATATTTAAACAGATAATAATAAAGGTTGTATATAGACATGTTTAGTTATATAAGGTATAATATTTGAACAGATAATAATCAAGGTTGTATATAGACACGTGTACAGCTATATAAGATCTAATATTTCAGCAGATAATAATCATAATCATTATTTAAACTATCGATTATTAAACTAAGATCGACATTAAATCCCAATTTGACATTTTTAATGCAGTTTCAATCATGATAATATTTAATATAAATAATATAAAAGAAATGCCAACATAAAATCACCCTAATTCACATATGGCAAATACGAAGAAAAAAAAAAGTAAATGTTGCTTCTTGGCCGTTGGCCAGTCGAATGGGCTGTTCATCCACCTATCTATCCATTCGACCAATGTCAAATTGGTCATTTGGAATTGGTGGTGAAGCGTGACAACAACCGAAATAAAATAGATATAAAAAAAACACAAAAAAATAAGGATTCTCATTAGGAATGTTCTGCTTCTTTGACGTTTGTTTTGACATCTGATAAGTTGATAATTTATTTTTTTGTATTTATTTATTAAAATCGTATATGAATTATTAGATTTTCTATATTTTATTCAGCCGGCGTATTTAATTAGTTGACTAGAGTTAAAGAACTTGCCAGACTTGTCTAATTTTTGTAACTAATTGGAAAAGTTATGCATAACTTCGCGTTACGTTGGTCGATACATACATACGTGCATAGAGTACATGGAGTTCCCCGGTAATCGCATTTAATGCAACTAAAGTGTTCGTAGCACATGTCCAATTCTTGTCACAACTAATTAAAGTGGGCGTGTTAATTATGGTTGCCATCATCAATATTTATTATCTGTCTACCATTACGGTTTTGAATTTGGCGAGTGTTGAAAAATTTACCTGCCACGCCCCATCTTTTACATGTGCAGAATAGCTGCTATTCAAAGAAAAAGCTTTCAGTATATTGCAAAATGTGGTTCACCCTAATGGCGAGCATAACCGACGGTCACAAATTCAATTCGCAATGTATTATTTCCAATCAAGGCATTTCCTCATCCTAACCACCAAACACACTACCGTAATTTCACTTAGCACTCGAAGGCGGCCACTGATTTTTGTTGCTAAAAGCATACTTACGACAACAACAACAACAATTTGATTTGTCCTACGACAACTGGACAAATGGCAGAACATCTTATGAGGATGTCATCAACAAAAAAAAAAAAGGAGAAAAAATACTTAATACATATCAGCTATTCATCACGGTGTGCTAAATGATTTTCGCTTGGATTCAATTGAACACATACTCGTAGTTTATACATTGCATACATTGCATACATTACATCTAAACAATCTACACGATAGTCTATCTAGTTTGAATACTCTACGCATTGTCGACATGAGTGTGTCGACAATGCAGGAATACGCTTAGTCGTGAATCACTTAATTTCAAGTCCTTATTCAGTGCAGAATTTTTCCGCAGCTTGGGGTATGGAGCAGGAAGCTTATTGAGTTCAGCAGTGAATGCAAGTGAATTTTTTTTGTAATATAATAAAGTGTATATGCTTTTTAAAAATAATTTTTTTTTGTACTTCTCCAGAACCATTACGTATTCTCTAGATTTTTTCTATGAAAATCGGTTTTATCTATATATATGAATGAATTATTCCTTCCTTCCTTCCTTCCTTCTTTTTTATTTATTTTTTACTTTCTTTCTTTCTTTCTTTGTTTCTTTCAATCTTTCTTTCTATCTTTGTGCTATATGCGCGTCTAAACAATTTATCCGATTGCAATGAAATTTTGGGGAGTTGCTGGCTGTTACGCCCACAATTTGTAAAACTATGTAAAACTATTCGATTATTTCGGTAGTAATGGTCCTGAGTTTATATGAATGTTGTCGACAACTTCATCAAAAAATGGGCGTGGTTGGGTCAAAAAAAAGGGTGAATCGATTTTACGCCTACCACCATTGCTCAGGAACTTGATGCGCTATATAGAAAACATGTAACGATATGCACCGAGAAGAATTACTGGGTATACAAAAGCTGCCACGCCCACTTATTACGCCCACAATTTGTTTAATTTCGTCAAAATATACGATGACATTGCTAGGGATTTAGTTTACAGCCAACTAATAAAGTAAATAGAACCCATGTGCTCCTTAACAATTTACTACCAATGGAACTTCTTCAGAACCAAAGCATGTTCCATATGACATTTCAATTTAATTCCTCTTTACCAGAACCAAAATAAATCTATTGACACTGCCACATTATATATATATATATATATATACGACGGTAATCCGATAAGTAGTTGTCTACTTTGCAGACTTCGAGAAAACGTTGAACGAAATTTTGCCACGCCCATAATAAGCTAAAATATAAAAAAAAAATGGTATTTCAACTAAAATTTGAATTTTTAAGTGCTAAAATAATAAAATTCGGTATACAGGCTCATGGTAACGATAATTAATTCGCATAAAGTGGGCAACTGACACGCCCACTTGACATATAATGCAGTATCTGCTGTAAAATCCGTTCTATAATCTAATTATACAATTTTGCATACCGGTTCCGTTAACAAAAATTTAATGTTCCACGAAAAGTGGGCGGGACTAGACAACAGCCACACTCTCTCTCTCTCTTCCAATATACACATAACGCTATGTCGTCGATAATAGGAGTTATATATTAACGAAACGAAAACTAACTGATTCAAATAAAGTGGGCGGAATAACACTACTGCCAAGCCCACTGTTTGTATTTTTTTTATGTTTTCCATGACAGAATACTATATAAATCCAGAAAAATTGGAAAACATTTTCATTCCATTTGAATTATTTTCATGTTCAAAGAAAAAACGAGCAATGCCGGTTACTTCAATCTAGCATACATATATATTTAAACATTTAATTTAAAATCTCTTTAATCAGCGTGACAACATGTGAATGCAAAAGTTGCAGTACATACATATATATGTATATGCTCCACCCCCCTGAAATTCAGCCCACCACCATCGCCAAGTGTTGCCAGCGCCATCGCCATCGCCGCTGTGCTGTGCTGTGGTATTTTAGTTCAACCCTTGTGAGCACGATGAACTGCGTTCGTCTCATTTCGCTCCCTCCTCTTCTTGGACGAACTATGGCGTTGCAAGCAAATTTAAAACAAACTCTCAAATGTGGTTAAGCAAAATAAAGTTTAAATGTTAATCTCAAAATTGCGAACGTGTTTTTGTTGCTTCAATAAAAGTTTCCCATTTAAATTATTTATTCGGAAACAAATTGTTTCATATTTAAACTAAACACTTAGTACTTACATATATCAAACTAAAGTATACTTGGCGGACCGATAAACTCAGAATTTGACGCTGATCATTTATAGACATATACATTGTCATGCCTTCTTAGGGGCGTAACAAATGCACAAACTAACTGAATGCACTCTTGGCTATGTGCGAGTGCCAATCGATTTAATTTCGGTCTGGTAAAATGAATTTTGGTTCACCTTAGTATAGCAACGTTTTTTGGTACATGCTTTGTTCCATTGGTAGCACATTATCATGGAGCACATGGGTTTGGTTTACTCTGTGGCTAATGGAACCGATTTTCATGAAAAATAATCTGGCGGATACGTTATGATTTTGGAGAACCATTTTCTTATTATCTCGTATACACAGAAGAGTTTTGGAGTAGGCGCTAAGGTTCTGGAGAAATTCCAGTCGCAGAGATTTGTAAGGTTTCAGTTCCGGCGGATGAACAATCAACCGCATCGAAGTACGAGTATGACACTCAGTTTTTATTTTATGCGCACTTAGCCGTGGAGGTCCGACTTGTCGCAATCTAATTGTATGCCTAACTAGCTTATAATACCAGGCGTTGCTCGGATTTTTTTTTGTGAGAAATGTTGTATTTAATTCATTATTAGAACTCTTACTTACTTGCGTACTTTAACAGCTTTACCAGAACTTGCCATAAAACGTTCGCGACTACTCGTTGTGGTTTGGTTTATATACTGTATATGGTCATCAGGTGTCACCCCTCTAGATTTTGCTAGCGTTTTAATCAGGCCATATGTCCAGAAACTACATCTAAAGCAGCCATAATCGGCGCACCTCCTGAAATTTTGACATTGATCGTTAAAAATAAAATTAAAAGTTATTTTGCTTGCGTCACTGTGGCCAGTTGCTCTTGTAAGCATTTGTTGATGATGATAATGATAATGTCCATGACAGCTAGAAGCGCCATTGTACACCACGGACTTTTTTTTTGTTTTTTTGTTTAGTTCTTTATGTCGAGGAAGATTACTAAGATTTAGTAGAAAACAACTTAAAGCTGCACCGCCTTGGGCAGTCATCCACTTTCCCCAACAGAAAAGTGCGAACCTGGCATTTGTGTTTGCGTGTTAGGCTAGGGGTTGAGAGTAAGGTGATTTCACAGTTAAATCGTCTTTGAAATTGTAGTGTTTTTTTTTTCAAGAAAACAAAAACAACAACAACAACAAAAAATATCAAGTAAGGTAAGGTATTTATTTATCTAAAATATATTTACAACGTTTTAGAGAAAACTTGTTTGGTTAGCCTACAAAAATGTGCTGAGTGTAGCACACGTTTGTATGTATATATGTTTCGGTTAGAAGTTTGCGATGTTCTTATCCGATCCGCTTAATTTTTTGGCAATAGTTTTGGATTATTACATGATAATATCACTTAATTTGAATTGAGATATGTGATAATACAATTATTTGGTTTATTAATTTTCTTCAAAATCATGAAAGGGGGAGGGGGCGGGGTAGTGGGTTGGGTTAAAATGATTAATTATATAAAATACAAAATTAAATTTTTAAGTAATTGAAATATTTTTATTGTCTGATTTGTAATTAATTCAGTTTTTGAGGTGAAATCAAAATAAGGGAGACATTTTCTGGTTTAAAATTTTAACTCGAAAACACTCAACTCGAAAACTGCAAAACTCGAAAACTGCAAAACTCGAAAACTGCAAAACTCGAAAATCTCGCAAAGTTGCAAGCCACTGCTCCTCTTCTGTCAGCTGTTTCCAGCTAGCCGCTATTTCAATTAGTGTCTCCCAGCAGTGATGTCAAAATTTTTTTTTAGAATTTACTGCATTTTCCAAAAAAAAAAATTACTGTTTCTGGAGAGAAATTACTGTAGATATTAAAAAATTATTCAACATCGTTTTTACTAAAAAAGTTGCTTTTTCGAAACTCTTTTTGTTACTAATAATTAGAGAAAAATATACTCATAAAAGTAGATCAGGAAGCAAAAAAAAGGTTCACAATCTTGAAAATTTTTGGTTTCCTCATTTAATTTTTTAGTTTATTCCGAAAAAGTATTTGAAAAACAAAAAAAAAAAGGTCCTCACTTGACAATTTCGACAACTGCTGTATTTTTTATAAAAAAAAGCTGCCGAATTTTCAAAATTACTGTATTTTTATAAAAAAAGGTAGAATTTTCAAAATTTTTTTTAAATTACTGTAGATTTTAGAAAAATCCCTTAATACTGTATTTTCCGAATTACTGTAGAATAACGTTATTTCGGTGTAGTGTATACATCACTGTTTCCTAGTGTAATTTCTAAGTGATGCCTGTGTTCATTTTCTTATTAGTACTGCCCGTCTTTTGTTTTGATTTTAGCCAGTATGGCATTAGAAGTTTTTTTTTACAGACAGGCAACACCGAAATATTCGATCAGCTTTGTGAGGCTGTTGTCGGGACTGTTAAATATTTATTACAAAACATTTCCATTTCTTTATGGTGTATTTTTTATTATTTTTTTAAGCCGAAACAAAAATTTGCTTTTATTATTTTACAGTTTGATGCCATAAGGAACTTTTTTTTTACCCACAAGCAACACTGATATATTTAATTTCATCAATTTCAAGGATATTAGCATATACGAAGTTTAATTTTTTTGCATATAGACAACACTGAAACATACGAAGATCTTTTCGAGGTTATTTTACGAGGCTTGCGAAAACTTTGTATCGTAAAATTTTTGACAGTTCTTTTTCCAACCTCGAAAACTTGAGAAGTTTCGAGGTTTTCGTGACATTTTTGCGTTTAATGGAATACTCCTTTTGCGAAAACTTTGTTTCATACAATTTTTGACAGTTCTGTTCCCAGCCTCGAAAACTTCTGAAGTTTTCGAGGTTTTCGTGACATTTATTGTTTTTCACAATTTTTTTTTTTTAAACTAACTATAAAAATTTCTTAACTGGTATTTTAGTGAAAAAAGTGTTGGTAGAATTTTGATATTATGTGTGCATAAAGTATGAAATTCGGCTCATGGTACCATAAAAAGTTGGCTAATGCCAACCGATTTAGTACCGATATAAAACCGAAATTTTTCATATTATACATTTGCGCGAATGTGATTTTAACATTGCTTTGGATAATCGAATTGGTAAATCAAATTAAAAAGCTTAAAATTGGTGCTGCACTTGACGATGAAAAAGAAGCACAGCCTTGATATATACACACACGCGCACACACACACACGCGCGCACAAATTGCAGATAATGCAAAAATTCTATGACTGATATGCATGTGTAAATGAGAATGTATCCCAGCAAACAATCTGACTCTTTTCAGACTCTTATTAGACACTTAATTCTAAGCCTTTACCCTCATAAAGAGCAGTTATAAGTGTCCGATATGATTGTTTTTCCTTAATTTTCAGACTCTTATAAGCGTCTTAAATGTATTTTTTCACACACTTATTTGACTCCTAAACTTGTGTCTTATAAGTGTTATAAATAAGAGTGTTTTCGGACAAATAAAAAGGTTGAAAATGAGCGTGTTTCTCTTCTCTGTAAGCCGTTTTCCTTAATTTTCTAACACTCATTGGACTCCTTAACTTGTGTCTTTTAAGTGTTATTAGTAAGAGTGTTTTCGGGCACTTATAAGTGTCTACAATTAACTTGTTTCTCTTCTCTGTACGAACACACCACAGATATGAGTCTGAATTAGAAGTTTTCTAAGCGTCATTAATATGACTCTTATGAGTGTCATAAATATTGGTCGTTCATATTTTTAAATTTGTATTTCTCAGATTGTTTACAAGCATACAATACTCATAAAAAAGTTATAATTGATCTTGTTCTTTAATTATTCACCACCATTTCATCCTTTTGCTAATAATGGAGTTTAGCTTTTGAAATATCTCAAATTTAAAGTTAAGAAATAATTATTTTGTGAAAAATAAAATTGTCCTGATGTGCTCCGAAAAATTACAAAATTCACTCATAATACGGGACTTTATATATACCTATAAATAAATTAAAGTGGATTTACCGATGGGTATATTGAGTTTGTTCTTACATTTGTAACGCCCATAAAGGGCCGTAGGTGGTATGACAATATGCATATATAATAATGATCAGCGTCGAATTCTGAATTCATTTGACAATGTCCGTCTGTTTGATCCAGAGCGATTATAGCCTTAGTTTAAGAGATATCGTGCTGAAATTCGGTACACATTTGCTTAGATTTATGACACTTCTATGAAACTTAAATCGAAGGCATGACAACTTTTTTTTTGAGTCCTAAATCTGAGCGCTCAGAAAATGGTTTACTGGGTGTTTGTATATATGTGCCATAGTTGAAAGGGGGTGTGGTATTGGGAGGGTAAACGACGTGACGTGGCGGGCGGGCAGACGTAGGCAAATATCGTATATGACATTTTGCAAATTTAAAAAAAAAAAAAAAACGACAAAGTCACTGAATGCGTGTGTTTGTGTGTGTTACTAACAGCAGCAATCGGCTAACGAACTATGGCGCGGGAGCAAATAAACGCCAACAAAAACAACATACATACGTCACAATAACAACAAGCACAACTACGAAAGCGTACGTAGTTGGCGGCGCTTTTTATATGTTTAGGCGGCGGCTAGATCAAAGGCTTCAGACAGGCGACAGCAATAGCAGCTACAATTTCAACAACAACAACAACTATGTCGACAGAAACATCCAACAACAACAACAAATACAACATTTTTGAACAATACGCGTTCATGTAAATAAATAAATTAGTTTTTTCTTCGACTATAACGATACGGCGGAAAAATTCCATATTGAATTTTATTTTGAATATCAACTAGTAACAGAATTATCAGCGGATAAGTCGAAACGCAAATACCTTACGCCATTATGGAGATACACACACACACCCACACACAATTTGTATCTTATGGCACATACTAACGAGTATAAGATAAATCATTCAAGGCTGATCATTTATATATATCTAAATATATTGCCATGCCTTCCAGACTGCCCATAAGCGTGACAAATGTAGAACAAAATTGAATATACCCTACGGTATGTGCTTGTGTGTGGCGTACAATATAATAATAGAGGCAAAATGGCACGCATACAAATTATACCTATCAATGAATCCTTTTTTTATTGTTTTTGTATCTTTAAATTTGCAGCAGAAACAACAACAACAAGAAAACAATGACATTTTCCATAAAAATATTTGTAGATTACCATTTTTTCCCTCTTACTACGAGTATGTGCAAAATTATTGCTAAGTGTAAATGTTCGGTGCAACTATAATTGAACGCTCAATGACTTTGAAATTGTGATGGTGCGTTTTTTACCATTACTTCCCGCTAAATTTGTGAGTTGTAAATCATAGTCTAGGAAATGCCATTTTGAATGATACCAAATTTGTTATAAGTTTAGCAAAGCACTCGCACGTATTTAATCCAGCGATGACGACCGTAGTTCAAAAAATATCGAACTTAATTAAATTGTATGTCAACTTGTATTTCTCCAAACGCAGGTTAAGTTCTAAGGTCAACTTAGTCGGATAAATACTACTCCTGCTGCCCATATCAACTCCTCCTCTTTTTGCGGAAAAAATCTATAAATAGTTGCAACGCAGATAACCGGTTTTAATTCAACACTTAACACTTTATTACCTTTTATTCACCACACAGTGGTATACATATATGTATTGTGTTTGGGCAAATGTTTGTAACGTAGAAAAATACTCAAGATATATATGGACATATATATATATATTGTATATATACTTGTATATTTTTGCTCGGAATCAAAAACTTAGCCGATCTAGCCATGTCTGTCTGTCTGTCAATTCTTGTTAAAACGATACCGAGAGAACCGTTAAAGTGCAGTAGACAAACCAATCCGCCCATGACCACGCCCACTATTAAAAGAAACACCGATTTCTTGTTAACATACTATCTTGAAAACCATTGGAGATATTGAGTTGAAACTTTGTATGCTTGGGAACAGCTGATTAAATTTTGGAAACGCTTAGGGTGGTTTATGTTTGTCATTTTTTTTATTATGCGTAAAAATGAAGCCCTTATAACTTATGGTTGATTATTTTGGTAAACGAATAATCAAAAAAATAAGTGAAGTTATCTAAGTAGGGTGATTCATGGTATTTTAAAAGAGGGTGTTTCGTGATTTAAAATAAAAAAAAAATAATAATTTTGAAATAACATACTATTTAAAAAAAATTATAACAAAATTTTGTATACCATGAACCACCCTAATTAGACTGTGATATTAAACAATGTGGTGCATTTGTGATAGTCGGTGGTACCGACTACAATTCCTGACTTGCTTTAGTATGCAATGTACAAATTTTTCTAGTAAAATATTTCCCGGGATTTCGGGTTTGCAAATTGTCAATTCCGGAATTTTTGTAATTTAATTATAGAATATATAAGGAAAACTTTTATTAGACAATAAGAGTTGCCAACGCTCATTTAAAACTAATATTAGGTAACTAATTGAAAACTGCTGTTGCAGTAAAGAGGCAAAAAAATGTGTTGTTACTTTTGTTTATGTCAATTATTGTTCATTTAAGATAAACTTAGCTTCACAAAAGGCAACTCTGAGTAGAGAAAATGTCAACAACTGATTCTGAAGAAAAAAAAAGAAACAATTCCATCAAATTCTTGGCCCTCCATCCTTCCAAGAATTCCATACAGTGGCCGTTTTTCTATCATGGCTCGCTCTCAAAATTAAATATTTTGTATTCAAATCTTTACAGCTTTGCTGCGCCAAAACTCTTGCTCAGCTAACATAGAGAAATTTCGACACTCGCTACAACCAATTTCATGGCAGAGACCGAAGAGTTGCCAATTAAATTTAATAACTAAACGAATTAGTTAAAACACATTTATTTTTTTTTAATTTAGATGAGCTTAAATTTAACTTAATTTGTACGAGTACTGTGAAATTGGACGTTAGACGCAACGAATACTTCCGCCCATTTTTTCATACGACCAAGTTTAGAACAACAAAATATGTTTAAACAAATAGTTTATAAATCAAGTTTTTAAGTTATTGCCATTAAAATCGAAGCAGCAAACAAATGGATACCAGATACCAGAGTGCAGGCAACAACCCTTAAAGTCATGTAAAATATGCAAAAGAAAAATCTATCGAATTGTTGGGCTGGTTAAAAGTGGTTAAAATATCGCGCGCGCGCACGGCTCTAAGCCAAAAGATTTTTTTATTAAATATTTATTATTTGATTTTTTATATACATATGTACATATACTCGTATGTACATACATATGTATTTATTAAGTCAGATAGTTCGTTGGACAGAATTTAAAAAATAATAATAAAGATTTCATCTGGAACAATTTTATTAGAAGTTGTAGCCTAATACAATTTTTACAAACTCGCTGGCTAGCAGCGGATTAAAATGCATGCCTTCATATTTGATATTATGTATTTTTTGTTTGTTTGTTTTAAGTTACTTGATTCGAGGACTTTTGTTGGTCAATCAAACGATTATAATGCCATCACCAATATTTATTTTTTCATGCCCACAATAGTTCCTTTTCGTTTACCACACTGTGAGAGCAGAATGTAGTAATAAGTAACTATAAATTCGACTATGTCGTAATGAAATTTCCGTTGACAATCGAATGTAGTTATATTTAGTTAACTATTAATGGCCAAACAAAATTTCTGATAGAATGTGTCAACTACGCTGAAGTTATTTGTGACTATATCTTTGTCAAACATATTAAATGCTAAGGCGAAGTTTTGTGAAAAAGAAAAAAAAAAAACAGCTATAACTCATTAAATATAAAGATAATTTATTTATTTATTACCAATCAATATCAATCAAAGCAAAGTTTCATAATTTCTATTTACAAACATTTTCAAAATTAACTGACATTTTTTTATTCATTCGATCGACTAACAGCATAGTCAATTTGCAAAATGTAGTCATATTCGTAAATTTTACATATACTACGAGAAAATATAAATAGTTACTATATTTTGGTTTCAGTGTACCATGCAACAGGGTGACTAATAAATCTTAAAACTTATAATTTTACTAAAATTGCTGGAAGTAACAAAGTATCGCAAAAGAATTCTCTACACCGTACACTTTAGCGTTTGCTTCATAAAATCATTTTGTGGGCGTAAGTGGGCAAGGTGAATATTTTTTCAACTATTAAAAACGGGACCGCTGGCAATTGTTTTAATTGATTTTGTCGCCGAAAATTAGAAAATTCGCTTCGGTTTTCATATAAACAAAAGTGTTAAATTTTTTGCATTCGTTTCACACAACTTTTAGTAAACTTGTCACCATTTAAATATTAAATGCTGCATTAAGCGAGCCGAGAGAAAACTAAATTTATTTATGCATGATTTCCAGAGGGCATTAAACTCTTCATTTGTTTATGCAGTGCTGCGACATGGCGTTCTGTTCTGTTCCGAACGTCGAGCGTCGTTCGCTGCAGTGTGCTGTGCAACAATTGTTTTGGTATAGGTGTAAATGTGTGCGCGGCGAATGTAACAGGGGGTCCTTGATCTTAGCACCCACATTCCTAATGCCCCTCTTCTCGAAATGGATGTGATAATTTTTTGCCGGTCATAAGTCGCTTTTACGTTTTATTTCATGCAAGGATTTTGCCAAAAGAACACAAGAATAACAGCAGATAGTATAAAAAATAGAAAATACCAAACGAAATTTCCATTTCGCCATTTTCTGGAGTATTTTTTTTGGAGCTATTTTTGCAGTTATAATATCCAATTGCAAAATACGGATTATGACTCCAAGGGCAATGACACGGCACAACATGTATACTTAGTGCGTCAAATCGGTTGGTCGCTCGTTCGCTCGCTCGTTCGTTTGTTTGTTTGTCCGTCGAATAAACCAAGCACGTTGGATAGGTGGACTTGGTAAACATATTTTTTTTTGCCTTTTGTTTTATACTAAATTGAGTACAAATAAACAAGTACAAATAAAACAAAAATTTCAACTGAATCTTGTTATTTGAGATTTACGGCTAAACATCGAACAGTTTAAAAAGGAAAGAACTTTAAACTACATATATATGGTTCTAAAGACATCCAATTGCGAAATCCCGCATATTTTTTCAATGCCGAAATCCCGGGATTTTGACAATTCTTCGCTGTAGCAGTTTTAAATAAATTGCAAGTTTGCAAACTTGCGAAGTTTGGAGATTTTCGCGCCCTTATTATAGTTTAGCTTACATTATATATAAGTTTACAGTTTTTGTTTATATAAATGTAATACCAAAAGTAGATGACATTTTCTATACATAATTCTTTTATGAAATTCGCACATATGTACAATATAATAAAATTGTTCAAAGCATAATAAGCAGCTTTCCTCATCTACTTTCAGGCAAATAAAATTGGCTTGCCGCCTTTTTTCTGTCATAATGGTGATCCTTTGACGACTCCTCCTCCTGCGCACTGTGGTATACCTCCCTATCAACTGGATCCGAAAGCCATGGGTAAGTACAAACTACTTCATTTTTCGCTTGCTTATGATTTTATATAGGAAAAACCAACATTCATTTGAAAATACCAAAACTACTTGAGGACAAGCCAATGGTTTTCCACAATGTACAGCGAGCAGAGAGTGCGCTGCTTTCTATCCACTTCCACTGCGCTCCAGCATTTCTATAGATTACCGCAAGTCTAGATACTGTGCAATGCTTATACTTTAAATGGTTTTATTAAGTACGCCCTCTATTGAAAGCAGTGAGGCGAACAGGTAGACACTGCAGTAGCTAGCGGGGGGCTGTCATTAAATTAATTTAAAATAAATACAAAAACAAAAAATAAGCAAACAAACACTTTCAACTAATCTGATTACATCTTGTATTTAACTTTTGCTGGAATTAAGGAAACATAAATACATACCATACATAATATGCATAACTCAATGTTGTTTACTTTTCAGATCGATTTTAAGTTTCTGACGAATTTTGAACAACCTCTTCACTTATCTTAATTTAATTTTACCCTTCGTCAAGTGCACTTACCGAACTCAATAAGTTTGGGGGCGTGGTAGGTATGACAGTTTATATATATATAAATGATCAGCGTCGGATTCTGAGTCGAATTAACGATGTCCGACCATCTGTCCGACTCTCCGTCCGTCTGTCTGTTCCAGCGAATACAGCTGTAGTTAAAGAGCTATCGAGCTGAAATTTTGTTTGATGCTATTCCCCACGCCGAGACCAAGTTCTAAGATCGGACCAAAACTAATATCCCCTCCCATACAAACCACGCCCTTCCAATGTGAAACAATAACTTATTAAAAATAGTTCCAGTGGAGATATCCGCTTCAAATTTAATATTTATCTTTTAAGTACTAACACAAAACTGCTCACAAAAAATGGGCGTGAACCGATAAGCATAACGCCCACTTATAATAGAGACATGCACATATGTTGTGTCATTGAAATGGCGGAGGGTATATGCGCTTCGGCATAGCCGAAGATAACTCTCTTAGTGGTTGTTCATGAAAGTTTTGTGAGTTATACATTTTAACAACTTTGTTAACTTGTTTAAGAGTTATATATACGAGTATATACATACATATATCTTATGTTCTGTCGTTATTACGTATTTTTATTTTCTATAACAAAAATCTAAATTATTATAGTTTATATACATGTGCATAGATATATACATATGTATGTATGTATAACTGAATAAACCAAGTAAATAAAAAAGGAATTAAAATGTTCTGCTTTTGGAAGCATAAGACTATTTTCTTCTGTTTCCTATTCTTTCTTCTCTTTATGCACCACACAATGGTGCATATTGTGTTTGGTCAAATGTTTGTAACGTAGAGCAATACTCAAGATACATAAAGACATATATTTATATATATATATATTCTTGATCAGAATCATAAACTGAGTCGATCTAGCCATGTCCGTCTGTCTGGCATAATTTGTTGTTAGCGAGAGAACCGTTGGAGATAGTGAGCTAAAATTTTGTACAGAGGTTGCTCTTATGCCTGATTAGAATAAGAGCCAATTCGCCTATGGCCACACCCACTATTATAAGAAGTTCCGATTTCTTGTTAACACGATATCTTGAGAACCATTGGCGATATTGAGTTAGAATTTTCTACACAAATTTCTGTAATCTAATTAGGCTATTTCATGATTTAACAAATTAGGGTGGTTCTTGATTAAAAAAAATGTTATGTTCTTTTTCAATAAAATATTATTAAAAAAATGTATTTTTAATATTTTGAACCAAGCTAATTTGTTAGTAATATTTAACAATGTAGTGCATTTGTTTAAGTCGGTAGGGCCGAATTTAAATATATACTTATTTTATTTGTCTTAAATAAAGCCTCTTCTCTGAAAGTGCTTTTAGAAGATCTTCAAGCGAAGGATTACTCTCTGTGTATGAAATAACCAAAATAGTAGAAGTCGGTTATTTTTCTTTAAAAAATATATATAAAATCTATATATATGTATGTACTTTATATATATGCCATAAGACCCGCTTTCATCACTACCCGCAAGTCGGATCACCTTACTTAAATGGAGCACCAAAGCGAGAAAAGAAAAACAATTTAAAAATCGTATTATTGAAAAACGCTTAGCATTGTTCGCGTTTCTTTTTTTTCAAATGAACAATCTGGTAATTATTTTGCAATTGCTTGAAAAATTGCAATCTTAGTCTCAAGTGCGACATCAACGCAAAGAGGAATAAATGAATGCCTTAAGATTCTCTATCAATAAATAAAAAATAAAAAATATCGGCAAAAAACATAAGAATCCTTCAGTTTAATGTTATCTGCTTTGCGGCGCACTCTACGCTCAGCACGCAGCGGTCGCTCGCTTTCATCATGTATCTATACATAAAAAATTAGTTTAATTTCGTAAGCAATCAATTTGGTTAAAGTCAATGCTAAAGTTTAAATGAAATTGTAAAGGCGATTTTCTTAAACGCGATTTCGAGATCGTGAAAAGAAGACGCTCAATACTTTTCGAATTTTATCAAGTTATCAAGTTTTTTCACAATTTTGTTAGCTTTTCAAAACTATTTTTTTGGAAAATATCCAAAGTATTAAATCGAAAGAAAAAATTATCCAACCTAACTTGGATTTGACTGAATTAAGAAAATATTTACTTTGATGTAAAAAAATGTTCAGATATTTGAATTCGAACCCGTCCAAATTCTTTGCCAGTCGTACTCTGTAACTACTTCAATGGTAACTACAAATATTCAAATGGATATCTCCACTTTTGTTCCGTAAAAGAAGAGTTTGTATGACAGGTTGGAGAAATTTTTGTCCGACTTTATTTATCGTAAAATCGTGTTCTCCGCTTGGAGAATAGAAACGCACTTACCAACATTTTAAATCGATATCTTTTCAAATTCGACGGAAATAGTTAAATCTAATCAGATTTCATTTTAATTTGCATATACGGAATGTAATATATAGGTTTAAAGCATGTTTAAAATTATTTAATATAATATACCGACTGTAGAGGAACGTTTCAAAAAAAGCGTTGCTTCTATTTCGCTCAGTTCAAGTTTATGCAAATTGATTGTTTATTTGCTTACTTAAAGGAAAATACAAGAACAAAAAAACAGTTACAACATTTAGACAAGACGCGGAGCCATGGTGCACATGCATCGATATACATTTAACGTAAATGTTCCTATTATCGCATAAGGCGGTTCTTTCAAACAATAAAAGATAAATTCAATTCAAATTTGTTTCGTTAGTGAAAACATTTTCCAACAATTTCGTTTGGAAGGTTTTAATTCTTGGTGGGTTTGAAGGTGGTCCGATAAGTACTTAGCCCCACCACCCAATGGAGGCCTAATTTGCATATCTCGAGAAAAGGTTTTTTTTTAGACGAGTGAAAGAAGTTGGAGCATCGCTGGGTCAAGTGTATCGAGCTTAAAGGAGACTATGTTGAGAAATAAATTACAACTTTTCCTAAATTTTAGTTTTTCTTTTGTAGGCTAAGTACTTATCGGACCACTCTCTTGCAATAACAATAACTACAACAACATTTCTTACAACTTTAATAAAAGAAGAAATTATATACAAACAATTTCATACAACAAATTTTAAAAGATAACATCACAATATCCAAAGGAATTTTTTTTTAGCTTTCATTACAATTTATATTCGGCGTATGGTAAAAACGCCCAAGGTCATAACGCCCAAATCTTAAAATGTCATAAAGCCCAAATCTCGTCGCATTACCCAAAACCGAAAAATATTATTGTCAAAAAACCCAAACGCTTTGTCATATTACCCAAGAGTTTAAATTTGTTCTTTTAAGTGGCGCCAATTCTTCAAGTGGTATAAGGAAACTATTAAAGAGAGTTTGTGCGAGGTAAATCGAATCAGAATATTAGCCGCAATAGGTTGGGTGGGGGAGCAGACAGCAATGTATCCAACGCGTAATAGAGACGGTATTCGATTGACGAATTATTTAGAGAAGTTTCATTAGGTTGCTTTCCTCAATTGTTGGTGGTTTATAATCAGTATTTGGAACAGGAACATCCACAAAAATATTAACAAACTCCATTACTATTTCCATGGTGAAATCAGTTTTAGGTGAGGATAGTAAAAAATGTCCCTCTTCACCTCGATATTGTTGCTCTCTTTGAAAATTAAATTTTTGTTTATTTCCCGTGGTTGCTACAAAATAAAAACAACAACGTAGTTTGATGACAAAAATCAAAAAATCAAACTTTAAAATAAGATATTAAAATTATGCGGAAATCGAGGTGAGTTCGCTCAATTTGCGTTCTCATTTCTATCTCGGTAACGAATATAGCGAAAAATATTACACAAATAATGAAGGTCCCGGAACGTCGATACCATGGTTTCTGGGTTGAGGAACTGATGAGGGACCATTGTTGGTGCCCTATAAAAGAAACTAATCGCGAACTAAATTGAGAGCAAAACAAAAGTCCAAATCGATTTGCAAAAATCTAAACGTAACTACAAAAATTTATGTACTTCCTCTAAACTAAAAATAACTTCTGCATTTATCCAGAGATTTTCATCATCTCTGCCTCGTTTTATTCGTTAAAATTTGAGTGATATTCAAATGTCACACTATGTATACAAAAAAAATAAATTATGTTGATACGTCTAATATTTTTTTTTTCCTGTAACCGAGTGTTAGCATTTCGTATTAAATGTGTGACTGCTTTAAATATTCCCTTATATATAAATATATCTTCTACTTAGAGTTTTGCTTTCGAGCAAGAAACATAGAATGAACGAAAACGAAAGAATGGAGATAATAATCAATTTGCATATGTACACATTTCCAAAGCCCACACCCAGAAGAGACGTATTAGGAAATTATCTGCATTTATGTAAATCATCAACATTCGTTGTAGAAAAATGCAGATATTTGTATTTGTAGTACAAGTACACTTCGCTCGATTGCGACAGAAACGACTTATCTTAAAAATTGCCAGTTTTGTTTATTCGATGCTGCTAAAATAATTTCGTCCACTGATATGCGTTTTGGCGCGATTGCTTCTTCGCTTAATATAAATTCCAGGCTTTTCTGAAGCTGGCGCTGCGACGGACTTAGGCACTTTACAATCCTAGCTATATCATATCAAATCGGTATATTTGCGGGGTTACCTTTAATATACTCTAAGGCTATTCTAAGACTGCCTGCTGCTGCCCCACGGGCTCCAAATTATTGGCTGTTGCTCTTAGTAATGCATCACAGAGTTCTATTCGGTTTGCTTTGAAGATTGTAGTTGCTCAATATCCGTCATGCATTTTTCTGCTATGTCGGTGGCGTGCCATGATAACGTTAGCAAATTTCGTCGCTCCAGCAGCAGATGAAGGTTCTATATGTGGCCAACCTCGGGCTTTTGGTTCTTAGGAGTGCAGCATCTTTAAGATTTTTCGTTTGCTGCCCCCACTTCACTGCACAGGCGTTTAGGTTGCCAATTATTAGTTTGGCTGAATCTTGAAGAGTTCGTTTTATTTGTGCCTTCAAGTTGCTGACTGGAGCAGCGATTCTGCTCTCTATCAATCAGGTAAGCTACTTCACCTTTGGTTGAAATTTGCTTCTAGCGCTTTTAATTAAACTTAGCATGTCTCCACACGTCGCTCGCTTTAATGATAACGATAGCATCAAAACGTACCTTCTATATTAGTTTCGGAGCAGCATCTTTTCGCAGATTGATTCGAAGTCATCGTGTTGTTAAGCACTTTGTTTATGGATGAAGCGATCAGGCTATTATTCGGTTTGAGCGGCCGCTCTACTTTGTCGTCATCACGTGTGTCCTTTGAGTGTCCTTTCATGTTTGGATGTTCTTGCTCGAATTATTGACAGCCTCCGTATTGTCAGATCCTTACAAAAAAATTCCAAACACTCCGTCATTGGAATTTAAGGTGTGGGAGGGCAGCTTAAAGAAACTTACAAACAAATTTGAATCATCAATTACATAAATTGCGTCCTGTAATGTCTCGAGCGCTAACCACCCAAACCCTGCTCAATGGGATTTATGCACAATGTATCTATCAGATACAGTTTGTATGTAGGTTCACTAGACCTTTTCGGCAATGCTCTTTTATCGCTTCCATTGTTGCCCAAACTGTTGTTCTGGTTTTGTTGTGCTACTGTATAGTACATTCTTTGCATTCTATTTGCTCAATATCAGCGAGCGCTCTATGACGCGTCTTTATTAATCAAATTTAATAAAAGCATACATAGTTGTCATACTAGAATGCATTATAATAGATTATTTATGGATATTTATGGAGTGCAAACAACCTCTTATGAAAGCAACCCTTTTTAAGCTGGTTTGTCTTCCATATATACATATACATACATGTAATTGCGAATATATCTCAATAACATAAAGTTTTGATCATGACAGAAATACGAACAAGAGAGTCAAAATTTCAATTTATACAACAACAATACAAGAATTGTTGTTTCGAAAAAGACAATACCACCTGAGAGATGCATAGCTTAGGAAATATTTATATTAATATTATTATTTTTTTATACATACTTATACTCGCCTATTCCAAATCCGAATACTATTTTCCTATGGCATTAATCATGGTTGAATAATAAAGTTGGGAAAGTCGAAATTACAACTTGAGCGAATTGAGCGAACTCACCTCGATTTCTGTCTAATTTTGACATTTAATTTTTTTGATTGTAACTACAAATTACGTTGTTCTTTCTATTTACCAAATAATTTTTTTGGTAACCATGGAAACTGTACAAAAATTTAACTTCACGTTACTCCCTGTTATGGCGATTTTGAGTTAGGGCGGTGAAATTATCGAAACTCAGAAGCAAAATTTCAAATTTTTAGTAGCAATATTAGCAATGTAATTGTAAATTTTCACGAAACTAAAAAAATTGTGGGAGTAATAAGTGGGCGTGGCAGGTTTTGTATATCATATTATTCCTCCCGGTGCAACCCGTTACATGTTTTCCATATAGCGCATCTAGATACTGAGCAATGGTGGTAGGCATTAAATTGATCCAACCTTTTTTTAAAAGTGGGCGTTAAATTGATCTAACCATATCCATGGTGAAGTTGTCGACAACACCCATATAAACTCAGATACAAAATTTCAAATTTTTAGAAGCAACATTGTCGAAATAATCGAATATTTTTACTCAGTTTTACAAGTTGTGGGCGTAGCAAATTTTTGGCCAAGACCATCCTTGGCGTGAGCATAGTAACTCCCCAAAATTTCATCGCAATCGGATGAATGGCTTAGAAGCGAATATGGTAAAAAGAAAGAAAAATACAATAAATATATATAGAAGAAATCTGCTACGCCCACCTAATACGACCAATTCGAAGTTATGTGAAAAAACTCGGTTATTCTGTTAATAATTGCTCCTAGGACTCTTTGGAACATTTTACAGTTTTCAAGCATTATGATTTAGTCTTATTAAAAAAAACAATAGTGGATGACAAAAACCGAATATTCGACTTTTTCTAATATTCGGCCGAAACCGAAACTGAGAGTTCTAGAAGAAAACGAAATTAAAATCGGTTGAATTTTATTTTTATCGCAAGTATAAACAACAAAAAAAACTGTATGTAAAATAATTAGTTGGAAGTTAAAAACAATTAATTAATATTATAATTGATTAACATATTTATACACATTCGGTTGGACATTAGAAAACAACAAAACCAACATGCAGCCTAAATCTACAACGCAATCCCGACGCTACTTGAATAACCTCGATTTCTTGCAATATGATTTCGAATTTCGAACGGAAGCGTGTCTTGCGGTACTTTTTTTTTATGAAAAGGGTTTCATTGAAACTATTGTTAAGAATTTGCTTGACTTCGAGTGTATCCCCTAAAACTGTTTTAAGCATAACGGTTCTATTGGCATTAGAGAACAACAACACTCACGTGCTCTCGAAAAATTTACTTCTAGTGGAATTTCCCGCAGAAGGATTCCGTTGACACAGGAAAAATTTACTCCCGCTGTAATCCCTCTAGAACCAAAGCATGTCCTCCAGAATTTTCAAATGCAAAAACTATTCAGAAAATATTTGCTCGGCTATGCCGGAGCTTAGGTAACATTCACCATTTAAAAGTTATAAATAAATGTAAAATTAAAAAAGTTCAAATTCTGTATTTAACTTTTTAATAGTAAAAGCGAAACTACTGCTTAAGATTGGGTGTGATGGGATGGGATAACGGCGTCCACTTATGTCGGGTATTTGAGCTGCGGAATAGCCGCAGATATTCGTCTTACTAGTTTTAATTGTGTGTTTTTTTTAATTTTTTTCTACTAAATACCTTTAATAACTTAAACCACGCGCGTACTCTTGACTTTCTCACCCCTCGAAGTGAACTTAAATAAATTATGAAATAATAATTTCATATGATGCTATGATTTGTTCCCCCCTGGTTTGAACAAGTACGCGAGGGTATGATGCGCATATAATGGCCAACTGCACTTAAGTTGGGTGCAGATTACATGGCATATTAATCGACTATAATAGAGTGTACGGGTCGTATAACGAATTATGAAGCAATAATTTGCGCTGCGGCACACTAATAATTGAATAACACAATAAATAATTCGAATTTGCGGGTAGGGTTTGTTTCGGTTTCGGTTTGGTTTGGTAAGGTTAAGTTATGTTTTGTTTGCTGTTGAATTACTTATTTTTTTTTATAATTATTTAAAGTCGTCGTTAGGAAATATGTACGTATGTATGTATAAATGTATGTATGTATGTATGTATGTATGTATGTATGTATGTATGTATGTATGTATGTATGTATATATGTATATATGTATGTATGTATGTATGTATGTATGCATGTATGTATGTATGTATGTATGTATGTATGTATGTATGTATGTATGTATGTATGTATGTATGTATGTATGTATGTATGTATGTATGTATAAATGTATGTATGTATGTATGTATGTATGTATGTATGTATGTATGTATGTATGTATGTATGTATGTATAAATGTATGTATGTATGTATGTATGTATGTATGTATGTATGTATGTATGTATGTATGTATGTATGTATGTATGTATGTATGTATGTATGTATGTATGTATGTATGTATGTATGTATGTATGTATGTATGTATTAAATCCTTTTCCGACATTTTCAAAATAAAGACCAAATAACCACAACAACACAGCATTTTTTTTTTCATAGATTTCCGATGTTCAAGGATCTTTAGTAAAACTGTAGTGCCACATAGAAATGAATGAGCCTCTACAGTCTTAACCATCAAAGCCAAACCGAATTTTTTCTGAAAATAATCAGTTTCACTATTTAATATAAAAGAGAACATTTCATTAAAAGTTAAAGTGATACCGATTCGTATTCTCCAAGCGTTGACTAAGTGTTGAAATAAGAATTGGACAAGAGTCAAGCTCAAGTATAAACTAAAATATGTTTTTCATGTACTCAATGTGGCACATGCTCCTTTTAAAAGTAGACGTTGTTTCTAACCGATCACGCTCAGCCAAATATCCACTTAAACTATTCATTTTTTTGAAATATATTTTTACAGCAAAAAGGGAGAGTTTGTATTGAAGTGTTCATCTTAAACTAAAGCTCCGCATAACAATTTTTTAAGTACATTCATTTTTACATACATATATCGATAATTAGTTAGCGGAGTTTCCCGGTACTCTCCGTTGTTGCGATTCTGAGCTTCGGCGGTGGGCGTTAAATTGTTCCAACTACGCCCACTTTTGGTGAAATTATCGACAATAACCATACAAGCTCAGAAACAAAATTAAAACTTTTTAGTCGTATATTTTAACGCAATTAAATAATTTTTTGGCATAATAAGTGGGCGTGGCAGATTTTGTAGACCCTGTTATTCATCCCTAAACATATTTTTTATATAGCGCATCAAGTTCCTGAGCAATGCTGGTAGACATGGATCTACTATTACAGGCCGAGTGCTCCAAAGCGGCCGAGGGTCGAAAAGGTCATGGCGCCGGTTTTCTGGAATTCTCATGGAATACTTTTCGTAAACTATCTCGAAAAAAAAAATATAAAGAATACAAATTTTGTTTGACAATGCGTCGGCACAGAAGAGCATCGCAACCATGGCTAAAATCAACGATTTAGCGCTTCAATTGATTCCTTATAATGAGTTGCAAGAGGACGACCACTTTTTACAAGCCACACTAAAAACGTGTACAGACCATAGGGTATATTGAGTTTGTTTTTCAAATTATCGGCGTGGCAGTACAAACTGTTACCTCCAAGTACCGACAAATTCAGCATTTAACAATTTAGTAGGAACACAAGGAAACAAGAAAATAGACGTCAATGCATAGGAACAACGCCCACTAGAGTCCATATGAGAAATGTGCTAGATAAAATTTTAATTGTTCTGTTATCTCCGAAATGACGCAGGGTATTTGCGATCCGGCATTGCCGCAGATAATTCTCTTACTATTTTTTTTAATGATTTAGTTGAGGTTTTTTTACGTGTGCGGTACTTTAAATTTGAAAAAAAATAAAAAAATAAAATACAAAACATGAAGTAGACGTTTTGTGTGCGCCACGCCACGCCACGCTCTTGCATAAAATTGCAACCACATGCTGCTATTGAGTTGGATTGCGTTTCGCCGCACAGCCAGCCAGCTAGCCAGCGAGCGAGCACATGCAGCTCACTCGGCTGGTCACCCTTTGCACTATTTCAGGCTTTTCAGCGCAATTAGTAAATATCGTATTGTGTGATACGGTAGGCTGACAAACTGGCCCAACAAGATATCATTGTCAAGCATCTCTCTTGTATGCGTTATTGTGATTTTGTGCGTGATATTGATTTGAGCTGAGCAGCATCAACCCTCGCCCTTTTAACGTTAGCTCACTCACAATTCCGCAATCCATTCATCGATTCACCCTACTCAACCACCCGAAGGCAACCCACCGACCAACCGACCGAACGACGGCTATCAGAAACGCTGTGCGACGCGGCGGCGTCTCTACTCCATATTGTTTTACTAATAGTTTAGTAATTACAAGTTTATATTCCGATAGACGCAATTTTGTCAAAATATACTTAATTTGTTATCCGCTTTAAACATATTTTCTTTTTTTTTCGATGGGGTACCGAGATATTTTGTCATCTTGAGATTTACCTTGTGCCTGATATGGTTCAAATGTATTTTGGATTAGTTACTGTGACAATGTAAACACACTCGCGGTTAGGATGATTGTCGTTTTGTTATGACTCTCAACTGGAGACTCCGTGGATTTTATTTTAAGTTTGAAATGTCGGAAGCAGATTTTGATGTAGCCGTAAGAAGAGATGGAGGAGATTACCTTGATACTTGCTAGTTTGCGGTCACAAGGAACGAAAAGGTCTTTTATACTTGTTAGAGGCCCTTTCATGCCGTGTATTTGTGATCTAGCTACGAGTGAATCCAGGAACTCCTTAATCTCTGCTCATAGCTGCATAGAAATCAGCTTCTGATGAAACCAAAAAATATTGAAAAAAAAAAAAAATATATTTCAATAAATTTTGTTGGTATTTAGAAATAGAAAAAAATTATTCTAATATATTCTCTTGAATGCGAAAACACCTCGAAAAAACCTCGAAACTTCGGAAGTTTGCGAGCCTGCAAATATAACTGTAAACAATTTTTCGAGACATAGTTTTCGCATGCCTTGCAAATTTTAGAGAGACAAATCTGTCGCGAATAGTCTCGAAAAGTTGCCCGCATGTTTCGGTGTGTGGCCTGAATGTGAAAAAGAATTGCCAATTGCCATGAAAAAAGGAGAATTTTACAACTTTAAGTTACAAAAACAAGTAAATTTTTGTTTTAAAATCGCTTTAAAAACTAAGCAATAAATAGAAAAGTTGTTTTTGTAATAGATGTTTCAAAGCTGAATTCGGTTTTATTAATATTTGGTATATCAACTGATTCCATGCAAAAAGTTTTAATATAGCGTTTTATACAACGAAACCCTGTTTAAATTTGCCTGGACTCAAAATTGTTTTCGAGATCGTGCAAATTTTTCAATTTTAAATTTTTCGAGCTTTTTTTTCTCGAGTTTTCCAGCTTTCGTGTTTAAGGGAATAGCCCTATTGTAATTTGAAGACCTTTAGCAGAGTAAATAATCAAACGAATATATGTGAACAGAATTATAGCTAAATATTTTTTATGGCAGCTTATTAAAAGTTGCTTTTGCAATTATGAAATTCTCAGAATTAAAAATAAGTATCCGCCGAATTTCTTATCGGGTAGCTGCTTAGAAAAAATCTCTGTCTGAGGAGCGCTTTTGAATAACGCCAAATACCTTTGTCTAAATCTATAAAAGAGATCTTTCGAACACAAAGCTACGGTACGGTAATTCATAATTGGAATGAGCTTTCAAATTTTCAGTTTGAGATGCTGAGACGACCAACTCTTTGTTGTTGTTGTTGTTGTTGTTGTTCCCTGCGTCTATGATACGCCTTTCTAACATACACGTCTAAATGTTAGCCTAGTTCTGGCTTGAGTCCTTAATTTTTATTTTTTTTATATGTTGTTTTTTTTGTTTTGCTATTATCTGGTGCATTTGAGCTTATATCATGTAATCTCTTGCAATTGCGTTCATTACAAAAAAGGACGACATCGCGCAGAGGGGTGATAATGAAAGATTGATGGAAATATGTGAACATTTGTTTATCTATAGTAAATGATCAGCTCAGGCGAGCAAATAAAACGAGTGAGCAAGCGACACAAACACATTTCAATTGATTTGCTATATAAAAACACAAGAGGATATACAAGTGGACAGACAGAGATATATGTATACGCACAGTACTTGTACGATTTGAAATAATTTTTCAAATTCTGTCCGAACATTTTTGCACAATTACTGTGCAATTACGTTACAGTCGATTTGAACTTGAGCGAAGTGGATTTTACAATTTTTCACAAAGCTTGGTCGAATTATTGCGTTCGTAGCTAAGTATAAACAAATTGCGAAAATTGTAATCGATTGATTACTATAAAAGAATCTTCTGTCATTGTTTGGTATATAAACATAAAAAGCTCATGGTTGAATATTAAGATTAGGAATGTCGAAATGAGAACGCAAATTGAGCGAACTCACCTCGATTTTTAACTTGTTTTTATGCCTTAATATGAAGTTTGTATTTTTATTTTTGACAACAAACTACGTTCTTGTTTGTATTTACTTAATAATTTTGTAGTGACCATGGCAACTTGACAAATAAATTTCAAGTAGCGAAACAATATCGAGGTGGAGAGCGACATTTTGCTACTTTCCTCACCACATTTTTACTACACCATGCGTCATCTTTTGACAAATGGAAAAAAAAATACTTATATTTTTTTTTAAATGCTTGAATTTATAACTATATAAACACATTTTATTTAAACTTTTCATTGGAAATCGAAGACATTTTTTTTATCAACTAATTTAACAACTTATGAAAAAAAGGGAACTTATATCAAAGAATTCTCTCTAAGCCCGCTTAATTTTCTGAGCTGTAAAGAATTTATTATAGAAATACCAATTTGTGTTGTAATTTTGATTAATGCAGCAAAGTACTGTGCATCAGGCGTACGGACAAATATTTCACCGAAAAGGACTGTGAAACTGTACGAGCAAATTTTAAGTACATGTGTAAATAGTGGATTACATTTTTTTTTTCCTCTTTGGTTTTTTACTAATTTTCAATTTAATTGAATTTTTTTTGTTGTTGTTGTATTTTTTTATTTTTAATGACATGCGACAAAGAGGCTGTGTGTGTGTGTGTGTACGACTGGAGCTGATGCGACCTGGCCGGGCTGCTTTTGAAAAAGAATGAGGTTAGCGCAACGCGCATACGACGTTGACATCGTTCGGGGCAAATATGACAATGCGATGACATTGTTATTACAAATGAAGGGGGTAGTAGTAGTAGTAGAAGCACGAAGTACAGAGTACTTTAAATTACCATTTTTTATTTTGAAGTTCCCAGGCTTAAAAAGGTTTTTGTTACTGATATTGCACACATACTATTTACATATGACTGACTATGTGTGTAAGGTTGTTGTTACAACCCTTAAGTTAGGTTTTTTTTTTCGTTTGTGCTATCGCTGCCGCTGCCGCCGCCGCTTTCTTATCCCATATCTCATCTGCTTTTCGTCTGTTCAATTAGTTTAACGCTTTATTTAGTTCAATAATCGCGTACAAAAAAATGTTTACCCAAAACTAATGGACAAAAAGGTTGTACTTTTAGGACGTTTTCCAATATTGTTTTTTCTTTCGAGAATCCTTAAAAAGTATTCAAAAGTATTTTTGTATTCACACCAGAATAATGTAAAATCACATTTTTGAAATACCCGCAACATGAAGTTTGGTATCAATTGAAAGGTATTATAAATGCAAATAATTTATTATATAATTTTATAGATTCTAAAAATCTTTTTAGGTTTTTTGATCTTTATATAAACTTTTATAATCCATTACATTTGATTAGATAACATCTGACTTCCGATCTGATTAGATCCGTAAAATGAGCAGATCTCATCATATCTAATGAGATATGATGAGATATAATCAGATCTACTCAATGTACGGATCGAATCACAACTCAGCAGATCTAATCTGACAAATATAAACCGATATGGGCATATATCTTAATATTCAGATCAATTCAGATCTGGTTTCAAAAAATTAAAACATAAATTTTAAAGCATGCAGAACTTTCCGTGAACTGCCCGATTCCTCCTGTGGTAGGTTTTTCGATATAGTTATCATGTGCCACAACACCAATTAACCCTCCACATTATATGCAATCACATTATATGCAACTAAAATTGTCGTAGCACTTGTCCAATCATATATAAACTGTGCGTGGCAAATCCGGAACAATTGACAGACAGAGAAAGACAGACAGACAGACAGATAAACAAAGGATACCGACGTTGGATTATATATAAAAGAATGATATATGTACATAAATATTGTATTAATTAAAATTTAAAGCTAATTTATAAAAAAATAAAATGTTCCCGCCGTTTTTTGCCATTTTCTGTTCCTTTGCGGGTACTACATGAACCAAAAATAAAAACGAGTTTGTACTTTTCAAATGAAAAAGTGTCCGTTCCCAAAAAAATATCCAGGAACTGGAAAAGTTTTTCTCTTCTGCCTGACAAGTTCTGCCAGTTGTAAATGGTTCGATCGTGAATTCTCTTCTGATGTCCACCAACTTTGCATCTTGCCTTAGCCATCAGGCGCTTCGGTTAGCGTTCCACTTTCGGTATTGTTAGGGGGTGTCAATCGATTACAAGGACTTTGGGAATTACATATATTTTAAAATTGTTTAGTGGGTCTAGACGACCAGAACGAAAAAAGATCTTTCAGAATTTTTTTTTCGAAAGAAGTTCAGTGGAAACGGAATAGGACAACATTTGACTGATCAATTTGCTTGTTGACCAGCAAAGTCATTGCAAGCGTCTGATAACTATTTCAATTTGAAAATTGGAACGCTAACTTTACCTGTCAAGGACCCCAGCGCCTGATTGATAAAAATTATTATGTTGTAAATTTTTTTGAAGAAGTTCTGTGCCAGCCAGAAGTTGTCCGTAACACTTCCTTGGTTGGTTTGGTTCCACCTGGAAAGTCCGAGAGCTGTAAAAATCCAGAAGTTGATACTTTTATTGTGAATAACACTTGGTCATAGGTCGTCCTTGTCTTCGTTGCGGTCAAACTATTCCATTTAGTCTCTTTGATGTGATCTTTTTTCTATATTGTTTTCATGACTTTTATAATAATTTGATAATTAATAAACTTTTTTTATTTATTTATTAGGCTTAACGCGACCAGCAATTTATCCTTTTCCCTCAAGTCAGTATCCTTATCCAATGCTTAGTCCAGATATGTCTCAAGTGGCGTCTTGGTAAGTTTTATAATTATTTTTTGTATTTAAGTTAAATAGTTGAATAAAATTAAAAAAAAATATTATATTCCTGCCCGCCTTTGACGGGTTTATATTTGTATGAAGTTTGTTAGTTTCACACTAAATTTTTATAACTTAACATAATGCGGTACTTTCCGTTTCTTTCCGTTGTCGGTTAGTAATTGTAGTCATCTTCAATTCAACGGTGTACGTTAAACTGGTCCAACTACGCCCATTTTTGGTGAAGTTGTCGACAGTGCCCACACAATTTTAGATAATAAAAATTTCGGATATTTTCAGAAATTGTGAACGTGGCGTATTAGAATTGAAAATACGATGTCCGTCTGTCTGTTAACATGTCCGTCTGTCTGTACGTCTGTTTGCCCCAGCGATTACTGCCGTTCGTTACCTTCTATGTTCAGTGATGTCAAGCTAAAATTTGTTATATGAGCTTCTTTTTCTCCAAGCGGAGATTAAGTCATAACATGAGCAAGATCGGACAAAACGTCTTCCTTCCACCTCTCATACAAAATCTCCCCTTTATGCAGAATAAAAAATAAAAATTATTCAAATCGGTCCTTTGACCACCAATTAAAAAAATTCGGTCTTTGTGATAAATTTGAAAATCCTGAACCGAAATCTCAGAATTTTTGATATTAGGTTTCAGCCAGATTTCAGTAAATACTTAGACGACAAAGCCCCAATTAGAACTATTAAGAAAGACATCATTTAGCTTTGTATTTAGCCTTAACCCCCTAACATTTAGGTAGAGAATACACGCATTAGTTAGGGACCTTAACAGTTTTTTGATTGAGGAACGTTTGTTGGAATTCGAGCAACATTTTCGAATCGAGGAGATCTTCTCTTCTGTATAAATTCGGGAACGATTGAATCTTTTGGCCAAACATGTTGGTCAATGCGTTATATGGAAGAGTTACTTTAAAAGAAGAACAAATAAATTTCATTATTTTGTATATTCAATTTGGAATTTATGCAATTTTTTTTTAACTGCTGTGTGACAAATTTTCGATTTACGTGACGTCACACTGTTCCGCACTAGTCAATTTGTAACAACTACAACGGCTTTGGTCCTTGGCTTAAGGGCGAATTGCCGATGCGATTTCTGAAGGCGCGGTGTTCGGAATACTGCTTTTTCACCAATGATTTCCAATTAATCCAACTCTGTAAATAAAAAATGTAAATCAAATTAACTAACTATTAAAACTATTTGTTAAATGTTACTTTTTTCCACTGTTCAGCCCCTTTTCATTGAACCTCCCCCATGGCATTTAGCTGCTCCGCGACAGCTGACCAAACAGCCCCGTGATCCCGCTGCATCTTCCTATGAACACGAATCACTCAAGAACGGATCGTCAGATTTGAATTATTTTTTGTGTGTTTTAGTTTGCGCCCAAGGATGAGCATGGGGGGTATTACAAATTGGTATATTCAAAAAATTGGGCGTGGCAAATTTGTCTCTTTAAAGCACAGTACCTCGCAAAATTGTTGCACTACAATATTGAAATTTGGTATGTAGTCATATATAACCAATGTCGTATGACTACAAAAAAATGGCGGGGATCAAATAAAGGGGCGGGGTACCTCCCAAACAACCCTAATTTTGTTTGCTCTCTATCTCTGGAACTATTTGCCCTACAGCACTGGGATTTAAGATGAATTTATATGATATCAATTTGGCATAACGGGCAGCGGGATCCACAAATGGGGTGGGGTACCTCCCATACAACCCGTAAAATTCGGTTGACGTCATCAATAGCGAATCTTATATTAAAAAAATGTATTTCGTGTGGAATTGTAAATACTCGAAATGATTTCAATCCAAAAATCAATTTTGGGCGGCACGAAGTTTGTCGGGTCAGCTAGTTTGTTATAAATTGGCGCTTTCCAACGCTTCTGTGCTTCTTCATAATCTCCAGTAGCCTGCTCCTTTGTGGCCGTCATATACGCCCATTCAGTATTCTCTAAAAAAAATGGGAATACAATTCAATACTTTGATAAAAAATAAATAAAACTTACCTTTTTAGTCTGCGCTCGCATTATTCGATTAATTTTTTAGTGACTTCGATTATTTTGTTCAGAATTTACTTCTTACCACCTGTTAACGCGGCGTGAATAAAAATCGATTAGGCTCGATTGATTTTGCTTACAGAAACACTTTCTAGAGAGCGTTCCTCTAAAACCGGAATTGGAATGCCAGAGTTTGACCGATCGAAATTGTCTAAATTTTTACAGACACATTACAAGAGCGTGTGACGTAGTGGTGACGTAAAATCGACCAAAAAATTTAGAAATACGATCGAGAAGAGTTACAAAACGACGCACGACTGGCCAATGGTTGTGTCAGGAGCAAACCTAGAAATAAATACAGCTTTTTTTGGGGGAACTACAACAGGTTGATTTGGAGGTTCTTGCGCTTTAGAAGGAATTATATTAGTAAATGTTGGAACTGAGACATTTAAATTACTCTGAATTGTTTTAAGTGGAGCAGGAGAATGACCAAACCCGTAAGATTAAATTGACAAGGGAGTTACAGTGTTGAATAAAACTGAATAAGAAACCTCTGGCAAAGTGGACGTTGTGGTGGTACAGATTCCGGTGGTGATGATGACTCAGAATATTGCAAGCATTTTAAATTATTCAACAAATTTTGATAATAATTTGTTCATAAAATTTTGCATAAAGAGTCTCAAAACTTCAACATCGGTAGTTCGACATATCGCACAAGACCAGCGAAGACCAAGTCACCACGAATAAAATTAGATTACTGGCCTATAAATTCAGCGCATTATTATCCCATGCCCAGCAAGCTAAATAGTCGCCAGAAGGATATATTAAAAATCAAAATATTAAATACAAAAATAAAAATAAACAAAGTAATTCACCCACCGTCCCTGAAAATTAACCGACACTTATGTTAATTAAATGTCAAAAACACAAAAGAGCGCCGCCAAAAGTGACATGAGAAACTAATACACACAAAGACTATTGGTAATAACCACAATACACAGTAGACGCATCCCGAAGGCTCGGTTCTTTGAACTGTCAAAAAAGAGCAATAGTCGATAGGTAGAAGAAGAAAAATTGAATAGCGTTGAAGAAAAGGTGGTTACAAAGTACTTAAGTAATCAGCGGTTATTTTGCATTGATATTCTAAAAATTAAAAACTTGTAAGTAATAAAATATTTTATTCATGTTTGATGTATTATTTACTTAGCAAGAAGAAGAAGGCATACTTTAAAAATATATTACCCGCTTTTCAATCCACTTATTCCTCAAGCGTTCTGCTTTTGGAACAGTAAAAAAATATTTTTTGTTTATTTTATCTCTACGATTTTTAACAACGCGCACTTTATATCCGATTTTCAAATTTGAAACATGTGCCGTTTAACGACAATAAAACCCGAATACGATTACTCAAATTTTCCATTGCTCTAATTTGAACAACAGCTGATTTTGACAGCTAAGAGGTAGAAGCCTTATGGAAAAACGTCGGCGTTGCGTCGACTGTCTACTGTGAAAACAAGAACAAAAAAGCTTCACCTAAAATATTGAAAACTTATTTTTATAGTAAAAAGAAAATTCTGCTTATTATACCCTTCGCCAAGAGCAAGTGCACCATGCGAAAAATTCATTCCATTTCAAATTCAATACTTAGCAATTAATAGTAACACAAAACGACTGACAGATTCGATAAGAACAACACCCACTTAAAATAGAGACATGTAGCACTTATGTATGTGCTATAAGAAGCACATTTTTGGTGTCACTGAAATGGCGGAGGGTATATGAGAATTTTAGTAAGTTAAGCTGTGGCATGTCAGAGAGTTCATCTAAAGTAACTAGAAAAGCAGAATGTAGAGTACGAAGTCTGATTCTAGCTAGAGCCGGACACTCATGGAAGAAGTGTGTCAGCGTCTCTGGCGCACTGAAGTTTTTACAACTGCGCCGATGGACATTATAAGGAATTCCCAATCTACGGGCATGTTCACCCAGAAACCAGTGTTTAGTGCAGATGTACTTGTATGCGATCTTCGAGATTTCATGTTGATGAGTACGTTGGATCGAGATAGATTATATGTAGTGCGGCCAGATCTTTTTTGTAGACACCACGCGAACAGAGACGGGTATAAAAATTAAATAAAATCGTTTCAGAGTAGATAACCAGTTTTGAATTGAACGCTTTAGTAGTAACATATAAGTACCTAAAAAAAAGGGCGTGATCGAATAAGAAGAACGCCTAGTTATAAAAGCAAATATGTGCTTCTTGTAGCACATATACCCTTCCAATGGCGGAAGGGTATTTAAGCTTCGGCATAGCCGAAAAAAGTTCGTTTACTAGTTTTTTCTTATGAAAAGTAGTTTGTGTTTTAGCTAAATGAAGTTTTGGTTAAATTTATCTATACTAGAACTATTTGAATACATTTTTTTTCCAAAGTTTTCCCTTTTTAAGTGTGTTTGGGAAGGGGAGTTGTTGTGGTCCGATATAGCTCATCTTAGAATTTAAACTCCGCTTGAAGAATACCAAACACGAATATAATCGCTGGGACAATTAGATGGACAGACAGACTGACAGATAGACGGACGCAGAGTTCGATCATGATTTTTTATACATTTATATATACATATTGTCATATCTACCACGCCTCCTTATCGACGTTACAAATGGAAGAACAAACTCAGTATAGAAGTATTTAGCTTGCTCGTGGCGAAGGTCTATTTTTTGTTTAAAGAGATGAAAAAATATTTCTATCTGAAATGATGAGGGGTGTTTATATTTCGGAATGGCCGAATCTTTGTTTACTAATTCGATTAGTTGGTTTGCAATAGTTGGGCAACTTCAGGACAGACAAACGTTGTTAAATCGATTTTGCCTAGATCAAAAATATTTACACATGTCTTTGTCCCGATGTTGAGTACTTCTCTGTGTTTGAAACTTTAACCCAAACCACCCAATGGTGCCTTAAATTCAAACTATTCTGGTCTATATTTTGAATTAAAATTATTGTGAAATATTATTTGGAATATACTTTTACAAATTCGTAATTTGGAATTCATAAAATTGTGATTTATTATTTGCAGGCACACGCCATCGGTATATTCGGCGGCATCTAGTTTTAGAAGTCCTTATCCCTCCTCATTGCCAATTAATACAACATTACCAAGGTAATTGCATATTTATATATATATATATATATATAATATCATATTTACATTTTTACATATCGCAAATTAATACATATGTATATTTTTAAGAATTATAATTATTGTTAAAAATAGTCATTAAAATAGTTAATTAAGTTAGAAATGACAAACAACACTTCCTTAATATATATTTTTTATCGATCTGGCAATATCATTTAACAAAGTGTGCTAGGGAGAGTACTCCCCACAGTCAAAAGCTAAATGTCAATTTCATATGAAATACATTTAAATTTGACACTTTTTATGACATTTGACATTGACATTCTCTCCCAACCTGGCAAACTTTGTTGTTAAATTCACTTCGATGCCAATCTAATCCAAAGTAAAAATAAAAATAAAAGAAATACATATTAAAAATTATATTGGAATAAATACGAGATTTATTTCAAGCAGAGATGACCGAGATCGCACAGAAGACTTTAACAAATTACTTTACCACATTTGTTTTTGTCAATTGTTGTATTTACAACAAGAAGAGTTCTGTGTGGTGAAAAAAATTGCCTGTGTTTGTTGTCAGAAAATAGAGAGGCAGGCGACACGAAGAGTTTACTTTCGTTTCTTTCGGGATTTTAAGAGTATATCGAAGGTACAATAAAAAGGTGACGTAATTTATGCAATAAAAAATAAGTACTTAAATTTGTGAAAATTACTGAGTTGCTGTTATTATAAATTTTAGCAAAAACAAAAGAGAAACAACTACAGGAAGGTTTTAATCATACGTAGGTCTATATCCGAGGCAAGGGAATGTTATAAGGTCAAGAAAAGGAGCTAAATAAGACTCTCCGTCAGCTGTTAGCTTGACCTTAAAGTTTAAAACGATAAATAGCAGACTACCTGGAGGCTAATATAAGTTCTGATAAGTCCACCTAAGATGTCAGCTCACTAATATAGATGGTAGATCAACGGAAACGGTTTTATATGAACTTGCAAATACAGTCGTGTCTGGGTATAGTGTACACCTCGATATAGTCAACACCCAAATTTTTTTATTGAGTACTCTAAACAGTGAACAATCGAAATGATTTTCAAAATTTGTTTCACTATTTGGAGGTGAGTAATTAAAATTTTGAAAGTAACTTCAAGTAGATAGCAATAAAAAACACAAAAAATCTTCTGATGATGCTGGTATACTAACACCGCGAAGCCTACGTAGAAAAGTGTTCCAAACGTCAATTTCTGAACACAAAAACAACAAATGTCCACCTTGAAAGAATAAACAACCCGGATATAGTGAAAAGTCCTTGCAATATTAAGTTCCCTATATCCAGCCACGACTGTATAGCGGAAAAGGAGCTGGTATATGTTCATGGACAAAGAAAGAGCTTTCGACAAATAATCATTTGATAATATTAGATAAGATGCTCCTCAATTGTGCGTGGAGTAATTATTGTTTCATCAGAAGGCCGTCAAACTACGTAATGATCAGGCGGAGAGTTGTCACATGACCGTACAAGCCGAATCCAATATTGCATTTGACACATCGACGATTTTAGAATAAATCGGTTATGCTGTAGATTAATCGAAAAGGAAAATACAATACAGTTAAATCGTTAATCTAAAGGAATTTATCGATTAATCAGAGAGTTGTAATATTCAATCACTTTTGAAATTAGAATTCAAACCGAACAAAACTTTGCTTTGGTGTCATGACTTCCGACTTGGGTTTTATGTTCCGATATTACGGGTTTCATGTTCTAATCGAAGTAACAGTATTTCCGTTTACGTACCTTCCCTCTTAAATGCACATCCCGCTTAAGTAGCCAATTGTTGGCAATTTGTTTTTCTTTTTCCATATTCTACATAAAAATATTCTCTCATAAGAGCTTTTCCGCTTACCTATCTACAATTCTTTATCTTTCGAATTTGCGTTTTTCTATCTTCGGAAAGATCGAAAACCTATTCGATTGTACGATACCTTTTTAAATCGGAATTGATGTCCTGATCAAAGAGGCCTCTCAAGTCGAGTTTTAGATCCAAAGGCCTTAACTTTGGAAAATAAACAATTGACACCTTGGTAGACAACTGGATCGATGAGTTGCATCTGCAAAGATAGGATTAGCTTACCAGTTGCAGACAAGCGACAGGTCTTACAAGAAGATTTTTGGAAAAATAATTTGTTTGGCGTAAGTGGGCATGGTCAAGCATTTTATTAAATGAGTTAGGTTTTGTTTGATGTGCAATATTCCTCTAGAATCTACTCTCGAATTTACTGAAACTTAGTAAAACATAATCAATGTGCTCCCTGATAATTCTGAGATTACTCCAGAGCGAGTCGAGGACTCTTTATTTATTCGAATTTTTCCGGAACAAATTTGAATCCCAATTTCAAAATATATACATTAACGACAAAGTCCTGCCGTCGGAAAGGATCTTAATAGATTCTACAGAGGCGTATCGAAAATTCGGTTAAGGATCTTTAATTAGAAACAAAACACGTTCGTTTGCTCTCTGCCTGAAGAATAGAAGGTCACATATAAGATTTAAGGTTGATATCTCTTAAAATTCGGCTGTATTTAGGTTAAGTAATACTTTATTTTTTATATACATTTATTTATCATAATATGTCTTTATATAATCTCATGTGTTATTTACTATTATTGGATATTTTTGTATTTGTAGTGATTTTCCATTTCGGTTCTCACCAAGTCTGTTGCCTTCGGTTCATACCTCACCACATCACGTACTAAATTCGCATCCTTCGATTGTAACGCCTGGACCAAAACAGGAATGTGGTCAGGAGTCGACAACGAATCATCGATATTCAAGGTATGTTGGATTAAATAAGCACAACGAAAACAAACTCAAATTCGATTACAAGATATTTTATAACACAAAATACAATATAAGAGCAAATACCGTAGGAGGAAGAGTATTGCAATGAATGCACATTTCGGGAACGTACACAATTTTTGTACGACATGGCAGGTCTTCGATAGGGTAAAAAGTACCGGGGGGGTAGTATTGTGCTAGAGAGAGAAAGAGCGCATCGGTTGAAATGAAATAAAAAATTTGTAGCAGAGTTTTTGTTTCTTTGGTTGTTTGTTTGTTTGTTTATTACTTGCCCACCACAACCCTTAACTCGTCTTTTCAATCCAATCCACAACGTCCCCCAAACCACACCGAATGTAACAGAACCAACCACTTCCCTTTACACGGCAAAGTTCTTGATTTTTGTCGTCTTTAAACGTCCGCCATATTTGTTTTCTAACAAAAACAACCACACACACACACATTATTGTAAAAGATAAGTTAATGGTGCTCTCTTTCTAATGACGCATGCGCCTTACATTTAAATTTGTTGAGCATTCTTACATACGTGTATGTGTATTCGCATTTGCAAATACATACGTGAAAAAATACATACATGCATTCAATCATACATGCATGCATATGCAGTCATACATACATACATACATACATACATACATACATACATACATACATACATACATACATACATACATACATATAAATATATATTTTTATTCAAGACAAAACCCGGGCAACACCGGACACTATAAGGTAATATAGGCGAAAGGTTTAATATATATCTATATACAACTATTTATGTTCAGATAAATGGTTTATATATATATATTTATATATACATATAAAAATATATTGGGTTATAGTACGCGTTGTTGCCCCGATATTGTTTTGAATACAAATTTGTCTAAAACAGTTAGTTAGCGGAAAATCCCGTTACTATCCGTTGTAGTGTTTCTGAGTTACGGCGGTAAGCGTTTAACTAATCCAACCACGCCCATTTTTGTTCGATGATTTTGGGTATCTAAGTATGACCTTACATCGGATATGATTTTTAGAAGCAATACTAGCCAACAAATTAAATATTTTCACTTGATTTCGGAAATTGTGGGCGTAATAGGTGGGCGTGGCATATATTTTTGATATTAGCGAAATAATTGAAAATTTTCACTTATATTCATTACTTGTGGCCGTTATAAGTGGGCGTGGTTGATTTATTATACTAATTGCTTATTGTAACCGCAGTTGCCCGGGTTTTGTTATGAATAGAACGATAACTTGCAGTTAGCGAAAACTCCCGCTTTTCTTTGTTGAAGCATTTCCGAGTTATGACGGGCGGTGCGTTAAATTACTCCAACCCAGCCCATTTCAACTGAGATAACAAATTTCAAATTTAAGAAATATTGTTGTATTTTATTTTAATTATTTGCAACAAGAACAATATTAAAAGAGATTTAACAATTTTATATATCGATTATAATAAAGCATTTTACTGCATTTGTGTGCAGTAAGAAACCACAAGTAAATTATGCGTTCTATATATGTATATGGCTATTTCCTTCTGAATCATATCTCTGTCAATGTATATTTACTTCCAAATTCCACACACATATACAATATATATGTATATACGAGTATATCCTTTGGTACATGATTACGCCTAGCAAAATCAGTCAACTAAAACAGTTTTATATTATTATAAGAGTTATTGTATCAGATACATCTTCTGGTTCAATGTTGTTGTTCGCATTTTCGCTATTCGATATAGCGTCCAGATTGACCCATTTCAATAGGTTGATTCTTATACGTGCCCGTATTTTATATCGTTGTACTATAAGCAGCAAAATGTCTTCTCTAGAATTACATAAAAACTTGTTCCTGTTAGTTTGAAGCGTACCTATCAAAAATTGGTTTTTGAGTCCTAAGTCAAGATTTCAATATTAGTTTAATTCAAAATATTTGTTAAAATCTGAAAATTGTCTTCTAGATCATGTCTTCTAACCGTTATGCCGCTCTCACAAAAAACATGCTATATAGCTGAAACTGTAAGCATATGTTCGTGATGAGTGTACCAACATAACAAAACAAACAAAAAATCTATAATTGAATGTCGTACGTTTGAAAAGTGCCGATCTAATTTGAAATACTCGCTGAGTTTTGAACGGATCGAAATGAGTAAGGTGTCAAATGTTAGGTATTGAAAAGATATTTTTTAAATATTCGAATAACCTTTTGAGGCATAGACTGTTTTTTTTTCTTTTGGAAGTTAACTTTTCGGAAATCGCGTTGGTATGGCTAGATTTGAATAGAAGACGGTAAAGGTCCATTAGTTAAGTTTCAGTTGGTATACCACATGTTCTATGTATCTCCTTTTTTTTTTGCAAATAATAAAGAAAAATGCTTATATCTTTCATCTTCGGATGCACACCAACTCTCCAATAATGTCATTGTAATATTGTATGATTGATGGTTTAGAGAAGCGCATAGGATACAAAAAAAGAAAACAATGTATATGTATATTACTATGCAATAACATTTCGCAGGACTAATGAATGACATTTAATTAAATTTATAGGAACTTTTAAGAAAACAATTTTAAAATTTTATCACCAGACCGAGTACTAGCTAAGGCGGAGATAGAGAATCCAGCATTTATTTGCGGCGTGAATGCAATTTGTGAAAGTGACTTGTCAAGGGTAGTTGCCACCTTTCGAGCGCATTTTCTATTACGCACTAGATGGCGGCTAGTTGATATGTCCGCATAGTTATGCCGATGCTTTGTATGTATGTACCGCATGGTTGCTGTATTAGCTTAAAGGACTTTTGAGCTTTTTATGGCTAACAGGATATTGAACACAAACCTTCCTTTTTCCTTCTGTGCAGGATATGCGACTAGAACTTGTGGTTTGGTTCAACCAAAAACTAAAAAAAAAGTGTTTTTGGTTTATATGTTAATAGTAAAGGCTGATATACCTACTAACCAAAAATTAGTTAAAGTTAAAGCTTCTCAGTATAACCGATTCACTTGCTCTAGTGAGTTTTGCATCAAATGTTTTGTGGTTTTTTATTTCTTTATAACAGGGTAACTAACAAATTTTGATGACAAAAAAAAAAGAGTTGACAAATCTTAGCGTTTAAGCTCAAAAACTAACTGTACATGTTGGTTTTTAATATGTTCACCGGCGTTGCCCGATTGTTTTGTATATAAATAGTATAAAATAATTAGTTAGCTGAACTACCCGTTACTTCCCGTTGTGATGTTTCAGAGTTGGGCGTTAAATTGATTCAATCACGCCCATTTTTGTTGATGCTATCGTAGCTGATCCTACCAACTCAGTTACCAAATGTCATGAAAAATATTCGCGATATAATCGAATATTTTTACTTAATTTCACAACTTGTGAGCATATTAGGTGGGCGTGGCAGATTTTGTTACGCTCAAAAACTAAACAAAATTGAATTGCAATCGGATAAGTGCACATGAGCTACAAAGAAGGAAACATATATTTGTATATGTATAGAGAAGATTTCTCTACTCGTTTAGATGTAAAGATTTTAACATCGGCTAATGCCAGAATAAATGAAAACAATATATAAATAAAATAATTAATAAGGAGGCGTGGTGAGTATGTCAATATACATACATATATCGTACTATCAAATCAAAGTATCTCCTTCTGCCTGTTTTTCTGTCTGTTGTTCCCGGTAATCTCGAGATGGACTAAACCGATTTCATTTAAATTTTATATATAAAATCTTCTTGGTTTGCGCTATATAAAATTTGCCCTACCCACCCATTATTCACCTTAATTTGTAAAATATTCTAAAATTTGCTAAAATTGTTCCTGAAATGAAATTTGGTAACTGAGTTTGTATGACAACTTTATCTTTAATGGGCGTGGTTAAATCAATTTAGATGCTACTAGGTCCGATCAATTTTACGCCCATTAACAAAGCTCAGCAACTTCCATCGCTATCTGATAAACAGTTTATGAAATTGGGAAAGGAATGATAGGCAATAAGAAATCACGCCAATTAGTTAAGTTAACAAAATTTATTATTTCGCTAGGATTAACAATTTTTTTTATCTAAGTAAGTGTATTTATTTTGCATATAGTCAATAAACAACGGAGAAGAGATAAAATCTATAAACAACCGTGCTCCAAAATCATTGAGAGAGCTTAAAGCCATTATTATGAATATTTCAGAGTGGCGTTGTTATTGTCTTTAAGTGATGCTGAAATGGATAAGGTGTGTTTTCGTTTTGTCATTTCTAAGTGTTTTTCTTGTTGTTGTTGTTATTGCTCTTTGACTCTTGTTACAAGTGCGTGGTACATGGTGTTTCAGCTACAGATGTAATTTGCATTGTAACGCGCATAAAGTGACATGAAAAGAGAGAACACAGGAAAGAGCATTAATTCTTAGTTAATAAATCAACGATTACCTCAACTTTATGTCTTGTCAGGGTTCGGATCAGCGTATTTTCGATTGCGTGGCAAAAGATGAAAAAAATCGTAGCAATCGTAAAAAAAAATTTCAAAATAAAACTATAAAATTTTTTTTATACTTCTACCGAATGAATTAAAACTGATGACATTTTTTTCTCCCAATTGTTGTTGTTTTATTTTTTCAATAAAATTATAACATAAAAACACAAACACAATTGTTTCGAAAAATCCACCTGATGTGTTAAGTAAAAAATCGTAGTAGATTTTAAAATTTTTTGCTAAAAGCGTAGTAAGTTTATTAAGATCGTCGCAAGGTCCGAACACTGTGTCTTGTAATCTAGTCTATCGTCCGTGCTCTAATTCGCAGTTGAATGAACCTAATTTGCAATTTTTTGACAACGTGAACCTGAATTGATGATACCGAAATGAACTTTTTGTGCTTTGCCTGAAACACTCTGTGTTTATGATAACAATTATGTTGGAGCGGCGGGATGCTGTAATAATATTCTCTATAAAATTGCTTTAAGTATGAGCTCTGAGCGTACAGCGCACAGTGTAGTAATGCCATCGAAGGATGCCGGCTACATGCAAGATAATACAAATCATTTATAGAAGTGCTATTACGAAAAAAATATGATGAATCACTGGAGGCGACCCAAACTCATCTATTGTCATATTGCTGCTTTTGTTGCATTCACATAATGTTTTTAATATTACTTAAACAAATTATAAGTTATTGTAAAATTTTATTGACAAAAATTAGGTTTAATTTTAATTCGTTGAAAAAAAATTTAAAATTTCTCCGGAGTAAAATTATAGAAATAAACCTTAATTCATGTCGAACAAAATAAAAATCATATTTATACTGAATGGAAAAGAAAATTTTAAAAATTATTAAAAATAAACTCGATTATTATCTAATATCAGCGCTTTAAAATATCCAGCCCAATCGCCGTAGTTTAACAAACTGATGTAACCATTAACATTTCTATCAGCACTGCCCATTATCCTGAGCTTTGTCGGTATTCCTCATATCATTTCACCAAATATGAAATTTATTTTTTAAATTGCATTTATAATGGTAATATATTACCAAAGCCTCTTTAAAGGCCCGATTGCTTTAGAGCATGTGTACCACACTTGACGGAAGTCGTTTTTCCGGTTCTCGAATTTGTCCCGAGAATACGAAAGTAAGTTTTTAAACATGTTATATTAAGAATCCGTTAATAAAAACTTTAAAAGAAGTTTGAATTTTTGTCTGCGACATAAAATTGGACATTGAAGCAAAAGCTATTTTTGTAATTTTTTGTCCTTTAACAATGCACTGTGTTCCTTAGTTAGACATTTTTGTTTTTGTTTTTTTGTTGTGTTTTGTACGCCCCGCTCTTTTGCTCTCTTCGTGTATAAAAGTCAATCAACATATTCGGGAAACAAACGGTTGACACGACATCAACGTCATCAACTAGAAAGCAGTTTGCAATTGTAGTGTGTGGTGCTCACACACATTAAAATAAATAATATCAATAAAAAAAAAACAACAACAACAAAAAACAGAAATAAAAAAATTAAATTAAAAGATATAGAAATCATGAATATAAACAAGTAACATAAAAGATAATACAAAACAAAATTAATAAACAGCAAATCATTAAATAATGAATTTCATATAATTTTCGTGTTTTATTTTGAAAATAAATGCAGAAATTTATTAACCTTAGCATACACTTAGGCGCGTGTATGCGTTAATTAAAACAGATAGATAGAACGAACGAAAGAAAGAAAGAAAGAGCTGTGCGCTAAATGCTTGAATGTGTTAATGATAAGTATGAAGAGACACACACAGATGATGAACGACCCTGGGATGTGTTTATGCTGGTATTTATTTTGCTAATGTATGTATGCCGTAGAGCGGCAGTGTTGCGTTGTGTTCCTAATATCCCTGAATCCTCGAAATGGAGAAAAAGTCAGCATCGACCGACTTTCGTTTGGTTTAAAAAAAAATCACAATAAAACTTGTTTTTGTTTAATAAAATGTTCAACCTCAACAGGCAACTAACTCTTCAATTCAAATTTCAATCAAATAAACCAGTGCAAATTGATGTTGTTGTTGTTGTTGTCAAAATCATTATAATGAATAAAATTTACCACAACAACATTTAAATCAGTTTTTAATAAGTCAGACAAATAATTAAAAAAAAAATTATAAATACGAGGGTGGTACTAAGTCTACAAAAGACCCGTTTGATCCGGTCTGAAAAATACGTTTTCTCGAGATCTGCAAAGTGGACCTCCATCGGGTCGTGAGACTAAGTACTTATAGGATAACCCTCGTACGTTAGTACACAGCTTTAGGTACTATAGTAGACTTTTTGAACATAAATAAAAAAGTTAACATTTTATGAGCGCGGATCAAAGGAAATAAAAGTTTTGATATGTAAAATAATGAATGGAATATCTCGTCATAGTTTGAATTTTTTTTAATTTTAGCCATTTTTTTCATTTACCAACTTCTTTTCTGTTATTCTTAGCTTATTGTGGTTTGTAATAAATTAATACATCATATTTTGAAAAATTATAATGCATATTTTTTACACACGTTTCAAATTTGTAAAAATATTTATAAGTAACTTAAATTTTAGCTCTCGAGTGGTCCAGAAGTACCTAGGTACGTCAGGTAATTTAAACCACAATTTGCATTTTTAAGATACTGCAGCAATGGCTCTGGCTCTCTCTTAACTGTTGTCTTTCATGAAAAAAAAGTATATTGCTATATTGAAGAGTTAAAAATTACAACTTGTTCATATAGAAACATTTTAATTTTCTGTCAATTAAAATGTCGTGTTGACTCAAAATTTTCTAAATGCAAATACAAAATACAAATACTTCAATATACGCAACATGTAGCAGTAAGGACACACGAGTATAAGTACTAAAGAGCGCTCGACACGAGTATATGTATGTCGCGTGAGCGCGAGCAGCATAACCCAGCAAGCATTAGGCTTTGATGTTGTGCTCTGAGAATGACTTGATATCAAAGAACTGTTACAAATATCAAAACGTTGCAAAATGATTCCAGAATGATTTGAGAGTCATAACATAACTCAGCAGAAAGGAAAATTTTTCAATTTCAGAAATGAATTTTTCTCAAATTTGTTTCAAACGTCAGTTCAATTTTCAAATGTCGATTTGAATTTAACATGTACATATAAAAATGCATTCAAATTCTATTTTAATTGAAACCTAATACACATTTGCGGAAATAAATGAAAACACATGCAATTTTGATAACTTGTAATTAAGTTTTTTTCAGAGAATTTATTAAAAATATACAACACGCTGCATTTTGAAAGTTGTTTCAACAATTATTTGATTTTAATTATTGACTACTGCCATCGTTCTCACGGTCAGTGGACTCTCGGTCAGCGGACTCACTTTCTTCGCTGGTGCCAGAAGGTTCAGGCGGTGGCGCAGCACGAAAGAAATTGGGTTGAATTGGTCTGAAAAAAACGGAAAAATTTTTACAAATTTTATCTGCGGAAAGCTGGACTAAATCAAATAAGATTGTGTTCAATACTTACATTAAAAATATAATAACTATTCCTCTCTTGAAATAATTTTGTTTGTTCTGCTGTGACGAATATGCAGGACTTTTGCCATGTAACGTCGGTTCGATGTTTCGAATCCCATTAAATACAACAATTTTCGCTAATTTCATGATGGGTCTTTTCCTTCTTCCATGCATTTTTCTTGAATAACTCACGAACAAATTTGGGATATGAAAAAATTGCCTTCGAACAAAGAAAATAAAATTGCAGCAAAATTTATAAATGAAACGTTTTTTTCAAATCAACGCAAAATCGAAACCAACTGTGAATTTCAAGACAAATTTTTGATATGAAAATAATTTGAGAATTCATTTGATATTATTATTTCGGAATGCTTTGTTAATTATTAATTTTCAAACGTATTTTCTACAAAGTAGAAATTGGTGGGGTAGAAGAGCGTTAATTGATTCGTTTCGTACGCATCCTTAACGAGCGACTCAAGAGAGAGAGATAGCGAGAGAGAGCACAATGTTCATGCGCTTATTCCTGCTTATTACAAAACATTATAGACAAGTTTGCATAAATTCAAGTAAAGTTGTTGCATTCAATTCAAAGCAACAGGGTGTTAATTTATTACAAAGAGAATGAGAGAGAGACAGAGAGAGAGAATGAGCTGTAAGACAGCAACAATGTTCGAATAATTAATAGTATTATTGAGCAAACATTCACATATCAGTAGTTCTTTAATAGAAAATTTAAGATTTACATTTTTAGCTTTCAAACATGCTTTATAGAGTTAAATACTAAATTTATTTTATTACTTTTATTTTGATTAAATATTGAAACATTTAAAAGTTTTCATAATTGTAGAGTTGTTGTGTTTTGTCGCTTAACGCTCAATTGGGCGACGTTTGTTTTTATTTTAAGCCAAACATGCGCATCCCTTGAATCTTCATCATCAATTGTAAAACTATTTTCGTTACAAGTGTATGTGCGTGTGTATGTATTAAAGAGTTGTATGAATCCATTCATTTGAGTGTACAATTGTAATTCATGCGATTCGGTATTTTTAAAAAATATCTGAATATTTTACAACAATTTACAATATTAAAAAACAACTTATTGAATCATTCTAAATTGATATTGTACAACATTTATTCGTAATTTATAAAAAGGAATCTTGTGTGAAATCTCTTGTGAAATGGTTAAGTAAGACAAAAATAAGTTTTAAATTAAAGTGATATGCAGGATCAACATTTGACGAGGGAGCACAGATAAAATTAAAGAAATGCCTTTAGTTCATACCATGGTGCAATAAATATAAGGTGAAGAAAGTCGGACAAATGTTCTAAAAAATTGTTCCTTTTTCGAGTTTTTGTCTCGATACAATACAAGTCTGTATTGAAAATTACTCGATCCACTTTGTTGATGCAGTTGTTATTTGTTTAATTCCTGTGATTTGTCCTTAATATTTAAGTGACCATTGGTTACAGAATAGCAAAATGATATCTGTCAAACATATTACAAAAGTTCTTAGTTTTTATTTCTTGGTACCCATATTTTTTATGGTTGAATAATAAGGTTTGCAAAGTGGAAATGTAAATGCAAATGGAGCGAACTCACCGCGATTTCTACCTTTCTTATGAGTTCTTCACGCAAACTGAACAAAAAATAAATTTTCAAAGAGAGAAACAATATCGAGGTGTGGAAAATTACATTTTTCTAATTTTCTCCTCTTATATTTGTTAAACCATGATTTTTATATAAAAAGTAACAACAAAGAAAATTTCTTTTGAGTGAAAAAATTTTAAAATAAGTCGAATTCACAACATTTCACAGTAGTAAAATATTCATGAATAGTTGTACAACTAAGTTGCTTTTTTTTTTGTACATTCATGCAGACGTTTATGTATGCATGGAGTTATGTGTGTGTATGTATGTAGATATGTTGTCAAATAATAATACAATAATCAAAATAAATCACTAAACATCAATATTGAATAAAATAATGATGCATTTATATATAAATTAAATTAAAATATCAATAAATCAATAAATGCAGCTTGAATTTTTAAATCAAATAAATAAATCCAAAAATTTTGTATAATTTAATAAAGTCTTATTAACACAACAATTAAAAAATTTTGTAGAAAACTAGATTTATTCGATTTTGATTCAAAGCTCCACAAATATTAAAATAGTAAAATAGCTCACAAACGACTCGTTCGCTGAGCTAGTGACAGAGCTGAGCTGAGCGAGCGATTTGAATCAATATAAAAAATATTGTGTCATAATATAAATAATAAACATTTTACCTGAATTGGAGTAAACAAAATATTGCAATACATTCAAATAATAACCGCCGAAATTAATGCTATACATAATGTGGATACATTTCTGATAATATTTCTTTAATAAACTTGTTCAAATGAAAATGTGTGTGTGTTTTTTTTTGCTTGATATCAGTTCAATAGTTAAATTACCCATTATAATCGGCAGACAGACCGAGCCTCAACCTACGGAATTCGCCATTTTCGATAGCCCAAAAAAGATTGCAACAAAAACGTTGTTTGTGTTTGAATTGTCCATGAAAATGTCGATTGTCCGGACCAATTCATAAGGACAATAACGATATAAGTGATTATTAAAGAGTACATCCACTGCAGCGTTTCATCATCAACTAATTTTACGTACAGCCAACTAATGTTGCCAGCGAATGAGCAACATTTGTCACTTGAACGATATGACCAATTGCACCGTTAGTTGCAAACGAATCAACAAACTCCAATTATAATTGCTGAAATGCCACTACCGCAAATAAAACTATCAAAGAGTGTTCCTACTAGCCCGGGCGCATCTTTGATGATTTCTGATTCACGAAATTGTACCGAGAGCAGTAGTCGCAGTTATAGTACTGACTTGGGCCTAAATTGTACAGTCGCAGAATATGTGCCAGCGCCGCCAACATCAACTGCATCTTACAACAACATTAACTACCTAACAGTTCTGACTGCGAACAGTAACGGCGGCAACGACGGTCAGACGGCCAGAAGCGGCGGTCACAATATCAATGGATTCCTAACATCATACGACGCTTTAAACAATAGTAATAGCATACTTTCGGCGATTGGCACCGAGACGGCAGAAGCTAATAATCATATGGCGACAGTATGCACAGTGCCGAGTCCGGACACATCATCTTCATCGAACAACATTTCAACAAGCCCGCGTAGTTATAGGGACTTTTGCTTGGCGACAGGTATAAATGCGACTATGACAGCTACAGCAAGTGTTAGCAGTGATAATTGTGTGGGCAACAGTCCATTTCAGCGGTATCAAAGTGTTGACAATGAGTCGTGCGTTTCGAGCAGCCATGACGAAACAATCAATGAAACCACCGAACCAACAAAACGCAGTGATCCAGAGTGTGTCGATAATATAGTTTGTAATAATAATAATAATATTAATGATAATAAAACTGTCAGTAATAATAAAGCTAGTAATAACAATAATAGCAGTAACAATAGCAAAAACAATAACAAAAGTAACAGTAATATTAGTAATAATAATAAAAATACTAACGATAGTAAGTCTACTAATAATAATAAAACTAGTACTATAAATAATAACAGTAACAATAGCAAAAACAATAACAAAAGTAACAGTAATATTGGTAGTAATAATAATAATAATAATATTATTAATAATAATAAAAATAATAGTAATAATAATAATAATTATAACAAGAATAATAACAAAATTAATATTAATAATAATAATAATAACAATAATAACAGTAATAATAACAGTAATAATAACGGTAATAATAACAAAACCGAGACCGAAACCGAGAAAACTTCTACCGAAGAAATGTTTCATATCATCAATAACTTTCATCAGCAGCAAAACTACGAAGCCTACAATGCCGCCACATTTGCAAAAGAACAAGCATCTGCAATGATAGTATCAGTGACACCGAAAGCAGCGAGAACCACACGATGTATTCAAAATAATGCGGTAAATACCAAGACAACCAAGGCGATGCATTTCACAGAGGTCGAGGATAACGACCACAGTAATCACAGCAACAGCGGTGATCAAATTACAACAAATAACAGTTGCACGATCAATAACAGCAATAATAGCTGTCACAAGGAAGAATTTGAGGGTAATCTTGCTGCTACGGTAACTATTCCGGCAGCAATGGTAATAAAAACTGCTCAGCAACATTACCAACATAGCACTAGCAACACTAGCAACAGTGACGGTAGCTGCAAACGCACGCTACTCGATCAACTGGGCATATATGCTGAGGGTAATGTCTATCCGTGTGAGTTAAAAGACAAAGAGCCGCTGAAAATACCTACCCAAGAAGATCACCACAATGGCAACTCTATCAACTTCGGCGACAACGATGAAGATGGGAACAACGATAGAGATATCGCTGTCGGCGAAAACAACCTGGAGCATGATAAGAAATTGGACAACGTAGCACTCGATTCCAAAAAGCACATAAAGTTAGTTGATCTTTGTAAGAATGACACAACGGTAAGTGATGCTTTGGATTTAAAGTTTATTTCGGATTGCTTGCCACAAACTAAAGAAGAACAAACACCGCCCACACCGTCGGCTACGTTCCTAACTGAGCTTTTGATGCGGCATCAGGACTACCAGCAACAGCATCAGCTGTATCGAGAAGTTTTGCCACACGAAACAAAAATACCTATCACTGCTACTGAGTCTCCACTAAGTACAGTTAATTTTCAGCAGCAGCAGCAACAACAACAAATTCTAGCATCGCAGTTAATGTATGCACGTCTTATGAGTCCTACAACTTTTTCGGCCATTTCGGGGCAACTTTCGACGGATCGAGCAGCTTTGCATGTTATCGATTATGCCAAGCTAACATCACCGGAAGTTGTTGTATCGGAAAGGCCAACAGTCTCAACACCAACAGCAACAACAGCAATTACAACTTTAGCGGATAAAAATAACAACAACCGTAGCACAAACAATAATAATCGTAACATTGACATCGCTGACAATTGCAATGAGCCGCTTGTTGGCACTTTCAACAGCAATTGCTTGAATTCGCCAGTATCACCAGAACTCATCGACAATATGTATCATATCAGGTATTCGCGAAAGCAACAAATCAAGAATTCTATTGAAGTGCCCATAACTTCACCGCCGCCCACTTTAATAACAGCACTTAACATATTTCGCGAGCAACAAAACGCACTAAGCCAAGTTAAAATGCAGTTGGAGAGATATCACGCGCTCAGTTATCAATTTTTACAGATGACCAACACAACTACAGCGGGCGCTTCAACGGGTTTAGAATACAACATATCTTCTACGGCTACCGCTAATATCGAGGCCAAGGTTCGACAGAATTTCTTGCATAGCAAAAGTTATGTCTTTAAAACGCTGAGCCATATCAAGCAATTGAGTCGTCAAAGTGAGACGGCGGAGCTGTACTATGTACGAGCCGTTCAGCGTCTTGAGAATCTGCAACAGAAGCAGACGTTCAACAAGAACAAAACATACGCGACTATAGCCACAGCTGCTGTGGCAACAGCTGCCGAACTTTTGCCATTCGATTTCAAAGCGAATATGTTGGATAAGTCGGAATCATTACGCGAAGCTACGGCAGCTCCAGTAAATGTACCGACTTTTCCAACTCCAGACGGAATTGTGGACAACAACTTGAACAAATCTGATCAAAATAATGCAGCACCATCTTCGGACAATAATTGGATAAGAAGTCCTAAGTCGTCGCCCTGTACATTGCAGGAAATTGAAGATATCATTTTGCAATATGTTGCTGCTGTACATCAACAACATAACGAAAACAACGACAGCAGCGACACCAACAGCAACAGTCCTAATGCTCACATTGAACCCGACAATTCACAGATAAATCGGCACAACAGCGAGAGAAGTCGTCGTCGGCGCAATAGCGTTCGATTTGCGTCGGTTTCTTCGCCGATCTGTTTTTGGCATCCGGAAAATCACGGAAAAGACGTTGGCACACATGAACGTGCCCTAACTGCTGCTGAAATCATACTGGAATGTGCCGCGCTAACGACACAAGCTGCGAACTACAAGGACGACACGGCTAGCGCAGTAGCTGCAACAACTGCAACCGATGTAGCGCATGCAGCAGCAAGAGATACATCGCCGGAATCGACGACAACAACCACCATCGAAATGAACCATCAATATCAGAATCAACCACTTAATGAACTGAGTATCAGCGATGATGGCGTCTTGAATTTATCGCCACCAGTGCGTCATGCGGAACTCAGCTTGTCTGCGATATCAACAGCTGGCGCAACAATAGCTGCTGCTTACAGCAACGTGAACCATTGTTTTGATGCTGCCAGAGATTGTAATAGCCCCATAGCAGCAGCAGCAGTGCCAGCTTCACACTTCCCACCGACACCAACAACACCGCCGAATAATAGTTGCTACACTACTGGTCCACCTTCTGCGGCAGCGCCAGTTGTCAAAAATAGACGAAAGTCCAGTATAGCGCGTCGCATAGAAGCAACAACAGCAATAACACTAACAACTGCTTCGGAAATAGTGACAACACAAAAGAGTACAGACACAACCAAGGGCAACAACACGAGCAACTCTACGCCAGTAGTGGCCACAAACAGTGGCAGTGGTGGTGGCGTTTGCGGCAAAAATAAGCGCATTAGTCAGTACCACAGCAACAGCAACAATAACAATAATAACAACAACAGAAGTAACAGCAGCAGTAGCAGCAGCAGTAGCTATATCTCGACAATGTTACCGATGCCACCAGCACTGCAAACCACAACAACAACATCAACATCAGTTCCCGCGAATAGTAGTTCCGCTGCAAATATGTACTGTACGATTTCATCGACGGCAACAAAGGCTCTGGACGATGTTGCTGCACTGCAGCAGCGTGCTCTGACCGATATGTTTAAGGCGCGTTTTAGCGCCCTAACAGCTGCTGCTGTTATGAACGCTACAGTTGGTGTTGGTGTTGGATCGAGCGGTGTTAATGTGAGTCACCACGCGTTAGACGTCCCCTACGATTTGAGCATCGGATCTAAATTGAAGCAAGCGTAATTACCAACTATTTGCACTGCATGCACATATATATATATTTATATATATATTTATATATATTTTAGTATATATATTTATATATATATATATATACATATATAAATATTGTACTTTCGTATTTTGTTAATGTGTGTACCCAAAGGGTGGATTACTTTTACTTTGTATGGCAAAATGTCAACAATTTTTTAAATTTAATTAAATTTAATTAACATTAAATTAGCCCCCAAAAATCTCTCTGGGGGCGTAAAATTTGTATTTAAGGGGTTGAGTTTTCGTATAAATTGTTTGTATATCGGATTAGTAACACCCATAAAGAGGCATGGCCAGTATAACAATATGTTCAGGGTGCAGGGCGCAGAAGAGCTTTGCGACTTGAATTTTATATTTTGTTTTTTATTAACCCATTGCTGCAAAACGAGCAACGAAAAGCCGACTAGAAAGTGGACGGTACAATTTCATGCTACTTAATATTTGGAGTCAGTACCTAGTTTCGACGATATCAAATAAAGTTTGTACAGAGAAATCATGCTTTATTTATATTTTAAATTTGTTTTATGATGAGTGCAAAAGTCGTTGTTGATTTTAATCAAAACTAGTACGGACTTTACCTTTGGCTGTGCCGAGGCCCAAATACCCGACACCGCAGTGACAAAACAAAATGAGTTTAATATTTTGCTTTATGTCGGGACTACAAGTGGGCCTTACCCTTAACCGATCGCATCAATTGTGCACCGTACGTTGTCTTCCGGGACCAGGAAGGTTTCCCTGGTCCAGTCCGTACATTAAAATATCGACGACATGCGTCATTAGTCCAACAGAGCGTTGATTTTCAAAATAATGACTTTGGTTCATTGTTCGATTATGTAATGCTCCATTCGAAATTCTCCAAGTCTCCTGAACTGAAAATAATGAAAATAAAAATAACAAAAGTTATAAACCATTCAAGCCATGAAGCTCTTTCAGCGCCACTCTGTACTTATTAGATATATTTCTATTAGGGCAGATCATTAAACCGAATTACTTCCAATTATTTGCATCTCTGATCTCTAATATTTTTATCGCTTATCTCAAGTGTTTCATGGGCGTATAAATTATTTTTGTGGTGGGCTTAAACAAACAACAACATATTTTTTCCCATACCATTTCTATTTGATGTCCATTTGCGAATATATTCTTAAAAAAAAAAAAAGATTTTTACTAGCACAATTTTTTGTCTTTAGGTGTCATTGACCACTGAAGTCACATTTGAGCAGTGACTTCGACTTTTATTGCTATTTTCTTTATTGCCTTTCTTCGAAAGCATTGAAGTATTTATAGAGAGCTTTTATTTCGTGTATACCTTAAGTGTTTTGAAAAACCAATTAAAATTTCTGGTCAAATGTGACATCAGCGGTCAATAACTGACGTTTAAAACTTATAAAAATTTCACTCTTGCCAATTTTCGTGTTTTTTTTTGTTCTCTCTATCATTTGTGTTAATAGAAATTTGGAATCGAAAAATTCATCCAACTCCCAGGGAAACAACGCTGACTGCAAAGATAATACAAATGACAAAAAGAAGCCACATATCAAGAAGCCACTTAATGCATTTATGCTCTACATGAAGGAAATGCGTGCTAAAGTTGTCGCTGAGTGCACGCTTAAGGAATCGGCTGCAATCAATCAGATCTTGGGTCGAAGGGTAAGTTGTCTAATCTTTTTTTTTTTTTCGATTTATATGCAAATTTTTTTTGATGAGTAATGGTACCGCTTTAAGGACATAAGTTGTTATCACATTTTTTTTTTGTTTCTTCCGGCTCCGAAAGTTTCGAAAAAATATTCGTTTGACAAGTTTTTATCAACCTGGTAGCCCTTGTTTGTTTTACCAATTTTAAGTAGCTTTACCGAACTTAAAATAACTCTTGATACTGTAGGGCATCGGCTTCTTTTAGAGATTTCAAGTTTTTTCCCAAAAACCACATTTCAATTTTCCAGATTAATTGTATCAGATCGTCGACTATGCCCATGCCGCTTACTATTCGACGGTGTTACCTGTTTTACTTACTAACTAACAGCGCGGCCTATAATAAAGCGTCAGTATAAAGTATAAAGTTAAAGGAAAGATAAAGATAATGTTGTAAAAAGAATTGATCAAATAAAAGTTTGTATATATTTTGTTGACCAGAACTCACCTAAATTAAAAAAAAACTATCCAAGTGGTTCTCATTTGATACGGATCATTAAACAGATTCTAATTCGACAGAATAAACTGAACGGATCTTTATTTGCAATCGCTTTTAAAAACGAACTCAATTTGTACCGTTATTTTTGTGACCTTGTCGAACAAATCAAGTTATTAAAATTAAGCGTAAAATACCGATTAGGATATAAAAACGAAAAGTTCCAACTGAACTGAATACTAATAGTCTTTTATATGTTTCAAACTTTGTTTTTTTACCCTATTTGCTCGGGAATAAGAGATAGAGAGATTGCTCAAAGTGGCGTTGAAATGTTGCCTCTCTCTGCGCATAACGGTACAAGCTGATGAGTTAAAGGGTTGTGAACTTGATTGTTTATTGTTTGTTAATTTTATATTGCTTTTATTTTGTTCAATGTTCGAATATTTTTTAAAGTAATGAGAGAGCTCTTCTTTTTAAACAATATTCACAGCACACCGCTTCAAAAGTCTTTCTGTGCACAATCCTTTACAGGGTAATAACTTAAGAAGAAATACTATTGAAGATCTAAGAATAGTTATTTTCCCATATAATATTACAAATTGCCTTTATCATGTGCTCGACACAAATTCTCTACAAAAGCTTGTACGACCTTCCAGCCGGCTGAACTGCATCCACTCCTACAACAGTTGTTGCTTTGGAAAGGTGAAAAAACTTAAACTGCCGTTTGACTCAGTTACACAATTCCAAACCAAATTTTTTTTAAACTTATGATTCTTTGAATTTTACTTTTCCGTTGCCAACTCTATTTGGCAGCATAGTAAAGGAATTGCGCGCAATCTCTTTATCTCTCACTCCTGTTTGGCAATGGCATTACGAACTCTCTCTTCCAAAATTGAACTGTTTCCACACAAATACCAAAGTTCTTATATCATGGGTATAACGCTTGTTCGTGGGCTCCGACGGCTGATCAGCGTCGAATTCTGAGTCAATATAAAAATGAGCGTTTGTCCATCCGTCTGTTCAAATGATTACAGCCGTAGTATAAGAGATATCGAACTGAAATTTGGCATTTAAGCTCTTCTTCTTAAACCAGCATAAGTTTCAAGATTAGCAAGATCGGACTTCAACGACTCTTCCAACACAGACAAACTGCCGCTTTATTTTAAGGAAACCAATTTATAGAAAAAAATGCAATACTTAGCACTTTAGTAGTAACACAAATCTTCTCATAAAAAAATGGGCGTGATTGAACAGAAACTAATCCGCCCTCCCATACAAATTCCTCATTCTTTGCGGTTGGTTAAAATATAATGAAATTATTCCGAAACAGATAACTAGTTCAAATTCAATACTTAACACTTTAGTAATACAAAACTGCACACAAAAACGGATGAGATCGGATAAGAACAACGCCCATTTAGAATAGAGACATGTAGCTTGATCTTCGGCTAGCCAAAGATAATTCTCTTATTAGTTTTTTTTTCTTATTGTGCCATTGTTTTTTTAAGTTTAATTTTTTATATAAGTATTGTACGAGTATAGCGAATATGGTTTACTGAGTGGTGCAAAAAAATATTAAGGCGTGTCCTTGTAAACGCGAATATGCTTCGAAAACCTCGACGCTCAAAAACTTTTAAAAATTCTATGAAGCAAAGTTTTCACGTGCCTCCAAAATCTTTGGGCCAAATTAGTTGCGAAAACAGTCTCGAAAGTGTTCTTGCATATTTCAGTGTAAATTGTATGTAGTAAAAAATACTACTTATGCTGAAGAAAAAATCGGTTAACCCTTCACTTGAGATCATAAAAGACCCATGTACCTTTTACATTGCATTTCTACTGACGCTTTATTACGCAGCAGCCTGTTAATTGTAAGTTCTAAAGTAACAATTGGTTACCATTATTAAATGTGATCATTTATTTCAGGAGCAGTCAGGTTCGTAGACTAATTTGTACCTTTCAAAAAAATTTTGGAAAATGAATGTCGATGAAACGATTGGTGAAAAGTTTGTTCTTCCATTTTTAACACCCATAAGGGGGCGTGGTAGGTTTGACAATATGTATATATAAATGATCAGCGTTAAAGTCTGAGTCGATTTAACGATGCCCTTCTGTTTGTCCCAACGATTACAGCTGTAGTTTAAGAGATATATGACTGAAGTTATATGCGAGCTCCCTTTCCCCAAGCGGAACTTAAGTTGTAGGATGGACTAATAAACTAATCATCCCTCACAAAAAAAAAACAACTAAAGCAGTTCCATTGCCGATATCCAAATTTAATATTTTGCATTTTAGTAGTAATATTAAACTGCTAACAAAAAATGGACGTGATCAGAAAAGAACCACGCCCACATCCCAGACGAACCATTCCTTGCGAACAAAAAAAAAATTTAAATAGTTACAGTGCTTTACGCTTTAGTGGTGTCACGAAACTACTGATAAAAAGTTTGCGTAATCGGCGTGGTACTTATCGGACCACGCCCATTTTAGGTTGGCAGTTTTGTGCATACTACCAAACTCCTGATCCATATCTCTGAAACTACGTCTGTAAATGCTGGGACAGACGACCATCGTTAAATCGACTCAGAATTCGCCGCTAATCATTTATGTATATATTGACTGACCTAACACGCCCCCTTATGAGCGTTATGGAAGATCAAACTCACTATTTCCTTCGGTACGAGCTTGCGGATGACGAACAGTATAATAAACAGTGTAGATGATCAGCTCAAATTTGGCATTTAAAATTTTAGTAGTACTTAACAACTACTCACAAAAAATGAGTATGATCGGATAAGAACCACGCCCACCTTTCATACAAATTTTCCCTTTTCTTTGCGTATAAAATATTATTAAAAGTAGTTACAGTGTAGATAATAAGTTTAAATTTGGCGTTTAGCACTTTAGTGGTAATAGAAAACTACAAACCAAAAATGGGCGTAATTTGATAAGAACAACGCCCACTTATAACAGAGATATGTAGCACTTATGTGCCAAAAGAAGTACATTTTGGTGGCACTGAAATGGCGGAGGATAATTCTCTTACTAGTTTCTTGTTTTTCTTTTTTTTTTAAATTTATTTACCTTAAATTTTTCGAAAAGTCTAGATAAAGTCCGGCCCTTATTGGTATGTCTTCCTTTGAATATACACATGATTCCAAAGTAATATTTTTTATAGCTGGATGTGGTACATGAAAATCGGTTAACTTGTTTTCATTTGAAGTGTTTCATTTATAATCATTTAAGTTTATTTGGGTTTTGTGCGCGAGTGTATACTTTTTAAACAAGGTGTAGCCTGTACTAAAATAATCTAAAATAATGACTGCTTCATTGATAGGCTCGATTGGATAGCCTGTAATCATGTCGGCAATAAACGTTTAAATTAAATAAAAACTAGTAAGATATTTATCTTTGGGTATGCCGCAGCTACACATTGAAAGAACGCCTTACGAAATTTGCCTATTGAAGCACATTTTCGACATGATTTTATAACACATTGCAACATGAAAAATGAGTTTCAATGGTGCCAATGCCAAATAAAAGTAGAACATCAGACAAACAATACTCGTAAAGGGTTTTGCAAAGTTAGCTCGTGCTTTTATGCAATACCCAGTATATATATTATTAGAATCAAAAACTGAGTCGATCTAGCCATGTAAGTCTGTCTGTCTGTCCATCATTTAGTCTGTCCGTCCGTCCGTCATTTCTTGTTATGTGTTTAGTGACCTATGGTAAATTGAACAAGGAACATTATCCTTTTACTCATTAGTTGCAATTTTTCTTGGACAATTTTTTATTATTATTTTTTTCAACCATAAAAGACCCATTAAACGGCGATATTTTGGGTTAATAGATTTTAGACTATTCCGTTGTCCAGTGATCTATAATAAAATTTGTTAGTTTATTTCCTAGAATATGATTATAGGATTAACATATTCTACGTTTCGACGTTCTATTGGTTTTTTATGGTGAAAAAAAAACCAGTCAAAATAGTCCCGGACAAACTTCATTCTTGGGAAATGTTCCTCGTCCAATGTTACTGTAGATCACTGAATGCATATTTATTATCAGATGCAGAAATTTAACTGTTTTAAAGATTTATTGGATAACTGATTTATGTGAACTTGAAAACTTCAAGAGGTCATCAAAAAAATATACCACCTAACTTTGTAAAACCTTTTATGGAATTTGTTTGACTGATGGTCTATTTTCAATTCGTGTTGGAATCATTGAGGCTCACGGCGATGTTCGAAAATTTGTTGCGCAGTGTCGTAAGTGGTCGTTGTTCTTATCCGATCATGCTTCTTAGTTTTGTCAGTAGTTATTTTCTCTACTAAAATGATAGATATTAAATTGAAATCGATCATCTATACTTCAACTGATATATACATACATATGTACATGCATATATACATAAATGCATGCACAACTAAATTGATAACCCTTGTAAATGTATACAAAGAAGCCAATTATAGAGTTATGACCGCCCTTAGCTGCTCACGCCAATCGCTTTTGCTCTCAGGCACCTACTCTAATTAGTTATACCACACACACACGTATAATGTTGCCACAGTCCACGTTTTTTCATCAGAGAGGTTGTCTTTAATTGCATCTATTTCCCGGGGACGCATCGAATCAAAATATATGTTGCACCAGAGCTCCTTGTCCATGATGCGATATGCAGCATCTAGCTCAGGCGCTAAATGTCTGAGCGCTTGACTGCATCAATGTCGGCGTATACAGTTCATTGGATTCCATCGAATTTTCGATAGTCGAATTGCCAAGAGCGGCTAGAGCAACCGCAAAACATTTCCTGCTGGGTATTAAGCTTCAGTGTAAATAATAACCTTTTTTTTATTATTAATTACAGCAAATTTCTGGACACCAGAATATAAAGCTTTGGTAGGCATTCATTAAATGGAAATGCCTAAATGGTAACAACAAATTGGCTAAAGCACTTAAGATATTTTTTACCAACTTATGGCCAACAAACATTCATGTTTTTTTTTATAGTTGTTTTTTTGTTCTTGTTGTTGTTATATTTTTATTGCAATTCTAGAGTAATTTAAGTTACTAGATTTAAATTTCAGATTTTGAGACGGTCATTTCAATTTACGGCGTGATGCAAAAGCAGAGGGTAACATTTTGCTTTCAAATCCTTATATTATTGATTATTGTTTTTCCTTTTACTGTCTCTTTCTACATATAACTAATTGCGAATAATACTGCTCTGTGCCAACTAAGTTGCTTTTTTTTGTTTCCATGAAATAGCGTCCTCTAAGCAATTATCCTTAACATCGTTCAGTACTATCCAAAACCTTTTTTTATACAAAATGTTCCCCAAAAAAAAAAAATATGATATGGTTAATTTAAGTATTATCAGGTTAGTTCGAGCAACAATTTCCGTAAATATTTTGGTGTTTCAACTTTCTGATTTTAGCCGGAGATCGATGTGATTAAACTGAACTCGAACTACTACTCGTTTGCTAGGTTAAACACGCTCTATCTATGCTAGGTTAAGCAGACTCTAACCATCTATTTTGAAGATCTTTTGCAGATACATTCAGATCTGTTGCGATTTAATTGTATCTGGTACCAGATCTAGAAATATCTGCACACCACATATAATAATAACTGATTAATGCAAATCTGATCGGCTTTACTTAATTTACAGATCAGCTCAAGATCCGTAATCTGAGTAGACGATTTGCGGCCAAAGTATTTTTAAAAAAATATACCTAATAAAAAAAAAGAAAATTCTCTAATAGAACTAATTCAAATTCAAACGACAAATGTAAAAATTACATTGCAATTTACAATAAAATGCTAACTAACATCTCACAAAAAATTCAAAATTTCAAAAACAATTTTTTTTAATATAGTGGCACGAACTGACCCGTGATGAACAATCAAAATATTATGAAAAAGCGCGACAAGAACGACAATTACATATGCAGCTTTATCCTACTTGGTCAGCAAGAGATAATTACGGTTACGTTTCGAAAAAGAAAAAGAGAAAAAAAGACAGATCGCCCGCGGATTCGGGAGGTATTGCTCTAAACGATTTTTTTTGTTATTTACATATTTATTTTACTATAATACCCCCATACCACAAAACATTTTCTCACACCTTTAAACAAAACTCCTACATACTTATTATTATTATTATTATTATTCTAATTATTATTATTTACATATATATATACATATATACTTTTTTTCGAAACAATATTTTAACTATTCCTTTACATTACCTATTTTCTAATTTAAGTTGAAATAATATTTATTTGAAAATCCGTTATTATGCTAAAAAAAAAATCAAGTATTACTTATTGGTAAATGAAAGCCGTAATCTCAGTTTATACATACATATGTAGAAACCATTTAGTCAGTGGCGTTCTATGTTTCTATATCTTTTTGTTTTATATATTTTCATTTCATTATCAAATGTTAAATTTTTATTATTTTTTTTCTTCTTTTTTTTTTTTAAACTAAACAATTATGTAAAAAAAAGTACTAAATTTTTTTTTAATTTATGAAAAAACGGAAAAAAATCACACGTAGAAAATTTCAGTTCTACATAGAATACCTACGCACGCACTAAGGCATCCAATACCGGATTTTTTTTTCAAAATCTCGGAAAATTGCGGGATTTTTTTGTGTTTAAGGTCAAAAGAAACAAATTTATTTGGTTACTAGTTCCATTTGTATTAAACATATTAATAAATTTAACAAACAGAAATTAAAAATTCAAATAAAAAAAAAAATTTTAAATCCCAAGAAATCATGACATTTCTGCATTTCGGTATTCGGGATTGGATGTCTTAGTTCGTTCAAAGCGAGAATCTGCTTATTATTAATTTAGGCACCGTGCGAAAAACTAAAATTTTGAAGTTATCCGTAAACAGGGAAGAAAGCCAAGCGGAATTTCTAGGCTGAAGCTGAATGCATCTTTAAGGCGTGCCCACAATGTTTATAATAGATCGAGCTTTAAGCCAGCAACGGTGCATCTGATAGCTTAGCCGTTGCTTTCTTCTCTGTCCGCGATATATCTCTTTATAGTATAGGTCAAACGCACAAATAACTTGTGCAGATTGCGACATCAGCACACGTGCTGCGCATGACGTCACAGTAGACCAGGTGACCGACCGACTGTCTGCTATGTGTTTTTGAGTATCAAAATTCTAAAATAACTGTTTCTATTCACTTATTATTACTACAAATAAACACTAAGCAGCTCATTATTTTTTAATTTCATACTCAAAATACATAAACAAAACGTCGACGTCACAATTGACCCTGAACAATGGCGGCTATGCGTTGAACATATGAAAAAAAACAGCTGATTTGTAAGATTTCTGCAACTTTTTTCAATTACATATCGACAGCAAATGTTTAATAGAATAGAGGAATAACAATATTTAGAGTAATTCTGTCCGCTATTATTACGTTTTTATGTTGACCTTGTGATGGGAAAATCAACGCAAAGATGAAAGTATCTATCAGATACATTCTTGACAATGTGCAGCTCATTGTGTGTGGTTCAACAAAAATCAATCGCTTATTATTATAATTATTGTTGTTATTTTTATGATCATTGTTGTTATCATTATAATTATTGTTGTTATTATTATAATTATTATTATTATTGTTGTTATGAATTTAATTATTATTATTTGAATTTTTATTATTTTTACTGTTATTATTATGTTAATAATACAACAAAAAATTACAAAGAGAATGAAAGAGTAAACGAAACAAGGATGGTTAAAGATGATGACGCAGCGTGTTTAACAGGTACGCAAAGACTCCGAGACGTAATTGGTGATGGCGTTATAATCTCTTGATTGGCCAAATAATTCTTCAATTGAAGTAACATAAAGCGAAAAAAATAAGACTCAGAGATCCCCATTGCCAACCAGTTTGCGCGTTAAATAACACCCAAACACGGGCTTCGCCAGTGGCACTCGGAAAAAACGCAAAAGATATAGTGGGGCAGTTACCACAGGTAGAGGTTATGGATATAACTGTGACGCCAACAAATCACAAGAAGAACGGAAGTCTAATTTCTCACCGTGCCAGGATTTGATACACAAACTGCGCTTAGAAGATGAATAACACGCCCAAACAAATGTAGGCGAGCTCTTCGTAAATAAAGACTGCAACGCTTAAGCAGAAAAATATAAGCTTTGATGTGAGAGACTACATATCAGAAATTGGGGAGCTTTTTGATATTGTTGACCACTGCAGAAAGTTGTGGGGGAAATGGAGAAAGAGGCAAAACTAAGTCGGGCTTTAAAAACCACTTCAGTACATCACATAAATACGGCAAAGGAAGCACCTACAACGCGACCGAAAAGACCAGCCTCTAGTCCAACGGAAAGTGTTGTTGGCAAGAAGTCGCTTGAAGTAGAACCGCTAAAGAAAGCAAAAAAAGGCAAAAGAGAAAAACTCTCCCAGGCAAAGAAGAGAAATAAGGCGGGGTCCAAAGATTAAAGTAGTGCTTATTAAACCAGCGGGTGGGCACAGCTACGCTGAAGTTCTTTTAAAAAGAATGTGTGTGCCATTAGGAAAACAAGAGCTGGTGCCTCGTTTCTAGACTTCGGTATTGGACAAAAAGTTCGGATTAAATAAGAGTGCTAAAGCGAACGGTAACAGTAGAGACTAGAGACCTGGACTTCCTCACAGTAAAATAAGAAATGGAAAGAAGGCTGTGAGTTAAACTTTAAATAACGCATTGGAAGAAATCAACGCCAGAGTGACTGCGCCAAAAAAAGGTGGCCAGAACGAGCAGGTACGAGCTTTCGTGACACTAGCCAATGAGAGTGCGCAAAGTTTACTCAAAGAAAGAGTAATTAAAAGCAAGTGGACTAGAGCCAGAATGCGTCTATGCTCTAACATTACGCAGATGTAGTGAAGCAGTGCAATAGCTTACGCGTAGACGCTGGACGACAACCGGAAGACCATGTGATTGGGTCGTATAAATGTCCAGTGTTTGAACAAAAAACACATGTTAATGGGAAGGAATACAGTCGTGTCTGGGTATAGTGAACACCCCGATATAGTGAACCACTCGATATAGTGAACACCCAATTTTATACATGGAGTACTCTAAATAGTGAACAATCAAAATGCTCTTCAAAATGTTATATACTATTTGGAACGCAAGATCAACAAATGTTTACCTCGAAAGAGTGAACCACCCGGATATAGGGAACAGGCTTTGTAATAATTAGTTTACTATATCCAGACACGACTGTTCTTCAAGCCAAGATGCAAAAAGACAACACTGCGAACGCGTTAGTAGAGCAGCTGACAGTAGAACACATTTTTTGTTGTTATTTTTAATCTTGTTATAATTTTTTTTATTTTAATTTTTATTATTTACATTTTTATTATATTTATTTTTATTATTTTCATTTTTATTATTTTCATTTTTATTATTTTCATTTTTATTATATTTATTATAATAATTTATATTTTTATTATTATAGTTATTAATATTTTTATTTTTATTATCATTATAATTTGTAATATTATGATTATTATTATTATTTTTTTTTTATTAAAATAGAGCAGCTAAGAGTAGAAACAAAATTATTATTATTGTTATTATTACTATTTCTATTAATATCGTTATTGTTATTTAAATTATTTTTATTATTAATGTTATTTTATAATATTGATTTTATTATTATTTTTTTATTATTATTTTGTTTGTTATTATTGATATTATTTTTGTTATTATTATTTTTATTATTATTATTATTTTTATTATTATTATTATTATTATTATTATTATTATTATTATTATTATTATTATTATTATTATTATTTTAGTTATTACATTATTAATTTTTATTATTGTTATTATTATTACTATATTATTTTTATTATTATGTTATTATTATTTTTATTTTATTGCTATTATGTTGTTGTGTTAGAACCAAAATAATTACGAGTATTATTATATTATTTTTTACTTTCAATGCAGAATGAGTTTTTGATTTTAAGTACCAACTATATTTTATTTTAATTATTTACTTATTTATTTTTTTAAATAAGGAATAAACAAACTTCAAGATTAACCCAGATCAGTTTTGCTTGTAATTGTTAGATACAAAAATTGTTCGTGCTAATTAGATAACGCGATTCTTTCGTTAACTTGCATGCGTTTGTTAAGATAGGTAAAACGGAACTGAGTGACCAAAATTGATGGTGTGCTCCGGAACCGTACTCAATAATTTTAAATAGTCTTCCTGATTACTAACAAACGCATCAACTTTGTTTTGTCAACATTAGTACGTACACATATCGTTTTATTTTGTTTTCGTTTTGTTTTGTATGTTTTAAGTTCTCAATTGGCCCAATTTTAAAAGTTTTTGGAAATGAGTTTGAAACATATTTTATACTCTCATACATATCTGAAACAAACATTTTTTTTTATTAGTCAATTAGAAATCTCCTACCATGATATGCGATTACTAAAGTAACCTTCATTTATGGCAGAAAAAAAGAACACACAGTGGTGCTAAGCTTTTGCACAATTTAGTTTGTGCTTGTAAGTTTTGTTCGAAACGACGCGGAAGCTAAATGAAATGTTTCTCAATTTTCGTAAAAATTTGTATTTGTACCCGACATTAATGTTCTACTTTAAGCATATTTGCAAAATCAATTCTTTAATTTGCTTTTAAGTTTATGAAAATTTATAATAAACTTAGTGAGCTTGAAAGTTCTCGAAAACTTATACAAAATTGAGGGTGTATTTGTGTACAAAAGCTTAGCATCACTATTATAAAACCATTAAAAAATTTCGAATTTTATAAAATTACAAACATACTCGTATGTACATATACATAACTACACATATACATTCAAACATACACACCCAGTCGGCAATTTCAGGGGTAAAAAGCGCTCCTAAAAGCACTTTCTGGCAAAGAAGAGGCCTACTTTCATACTCCTACTTTCATACTCCTTCTTTCATACTCCTTTATTTTTTGTATGATATGTTCCGTTTTTCAAGGCCTTGATAGTACTCCTGAAAGTGTACTCCTTTTCGATTTTTTCGAATAATGCTTTCTTTTGCCGTCTGCATCTCTGGAACTACCACTTCGCTTTAATAGGCGCTGAAAGAGTTCTTTCGGCCTCCTCAACGACTTTAGAATCCCTTTAACTTTTTGGCTGCAACACACTTTGGCTCCACAGACGCAGTTGGTTTAGAAGCCTGTTTTTATTTTTACCTATTTATAAATCTCTTGTGGCTTCTACTTTCACAAGTTTTACTTACTTATCTTAGTTAAATGAACAAACATTTTTTATATACATATATTTTTAAAATTTGACTTTTGTTTTGATTTTTGTGCCGATTGGCAAGATTTTTGCTTCACCGTCGTCGCTGCTCATATAGTCGGCAGGCCTGGCCTTCTCTAGAAGGGAAATCAGAAAGAAGCGATAACGAAAATGCCGACTGTGATGCATTCTTTCATACATAGATACACATACAAACTACTCATGCACCTTTTGAGACAGGAGTATGGCAGTGGGAATGGGAATGGAAGGCTCCTATTTTGAAAAATAACAGCCCTTCTAATAGAAATAAAAAAAAGAAGACCTTCAAAAGCGGGACATTTCATACAAAAAAGAAAGTGGGAATGGAAGGCCTCTTCTCAATCAGGAAGGACTTTTAGAAGCACTTTTTACCACGTAAATTGCCGACTGGGTTCATTCATACATACATACATTCATTCATAAATACATACATACATACATATATAAAAACAAATACATACGTATATATATATACTCCGTTCTACAAAAAATAAATCGCGCACACGTTTTCTTCATAAAAGAAATATATTCATTTTTTGGTGAGATACATATGTATCTATCTCCTAATTTCAGTTCTAGCGATGGCATTTGATGAGATATACCTTTTTCAAAATATCCCTCAAAATCAGCACAGATATTTATTTTTTAAATAGCGTTTAAACAATTTAAAAAAAATCTGCAGACAGACCTGAGATAACCGGGTTTTATGCGGTTATTGTGATGTGAGGACTTCGATAATTTTTTATTTGTGCGAGATCTATTTGTACTCGTATATGAGTACAAGTGCATAGCAACAAAATTTCTTAACAAATTTTCGAAAATATATACTTATGCACATATATGTAAACATTTTGCAATGCAATCGACATTTTTGTAAAGATTGTTTTCTGGAATTCTGTATTTCTGAAATTATATTTGACACAAACAAATTTTTAATTCCGTTGTCAAATCGAAAAATCGAGTTCTCTTCCTTCAAATCATTAGTTTTCGATATGGAAGGAACATCTTTACGAATTCTTACTTTTGTTTGGCGAAACTATATTAAGTACATCTAACAAGTGGTTTGATAACTTCCAAATTGCCAAATCATAATTGAAGCCATGGTGAATTAAATATAAGGTGAGAAAAAAAGAAAAAGTTTCTCTTCACCTCAATATTGTTTCGCTCTTTGAAATTTTAATTAATTTTTGTGCAGTTGCCAAAGTTGCCACAAAATCATTAACTAAATAAAAACAACAACGTAGTTTGATGTCAAAAATCAGTAAAACTACAAAGTAAAATATACCAGAAATCGAGGTGAGTTCGCTCATTATGCGTTCACATTTCTACTCTCCTAACCTTATTATTCAAACATGTTTGATGCTATTTTCGAATATTTGCAAGGCACGCGTTAACTATGTTTCAAACATCGTTTTTGACAGCTCTTCGTCCAAGTTTGCGAAGTTTCGAGGTTTTTGAGGCATTTTTGCGATTAATGAAATAGGCCTAATACTATAGACTTGTGAAAACCGAAAAAGTGGTAATCGGATTTAAATTTTAAATTACGACTAACTTAAATTCAACTTAAATTTATGCTCTGAAATTGGTCCTAATAGACTTACATCGATTCCGATTTGGAATTTTGTATATAACAAACTGACCAAAATGCACAGGAATGAATTTTTTTTTATTAAAAACTTTCACATTTCAAAATTGTTTGTTCGCCATCTCTTTTCAAATTAAACATTAAATTTGAATTGTGTGCTTTTCTTCAACGTTTTATGGAATAGGAGCAGAATAACATTATTTAGGACTATAATTTAAATACATAATTAACAGACACAAAATATTTATATATTATGTTATTTAATAATTAAATATGTAAGTACATACAAATTGGAGAACCTATGCGTCCGCCCGAACCCGTTCAATCGATCAGTCAATCAAACTATGTATATACATATATGAGTATAACATTCCAGTCTTAACGAAATGTATACGGGCGCGCCCCCCTAAAATGTGATCAATCGTTTTTTTTAACAATCAAAAAAATTTACACCCCCACCACCCCCCAATATAAAACCGTGTTATTTTATGTTCAGTTACGATTATTTAGTAGCTCTTGTTTTCATTCATATCTTCGTTTTCAGTAGAGAATGACCAAGGCCGTAGCCAGGGGTTGGTTTTGGCGTTGAAACACCCCCTTCCCCCCTGAAGATTTCCAATACATATTTTTTTTATTAAAATTAAGAAACTAAATAAAAAAAATTCGATTATTTCGATAATATTGCTTTTAAAAATTTGGTATCTGAGGAGTTTGTATGAGCACTGTCGACGACTCTCCAAAAAATGGGCGTGGTTTGATCAATTTAACGCCCATTTAAAAAAAGAAAAAGTTGGATCAATTTTACGCCCACTACCACTGCTAAGGATCTTGGTGCGCTATATAGAAAACATGTACATGATGCACCAGGAAGAATAATAGGTTATTCAAAATCTACCACGCCCATTTATTACGCCCAAAATTCGTTTAATTAAGTGAATAAATTTGTATTACATTGATGATAATGGTATCCGAATTGGCATGGTCACTGTCGATAACTTTTAAAAGATATTTAAAAATTGTTTTGATTACCGGGTAAATACAAGAAAGCTAGTAAGATAATTATTTACGGCTACAGGGCCGTATCTGGGGGGAGCGAAAGGGGTACTTGAGCAAATTGCGACACTTCGGATATAAATAATTTTGTTTTTGCTTCTTTGTCAGCTTTTATTATGAAAAAAGAAATTCAGATAATTTCAAATACGATGCAATATGACAAGCGGAAGAATTTTAAAATATCTTAAAAAAAACAAAAATTTAATAATTTTACATGAAATCATTTAAAAAATATTTTTTTAAAATATAATATTATATAGGGCGACAAGATCCAGTCTTGCTCCGGGCGCCTAATTTCCTACATACTGCCCTGCGGCTATGCCGAAGCTGAAATACCCTCAGCTTGTTGTAGCACATATGTGCCACACGTCTCCCTCATAAGTGGACGTTGTTCATATTCAATCACGTTATTCTTATCTAATAGGCAGTATAAAATTGACCATGCCCAGTTTTGCTAAAATATTTCATTATTTATCTAATATTAAACCTAAAAATTTGGTATCCGAGTCTGCATGGCCACTGTCGACAACTTTATTAAAAATGGGCGTGGTTGGATTAATTTAACGCCCACTTTTCGCAATAAGTTGAATAAATTTTACGCACACCAACATAGCTCAGAAACTTGAAGCGAAATATAGGAAAATTATAGAGATATAGAATAATAAGCTATTAAAAATCGACCTCGCCCATTTATTGTGAAATTAAGTAGATTATTTCACTGATTTTGAGCCATCTAAGAATTAAATGATACAGGTGAGAAAAATCAAATCACAAAGGAAAATCAATGAATTCGCTCTCGATTAGAGAAATATGCAATTGGTTTTATCTGAATTACTTTTCATTAGTTATAGAACTAATACTATTTAAATTATCCATTTTTAAAGTAGTAACTCCAATTGAACTGCAGGTCATGATTAAATAATAAGGTTAGCAAAGTTGAAATGAGAACACAAATTGAGCGAACTCACCACGATTTCTGACTTTTTTTCTGCTTTATTTTGATGTTTGTTTTACTGATTTTTGACAACAATTTACGTTGTTGTTTTTATTTACTTAATAATTTTTTTAGCAATCCTGGCAACTATACACAAATTTAATTTCCAAAGAGAGAAATAACATTGAGGTGGAGAGGGAGATTTCTCTACTTGCCTAACCTTATTTTGTTTACACTATGATGCAGGGTATTTAGAAGATAAACAATCTTGCGATTTGAACAATAGGAAAAGTACGCAATAGAATTTGAATTTTCGTTTCTAATCCAAGATATTGATTTTTTAACTATATTTAAGAAAGATTTCAGTAGACTGAAGTGTAAATTAAATATATTCTGTTGAATTTATATACTATGTGTATATAGTAATATAAAACAAGAATGCAAAAATGCTCTAAAATAAAATGAAGCCCGACTCTATGGTTCCTCTTTTCTTAATGGGTATGGTGAAATACGTTTTTGTTTTGTTTTTGGGTTGATCCATGCCATAGATAAGCACAGTACTCGTACATACAGAAATGCGTTAAACTTGACAGTACTGCAGTTCACTTTGAGTGACCACATCTGATGATCTAAAATAGTTGATGAACTCGTTCAGCTCCCAAACAAAGTCAGAGTCTACTGACTTTTTACTTTGTAGTTGTTGTTTTTTTTTTGGGAGACAGGACCCTTTTTCGAATCTTCTTCGGTGTTGCAATTTGGTCAGGTCAAGTACAATATGTGGTATCTCGTTGGCAACGTACTTAATAATGGTTTCCTTAAATTGGCAATAGTTTCCTTGAATTGGCAGAGTTTCTTGAAATTGTGTAGTTGATAACGATTTAAATTCAAAATTTTAACAACTGACTCACCTTTGGCCATAAGAACTTCAACTAACGTTTAGACGATTTCGTATTGATTTGCCATTAAATTAAAGAATTTTGCGTGCAATTTTGAAAACTTGCTTGAAAAAATATTAATCAACATTCTATTTCTTTTTTTATTTTTCATAATGATCTCAACTCAACTCGAATAAAACCTAATCAATCAACTCTAAAAATTACAAACAAAAAACCGAATAAAATCGAAAAAACGAAAAAACGAAAAAAATCAAAACGATACGATAACATAAAACTTAAAAAAATTTAATTCGAAAAGTGGCATGCACTGGGGCGCGAAGAACAGGCTAAATATTACGAATTAGCTAGACGTGAACGCCAATTGCACATGCAAATGTATCCAGATTGGAGCTCTCGGACAAATGCGTCACGAGGGAAAAAGCGGAAGCGAAAACAAGATACCACTGATGGAGGTTAGCACATTTTTCAAAATCTCAAATTGTTGTTTTTTTTATCCTTCTTCAAATCTCTCAATAACATAAATTTTTTTTTAATTTTTTTATATTCACTCTAAAATTTTAAACAAAAACAAATATTTTTAAATATATACGCATACATATAGCCTATGTATTTTGATACTCGTACTATCCTATACCGTATGCAATTTACACCAACAAAAACCAACAAAAAAAAAAACCAAATCCTTTCAATTAAAAATTTGTTAAAAAGATGAGATAAGTAATACATGGATCGATTGGCCCTGGACATGGAACTATGTTCTAAGTTCTCAGACAACTTAAAAAAAAAATTTGACTGAAAATAAATTGATTCAGTTATTATAGCAACAAATTCGTTCAGCAAAACGCATAATTCACGCACATTTTCTCTCTCTCTCTCACACACACATTTGTGAACATTTCTTCATTTGGTCGGTCTTCTAAAAGTATTCGATAGAAACAAGAAACAGTTATGAGTCATGTTTGTTGTTAAATTTTGCAATTTTCATCTATACTTTATGAAACTCTTTGTGAAGGCCAAAACTTCAAAAGAGTCTCTCTAAATTGGAGCACATTGTTCGCTGGCGTTATCAAGAATATTCCTCTTCTTTTCTTTCTCAACATTTTAAAAATCACTTCTCAAAAATTATATATACTTATATATACATACATATATATAGAGCTATATTTCAGTGTATTGAAATGTCAAAAACTTTGGTTACTCAATTGTTTTACTCTCGTTTTTTGCTCTCAATTTACGATACTTTCTTCAAAACCAAAAAAAAAAAAACAAAAAAAGGAAAAAAAAAGAGTTGCCAAATCTGTTCGTGTTTTTTGATTTGTTAGAAGAAAAAAAATTGCAATTGTATACGCTCTATATACGAAGAGAAGTAAGTCTCCTTTTGCAATTTGCAAACCTCAAACACAAATTTACAAGTTGTAACTTCTTTTTCTTCTTCTTCTTCTTCTTCTTCTTAAGTTGCTTACGACATCGACACTTTTAATTTGTATGTACAAATGTCAAATTATTTTCGATCAAATAAAAAAAGAAAGTATTATCTTATATGATGCTGCATATATATGTGCCGATCTATTTAATACTTATCGAGGTCAAAAAAAAAAAAAATGAAATTCTGAAAAAAGAGAAATCCTAATTGAAATAATTTAACACTTTTTAATGTATGTGTAAATATAATCCATCAAATTTATAAAAAATTTCAAAAAAATATTGTTTGGTTTTTTAAGAAAAAATAAAAAAACATACATACTTATAATATATAATGCAACTAAATTTTATTCGCAATTCAATTTAAAAAACGATTTATTTTGCTTTTTCAATTCAATCTATATATTCTTAAATATGCTATAATATATATATTTATATATATGTATATACAAATATAGTTACATATACATATTTATATGTTTGTGTAAATATATATACATGTACATATATAACTATATTTGTTTATATATAAATATATATATATATATATATATATATATATATATATATATGTATATATATATATATATACATATATTATATAATATCTATTTATATATGTCTATGTAAATATATATACATGTACATATATAACTATATTTGTATATATTGTATATAAATATATATATAGACACATATATATTATATAATATCTATTTATATACATATGTCTATATATACATACATATATATATATAGCATTCATATGTAAAATATGTATTTCGCTGACATGCACACACATTTGCTTTAACTATAATTGGGCCATTTCGAATTATTTTTAAGTTTTTCTTTTTTTTTATATGTATATATACAAAAGTTACAAAAAAAAAAAACACACTTTTCATACAACGCGTTATTGGCGACCTTTCCGTATTGCTACGTAAGTTATTATTTGTCCCTTAACCATTTCTTAACCAAATTTGAATGGGCACAATAAAATCTTTCGTATCGATGATATGATATAGTACTCGTATTCGTATTATGATTATGATATACAATATATATATTATCGTCTCGTACGAAGGTCCTACATTAGTATGTATTTACAGCTTATAGTCAAACATTGAACATACATACATACATACCTAACAAACATGGCATGCGATTGTTAACTTTTATTTTTAGGAATTCAATGCATAACCAAGTTTAACTTAATGTATAATTCCTTACATTCTTCTTCATAAAAAAAAGCATAATTTTTTCCTCCATTTTTATTTGCTTAAAATTTAAACTTTTGTTTCTTTGATTATTTGCTTACTTTAAGTAAACCTCAAAGTGTGGCACAGATGATTTTGCCAGTTGTCAGCATGTTTACCGAAATGTTTTGTCTTACGAGTTTTGTCAGTGAAAACAAACAAAATAAACTTACAGCCTCCTTACGCGTATGCACAACAAAGGGTTACCCTCCTGCGCAATACGCAGTACATAGTACAACTATTTCAGGTGCCTGCAGTAGTGACAGCGCCTCTCATACACTTGTCAAAATCAGTTAAAGGAGCAAAATCAGTTGAAGAAAACAACGATCGTTGTTCTTTGAGCTTAGGCTAATTCGCACGCTAAATTTCTTCAACAAAACATTTGAAGAACAAAAAGCTCAAAAAAAGCTCGTTGTTTTAGAAATGAGTGAGATGTGTATACAATACAATACACTACACATACATTCGATATTTCAGTGTATGCTAGATTTCTCGCGCCTCTTTTGTTTATGTCCAATCGAGTGGCACACATTTCATGATCTTCTACTGTTGAGACTTTGAAGTCGGCCCCTTCTTCGCGATTTTGACAGTTTCAATTGAAAACTGAAATTGTTTGAACTGTCAAATTGACATTTCAAACTGCCATCATTTCAACTGTCAAATATTTTATGTCAATTTTTTATGCATATTAAGCATCGAAATTCAAAATTTGTAATAATATTTAGCAATTTTTTTCGATTCGATATATAGTGATATATTGATATATTTATATATAGTGATATATAGTATAATGTGGCTGCTTAATCAGCTGTGTGAAAAAAAAAAAAAATGATTTTTTCTCGAGGAAAATACAAATTTTCCATGTGACCTAATTTTTTATTTAAGGTTGAGTCACGATAAATGGGAAAAAATGTGTTTCCAGTTTACACCGATTTGTTTTAAAAGCATTTCTCTAGATATTTAAAGGGGCGTTACAATTTTTTGTTGGTCTAAAAAACATTCAAAATGGCGGTTTACCATATTTGATTGAATTTCTATTGTCAAGTGTTATATACGAGTATATAGTTAAAGCGGTCTATGCACAATATTAAAACTTTAAAGTTCATGCGTGAAATGAAAGCTTTATTCTTATTTCTTGAGCGCTTTTAGGTTATAGAAAAAAAAACATATTTAAAGTTTAGGGCGTATTCATAAAAATTTGGTAAACAATTAGTGGCTTAATTTGACATTAAAATCAGAGACACCTAAAGACAATGACCTTTCTAACGATATATATAATACAATAACATAGAACTTCAAATCGAAATGGTATGCAAAAAACATTCTGGTTATTTCTTAAGAGCAAAAAAAAAACACATTTAACATCCCTGTAAAAGTCTCGAGAAAAGCTTTCAAAATAATCGGTGTAAACCGGATTCAATTTTGGTGACCCACCCTAATGTACATACATTTTTTTAGTTTCTGTACTTTTTGTCTAATATCGTCAATTATTGATTAAATGGAAGTTTCTAATCCTAACTAAACAATTTCCCGTCGCTGTTTGAAAAAATGTTATATTGCAACTTTATATAAAAAAAATCGTCCTGGAGCATTTTGAAAAGTTTGCTTCTTTCTGCGAAATTTATATCATGGACCTTGCACAATCTGGAGTGCATGCCCCCTGAATTCCTTTCATTTGCGCTATAATTGCTGAAATCGGTTAGTTTATTTTTACATGTTAACCCATTTTAGCTTAAATTGTCAAAGGGGCTATCTGATATCGGGGCTTATATAGAGTAAAGTTTGCTCCTCAATTTTTTAGAATCGGCTTTATAAAATAGAGTTAGAGTTAGAAAAGGTGCGACTAAATCTTGACAAATTGATGTTGTCACGTAACAAGAGATATTGCTACAGTAATTATATACCAAACTTAACTTTACTCTCTACAATTCTCAGTTGCATTGAATATTAAGCGACTTATAGATATCAAGACTAAGTACTGATGGGTGACTTTTCGAATAAATTGTTAATGTAAGTTTACTGGATTTGCAAAGCTGACAAACATTTCAAAAGCTCTTCGGTTTTGAAATAACAAACTTTTCTCATTTCTGTATATTCATAAGAATTTTAACAATAATATTTGTGTTTTTAATGTTAATTTAATTTTGCCCCGTTTACCGTTGATTATTGTTCACAATAATCGATTAACATTAGGGAGATTCACTTGTGTGTTCTCATACTCATACAATAACAATAACAAACACGTTAGTGCTGAACCAACTGATGAATGCGACTGGAAACTGCCCGAAAGCGAAGCATGCTAAAATTCTTAGATGCCTAATAAAGAAAAATTTATATTTTTAAGAACGATCGGTCTTGATGTTAAAATGTTTCGTTCGAAATTAAATTTCGATTGCGCGGTTTCCATTTAAATTTCAAAAATCTTGAATTGAGCTCAAAATTTTTGATTTAAAAATTGTCATTCCTATTTCAGGATCAAAACATCTTAAAAGAAAATTGTTAAATCTTAAATAAAAACCATTTCGATTGTAGATTTGTATTCTTATTTCAAGATTTGTATTTAGAAGAGGTTTTCAAATAAGAATTCCGACATCGAATCTTGTTTTCGATCTTCGAAGAATTTTAGCGAAAAAACGGATGAGCTCGATTCAAGATCGTTTTACTTGTGTATATACATATATAATTTAAATTCTTTTCTGTTTTGAAAGATTATAGTACAAAGAATTATTTTTTATTATAATTAATGCATAACACGATTTTTGTTAAGCATTATAAGCCAAGTTAAAACTCACACGCTCGTTACTTTCAATGGTGGAAGAGGTTGAGAATTTGATTGGATCACAATCGAACAGGAAATGTTTAAGATTTTTTTCAAGACGATTTTGATGTTGGTTTAGTCCTAACCGTGCGTTAATATGTACATACGTATATACGTATTTAGAAATTCATGTAATTGTACATATGTACATATATCAGGTGCGCCTGTTCATATTTGGTAATACAATATATACCTTAATTTTTATTGTACTAAAGTAATTATTTATTATTATAAGTTAGCCCTCGCATGTATGTATGTATTGAATAGTTTTATTAAAATTATTCCGAATTAGTTTACAGGTTCTATTTACTGACATCCTTAAGTATTTACAAATTCAGAGCTCATTCTGCTTTTTATGCCATTTAGAAGATTTAAGTATAACTTTATTGCATGTTGAAATTGAGTAGATATTTGTGTAAATATATAAAGTACTATACATACATATGTATAACAAAATACTTATTATATATATGTATGCCTCTTTTCGTTTCTTAAAATTTTATTTCGTAAGCGATTCAACTTAAGCTTGTGCCATTTGGAATCAGACATATACAACTTGTTGTTGTTTTGGTTTTTTAGCTGCAAATCGAATCGTTATTCGAAAACAAATTCTTAATCAGAAATCGAGTAAAATTAAATTAAACATCCACCGAAGGAAATCGATATTTACCCAAAATATGAGTAACCCAATGGATGAGCTTTTTCACTCGTACTTGGGTGAATTGTATCGTAGAGGTTGATTCTAGAATAAGGATACAAAATACTCGAATATATAATATATAAAATAGACGTTAATTTATTAAGTACACTGAGAAAAATACATAAAAGAAATTCCATAACAGTTTCGATATTCAAATAAAAATTGTTCGGCTGGTGTCGATTTTTGTATTCGCCTGCGTTTTAGAACTTGTGAGTTTTCCTTGAATTCTCACTTGTTTCTAAACCAAAGAACCTTATAGACGAATATGAAATCACAAAGCAATAACAAGCAAAAATACGTTTTGTATACATTCAAATTTGTAAATTGACTCGTGAAATTTCGGTTAAATAACAAGTAATATCACTAATTTGTTTAACTAGTATAAGCAAAATTGTCAGCAAATGCCTAAGACAAGATTCTCACGCACACAGTAATAGAACATACATATACATGTGTGCGAAGTCTTTAAAACTGTGTTGCAAAAGTTCCACTCTCAGTAGTGCTACTGGTAATATAACCGATACATTTTTTGGTGACAAAATTAAATTCCATGTTTGCTTATGTACAAATTGTTTCCTCATTTGCTGAGCGATCTTGAAATGTATGTACATTGAAGCTGATTGAAACGTCAGTATTTAAAAGTTTTTTATTTTAAGAAAACCAAATTTCAATTCCTAATAGATACTTTTTCACTACATATTTATTTTCGAATGTATCTAAGCGATATTTGTATTCCAAATTGAATTCACATTCACATTGACGAAATTGAAGTGCACAAAGTTTTAGATTTCTGATTCCAAATGTCAGCAGCTGTGTCTAACTAACTTTTAAATTTAATATATTACATTTATTTATTTTATTATTTTTTGTATTCTTTTTGTTTTTTTTTTTCTTTAAAATAAATTGATGTAGGTAATAATATGAAGAAGTGTCGCGCTCGCTTCGGTTTGGATCAACAGAATCAGTGGTGCAAGCCATGCAGGTATGTAAAAATCTCAAGAATTAATCACTACCAACATACATACACACATATATTCCCCTATCAAAAAAAAAAAAAAAAAAAACTCGAACGAGTAACGTTCTACTCGGTGAAAAGCGCGGAAAAACCTTTTTAGCATGACCCTTCGCACAGTTTGTACCAACTTTTTCCAACTATAGTAAATAGGCAATACGTGAAAAAGTTAAATGCGTAACTCACAATGTATTTGTAAATATGTATTTAAGATAACTTAGTTATGCAGAAATAAAATAACGTTATTTACAACGCATTTTTTTTTTTTTTATTGGTTTGTTCCAACTTTACGATTTTTGAAGGGAAATAAATATACAAATTTTTAGTATAACCAAGAGCACTTTTAAACATATGTATATGTATATGTATGCATTTATAAAATACATATAATAACTATCACCTAAGACTTTTATCCAAACGCGACACTGTGCTGAAAAGTGATTCTTTAGTTAGTGGATTCTTGCTTTTAAGCTTTAAGGCAAGAAATTGTATCTTGGTAATATTTTAGCTGTGGCATACAAATGCACAAACTTCATATTTCAGGGCTAAGCTCTTCTTAAGCAATCAACGAGTTTTTTTTTTTCAAATTTATAAAAAAAAGAAAACTTCTTTGGAAATTATAATACATGCGTAATAAGTCCTTAAAAGATCTCAATTTTGTAAATTTATTTTCGAGTTTAGTTTCAAGGTTTTCTATACGAATTTAGTTTCCGACAAATTCATGTACATACTTCTATAAAAAATGTACTTTTGAAAAATTTAAAAAGCAATTAAAAATTAAATTTAAAACAATTCAAAACATATTCTTTTTTGCATAAATATTATTGTGCATATTTTATTTTGCATATTTTATTTTGCATATTTTATTTTGCATATTTAATCGAAGTAAATCCGAATTATTATTGGAAACATATCTAAAGAAAACTTTTGAAGGTATGTAGCGCTGATATGAGGATCTGAGTTTGAGAGCCAACCTAAGCATACACTCGCACATACTAATATCTATATATACAAACATATATACATAAAATAAGAAAACAACAACATACTCTAAAATTTCGAATGACTAAAATCCTTATTTTTTTTTATAAAAAAAACCATCAATTCAATTACTAGAGTTGAAAATTTTTCATTAAGCCTTTTTTAATTAAATTTATATGCAACAATTTTTTATATTAAAATTTAAATTAAATACTTTTATTTAAAATGAAAAGGTAAACAGATTTTTGTATTTTTTATTTTTGAACTACCTATGGACGGGTATTACTACACCGTCAAAGTCAAATTTTGAGTGTCACTTCTTAACGGCTAAAATACACATTCGGAGTGGTTGAATTACATACGCTCTAGATCAGTTAATAGGGAAAAAATTTTAATACTCGTAGATCGCTAGAACTGTAAACCGTTTTTTCATTAATTTGGCGGGCAAATGTCCGGATTACCTGGGATTATTCCAAAGCCGTTGTCCAGTTTTGTTTTGCAGATATATATACACTCATAATCACGATCGAAAACTGAGTTCAAAGGTAGACATCGTTAATAAGAAACTTAACATCCTTGATCCGAGAAAAGTTTAACAAAAACTTAACTTTGTTGAGTTAATTCCGTTAATTTAGTTCAAAAGTTAACGACGTTTAAAATTTCAAAAACGTAACGTCGTTAAAAATTGAACGTTAAAAATAAAGTAAAAATATTTTACCAAAAAAATTAGAAAAAAACTAATTTTTGTTGATCTTCAACTAAGTTTGGATATTTTGAAATCAAGAATTTTATATTCAGTTAAAGTTTTTGCGCCTATTTTAAGATTTTCGTGCTTTATTTAAGCTTTTAAATTTTAGTTAAAACGAAACAAACTGAAACCAAGATCGATCTTTTCTGCATAAGAAGCAATATTTAAAATTGTTGATCGTGATGCCCTCACGATGTCCTTGCCCGTAGAAAACAATCGATCCAATGTAGCATCATGGAGGGCATGGTTGTATTATGCTTTATGAACAAGTTCACCGACACTGGTTCATCCAAGAAGGCAGCATCGCATCTGCCAGCAAATCATTCGATTTGCCTTATTTACCTTTTTTATTAAATTGTTTTTCTTAATTTTTAATTTCATATTTTAATTAACTTGGATTAACGAAAAATCTTTAACGACTTTCAAAATGAACGTGAGAGTCTGTCTGTCTGTCTGTCTGTCACAATTTTTTGTTAACATCACAAAGTGAACTCAATGATTCGTGTGCACTGAATGCGAATTCACCGGTCTAGGAATTTCCCAGTGGCAATCTAAGCGGCACCACACAATACTCTGATGGCTGCTTTCAGCCATCCATCATACGGAGTAGTTGCATCATAAGATCTTCAACCACTATTGGTTTATACAAGTATCGTATTACCAATTGTTTTGCGAATTAAACAATTTATAAAAGAAATATCAGTCGGTATATACGAGTATATAATGCATATGTATGTATATTCAGTTTCGTTCAAAAAGACGTCACATCTATTAAAACGAGGGATCGTAGTTTGTTGTAACTAGGGATCGTAACCACTATAAGAAGTCAATAAAAAAAAAACTTTAAACAGAATTTTATTATAAAGTATTTTCTATATAATTGTACAATATTTAGTGATTAAACTTTATAGTGTACTTCAGAATTGAGCATTTTGTACGAATTTTCAAGCCGATATCTCTAACGTTACTTTCTGTAACCTATCGTGTTAACAATTATTCAAATGGACTAAGAAAGAAGTTAGCTCAACTCAGTTTTCAATCCTGATCAAGTGTGTGTATATCTGTATAACAAATTTGGAAACAATTTTTTGTAATTTCTTTTGTTTTATTTTTGTTTATAACTCATTAATTTTGTTTTTATTAACCGCGAAATAGTCGACAAATTTGTTTTTTAAAATTGGTGGCTTTCAAAAGTTCAGTGGGTTAGTCCGTTTGGTTTGCTGATCCAAATTGACCACTTGAGAAATATGACAAACTTTATTCTGTTTTTGTAAGTAAGTTTCCAAAATTGAAGATGTCAAACAAATGTGGATGTGGTTTAAAATAAACCAGACATACCTTATTTTGAATTGAAAAAAAAAATAGGTTAGGAAAGTAGAAATGAGAACGTAATGTGAGCGAATTCACCTCGATTTCTGTCTTATTTTGAAGGCGGTTGTTTTGATTGTTGACAACAAACTACGTTGTTGTTATTATTTACTTAATAATTTTATGGCAACTGCACAAAAATTCAATTTCCAAAGAGAGAAACAATGTCGAGGTGAAGAGGAGGAGATTTTTCTACTTTCCTCACCTTATATACAATATTTTACACCATTTGTATAACATTAAAGATACGACTTGCCTACTGCATCTGTAAAATTAAACCAGCAACTGTAGTTTTTATTTTTTTTTCGAAACCAACAGCATATTAGTTACACATACTCGTATATATTTACTTTACACCGTGCGACATAATTACATTTAAGCGCCAATCACACACAATCTTAATGCCCATGAAAGTATTGTAGCCTGTAAACATGTGAATTTAGTTTTGGACTTTATTCAACTTAAAACGAAATATATATATATATATATTTTTAATAATTTCAAACTTTTTATATAAGTTATTTAAACGTGGGCGTAGGCAGTACACAAAATATTACACGATGAAGGGGCTAAAACTAGTCAAATTAAATAAAACACATTAAAACAATTAAGCTAGGAGATGTATGCGGATAAAACGCCTTTTCCCGCGCGTACTTGGTTACGCCTACTACGATACAAATTCTGTTGTTATAAGTTATAACAAAATGTTTATAAATATTATTATATATTTTTGGTTTCTAACCGAAGTTTAAAAGTGTTAAGGGGATAAACCTGTTCAAAAGTTTAGATTAAGCTAGGAGATGTATGCGGATAAAACGCCTTTTCCCGCGCGTACTTGGTTACGCCTACTACGATACAAATTCTGTTGTTATAAGTTATAACAAAATGTTTATAAATATTATTATATATTTTTGGTTTTTAACCGAAGTTTAAAAGTGTTAAGGGGATAAACCTGTTCAAAAGTTTAGATTAAGCTAGGAGATGTATGCGGATAAAACGCCTTTTCCCGCGCGTACTTGGTTACGCCTACTACGATACAAATTCTGTTGTTATAAGTTATAACAAAATGTTTATAAATATTATTATATATTTTTGGTTTTTAACCGAAGTTTAAAAGTGTTAAGGGGATAAACCTGTTCAAAAGTTTAGACCCGATTAAATTCACCATACACCACACAGTGGTGTATACTGGGTGTGGTCAAATGTTTGTAACGTAGAGAAATACTCAAGATAGATATGGATATATATATTCTTGATCAAAATCAAAAACTGAGTTGATCTAGCCTTGTCCGTCTGTCTGTCATCATTTAATGTTAACTTAATAGCGATAGGACAGTTTGAGTTATTGACCAGATTTGTGTACACTGGTTGCTTTTATGACCAAGTCGAACTGAACCCGACCACGCCCATTATTACAAAAAATACTTTGGCTAACACAATATCTTGAGAACCATTGGAGATATTGGGTTGAAATTGTGTATAACATTTTCTGTTATGCTTAGGAACAACTGATTAAACTTTCCAAACGTTTAGGATGGTTCATGTTTGTTATTATATGTTAAAATAAAGTACTCAAAACTTTATTTTGGTAAACAAACAATCTTAAATAAGTATATTAATCTAATTAGGGTGGTTCATGATGTATCAAATTAGGGTGGTTAGTGATTTAAATGTTTTTAATATAACTTGTTATCTTTAATTATGACTCATATATAAAATATTATTTAAACAAAATTTATAATATAATTTTTTAAATCATGAAACACCCTAATTTAATTGTGATATTTTGTAATAGTCGTTAGGACCGACTATAATGTCTTACTTTTTTTTCGTAGCTCTTTTATAGTCTCAGAAGATTTGTTTTAGTTTTTTTTTGTTTCATCCAAGCCGGGAAACAAAGCTCGGTCGTACCGCACCGAAGGCTAATATAATAATTGTGTAGATCTGTTTAAATCTATATGTTCATATCCGATTTCATATGAAACCAGATCTAAACGCATATACTCACAAATTAATCAGCTGTTCAGAATGTACTCAATTAATGATCTGATCAGATCTTTTAACATGCGATGTCAAAAGTCAACTTAAGTCATCGCCTTTGGAAGATTTTCAAGGTTTTTCAAGGTTTAAAACCATTAAAACTTCTATAATTTTGGTTGGTTTTACTCGAGGAATTCAAGCCTCGGTTTTCGGACACACCGACCGTGCTTAGCTGATTAGGCGTGAACTACCTACTGAACTGGTTACTATCGCACTATAAACTTGATAAATAACAACCAGGGACTCACACCTTAACCACACACATATGACATACAAGATATAGAATGTACGAGTGTGTATATTCTCGAAAAAGTTCAAGAAAAGAAGGGCGGGGGCTCTCCTCTAATCAATAAGCCATGCCACTAACTTAAAGGTACTTTTTTTATACAGAACCACAACCAATACATACAACACACGATAACCCCAAAAAAAATGATTATTGGGTGATTAATATTTTTCAACGAAGAAGTTACTAATTTTTTATTTCTTATACTTAATGCGAAATTGGATAATTACATGAAATTATTGAGATTTTTTTGGGGCTTTTAGAGAAACTATGTACTTTCTTTTTTTTTTGATTATTTTGTATTACGATTCGATTTTTGCGACCGGTTGGTCCATTGTTCAGAAACCAATTATTTGATACTTTAGAAGTTATTATCTAAAATTTTTTTGTTCTGGTATTTCTAGGTCCGTTAGGTCAGCCTATTAGAAAAAAGAGTTATCGTTTCTTTTAAGATAATGAACTCGACCTAAATGTTATCTCTAAGTTAGGACATTCAAAAGTGTCAAGTTAATTCACTTTAAATTAAATAAATTCCTACTTTTTCTTCCAAAACGCCTACCCATATCTCCAAAACTATTGGATCTGCTCGTACGAATAAAAAAAAATACAAAAATAAACTAAACCTGAAACAATAATTATTGCAAACAAACAAAAAAAAAAATAATAATAATAATATGAAAAAACCAGTCCTGGCTTGGGTATAATACCCAATTCCGGTCCTGGTGGTAGTGGCGTTGGTCTCTGCGGTAGCATTGGTCCCGGCGGTATACTAACGCCTAACGTTCTAACCAGTATTAGTGGCGGTGGCACCGTTATGCTGCCAAATTCGTCATCGTCTTCTTCATCGTCATCATCGACATCATCGTCGCAGCACATGCAAATGCTGAATGCAGCCGTAGCTGCAGCAGCGGCGTCCGGATGCGGCAGTAATGGCGCCGCCAGCAACGGTAGCAATTCAAGCGGCAATGGTGGGGGCGGCGGCGGCAGCAGCGGCGGCGGCGTCTTTCTAAATAACGCCGCTAACAGTGGTGGAGGAGTAGGTGGAAGTGGGAGTAGTGGTGGTGTTGGAAATAATACAAGCGGCGGCGGTGGCGGCAGTGCTAATGGCGGTGGAGGCGGCGGCGGTGGACTACAGCAACCTTCACCTCAGGCACCACCGACATATGTGAATTTATAAATTAATATAAACAAATTTAAAAACTAAAAGTTAAAGTTAAAATAAGTAAAAGTAAAACCGAAAACAAAAACAAAAACAAAAACAAAGTACAACTCACAAAAAAAAATAAAAAATTAAAAAGTATATAGAATACAATTTCAAATGCATTAAAACATAAAAAGTAATCATAAAAACAACAATAATAAAATAACAACAAATAATAAAAAAAAAAAGAAAAAAATCGAAAAATATATTCGAATAAATGTCATAAATAATTAAAGTCCACACACTGTATATAATATGCATATATCAAGTATATTACATATATATGTGTATATATAACATATATGTGTGTGTATATGACATATATATGTATATTATACAGCATATATATGTATGTTTATAATGTAAAACACAAATATCTGGTGGCCCATATCATCATCATTGAACGTTTACTTCAAATGTGGATTGATTTTCAAACGCTTTTTGTTCGACAGTATCGTATCTCACATTGATCCATCGAATTAAGTTTGCGCTGCCAATTGCCCCACTCACTTACTCACTCACCTACCTGCCTACCTACCTCCCTTTCTCTCTGACTACTACAAGATACCGCCCGCCCCGCCGCAAGCGTCCGAATGTATATACAAACATATATTACGTACGTTCAACAACTTCAGCTGTTTCAGTTTTCGAGTTCCAGTTCTGTATCCGTGTATCCGTATCCGTATCCGCTGACAAGCAGCATCAGCGCATGATGGTCTCATTCATTGCAATTATACAAAGTTAATACATTAAAAACATTTCTTTTACTTTTTGCTGTTGTATTTGTTTGTGTTTTTATGTTGTTGTTTCTTCTTCTTTTTTTTTTCGTTGTTCCTTTTTTTCTCGTTAAATTTAATTAATATATATAAATATTCTTTGCAATTACAAGTTGTTGCTGCTTTTGATATGAAATTATGGTCTTGTTAACAATGTTTGCAATGCAATCGCAAATTTTTTAGATATACATACATATATATTTTTAATTAATGTACTTCAATACGAATTTAAAGATAAATTAAGTATGCGTTATAAGTTTTGTTTTTTATAATCAATATATTGTATAAACACCCTGTAAAAAGTTAACATAAACAAATATGATAAAATTTGGTTTAGTATGTTATAAATTATAATAGAATTCTAATTTTATATATACACAGAACTGATACCCAAAATATCTGATTCGATGTGAGACCTTCTTACTCGTATATAAGCCAGACTTGATCGAACGTGGTCTTGAACCCAAATACAATCAAACATAACCCAATACTAATAGAGATGTCAATAGTGGTTTATTTATTTATTTATTTATTATTAACAAAGTCAACTTTTTCAAAAGTTATCTAGTCGGTCTATATTGAAATTTATCGGGCTCAAGGCCATACTGCTTAAAATTTCTTATATTCTTATTTAAGTAATATTAGATCTTTAAGAACCTCAGCGTCGTTTTAAGATCAAGTTATAAATTCCATTTCTTAACTCAATTCCTTAAATATTCGTACGATAATCCTTTTCTAAAGCTGTAGATAGAAATATACTTTCAGTCCATTAAAAAAGTTTTCGAAAAACAGTTGATTCGATTCGTAAAAAAAGTTCACTTATTATAATCGCTTTTGTTCATACATAGGGGCGGAGTTTAGATAGCCTAAATCAATCCGATGTCAGTTGAAGTCAAGCCTCTGTTGCAAGTTCAAAGTTGCTATTGAATTGCGGGTTTCCTGTTGGGTCTCTTGCTGCTCCTCAATGAATTAAACTCACACTTTATTCTGTCTTAACTTTTTTATTTTATTTATACAATTTGTATTATTCACAACTATTGTTATAGATTCAGTCCACGAACTTCTTACACTGAAGTTCCTATCCAAACCGAAACCGCGCCATCTAAATCATGGCCTAGCGGTTGCGTCTCATTATTTGCAAACCCGCACCTAACCTAGCCCAATAGAGACCATTAAAAATAGCTCTCCGGAAATTGCGCGACGCTTCTGAAAATTCGCTTGTAAGCAGAGTTTCTGGATTGCAATTATGAGGTTCAATAATCGCTTGAATTTTAAAAATCTAAACATATGTGAGACTTAAAAAGTCATAAGTTTAGCATGCATAATATACGACACATGTAGCACACACATGTGAGTGAGTACACCCCAAACAGCTGATTTTCAATTTATTCAGGGTTGTTTTTTTTTTAATTCCCTCAAAGTTTGATTCTTTTGATGTATGCATATATAAAAAATCCTGTAATATACTTGCATCTGACATCGGATTCAGGAAAACTTATCACTGACAGTTTTTTTATTCAATTTTTATTTTTTTTAACTGACTTGAGAAATTGTTTTTTTTTAATTCCCTTTTTGGTACTAAACTAATATAAAAATAATGAAATATTCAAAACTTTTTAACAATACGAGTATGTGTAAAGATTTTTACTTGAATAGTCTCATATATTTTATATAAACGCGCAGTGTACAAATACGAGCCTTACAAATTCGCATAATTTTATGCGATTATAGAAAAACGACGGACGCAAGTAAAGGCCATGAATTGGGTCTTGCATATCTTAGGTTGGTATTTATACACGCGTTTGTGTATTGAATGTGTGAGTCAGCGTTTCAATACGAACTAGTAAAAATTACGTATATCTTTAGGTCCTCAATAACTGTAATTTTTACTAGTTCGTTTGTAATTTTTACTAGTTCGTTTGGTCGCGAAATTATTTTTACAAACATTATGTTGAATACTTCCGGAATTATAAAAGTTAGAAAAACGTTGTTTACAAATTGTATTGACAACATTATTGTGCAATCAATAGCGAGATATATTCTATTGAATACATTTTTTTTTTTGGAATTCGAGAAATTTGGCCGACAAAACTTTTCAGTATGAAAATACTGGCTCTTTCAAATATTTGTACGAAATCGATTAAGTTTCTAGCTGGCTTGAAATGTGTTTTAAGCTAAAGTTTAATGATAGCCCAAAAGTCCGAGGCTTTAGATAGTAAAAATCCGAGGCTCTAGATAGTTTTTAAAACCTTGAAATGATCAAATTTGACTAGTTATTTCGTCAGAAGTGGTAAACTTAAAAAATTACCCTAAATATGAACATAACCTCAAAAGAGGCACAACTGAAAAGAGGTTAAAAAATTATGAAACAAGGTGTTTTTTAATTCTACCTATCCGCAATTTATAAAAAAATAACAATTAGCATAAGCTCAAAAAAAGTTCTGAAAAATTAAATTTTTCGAGTTTTGCTAGTTTTGATGCAGACTTGCGATAAGTTCATTCAAAGAAATAAACTCTAACAGAGTTCAGTCGAAATTAAATTGTGATGTACAATGTTAAGTGGCTCACATATCGTTCGTTTGCGACAATAACGATATATCTCAAAACTTTTGATTTCTTAAAAAGCAAATATTACAAATTTTGAGATACGTTCGTCTTGTCGCAAACGAGCGGTATGTCAGTCAAATTTGCAATACAAAAACGTTGTTAACGTTCCACATTGGCTAAACTAACTCTATATCGATCTTAAGAGTTTTCAAACAGAATATAGTTCGTTAGAGACATCGACATAATGATAAGACAATTCAACATAAACTTTTTCGAGTGTACATTAGGGTGGGTCTTATTTTTTATATACCGTCTATTATGGAAAAAGTGAACATTGTCACATACAATTTTCAGTTTTTAAGATTGCATATGATGTATATCCAACTAAAAGTAATAAAAATTACGCTTCTCTTAATGTTTTGAAGAAAAACTACTACATTTTAGAGTATATTTCGATTCAGCACATAGCAATACTTATATAAACATATATAACATAAGATCTTGAAAAATGATGTTTGATCTACCCTATTGTACATATTTATACCATGATTGAATAATAAGGTAAGGAAAGTAAAAATCAGAACGCAAATTGAGCGACCTCACCTCGATTTCTGACTCTTTTTTTTCTGCCTCATTTTGAAGTTTGTTTTTCTGATTGTTAACAACAAACTACGTTGTTGTTTTTATTTCCTTAATGGCAACTACACAAAAATTTCATTTTCAAAGAGAGAAACAATATATCGAGGTGGAGATAGACATTTTGTCTGCTTTCCTCACCTTATATTTAATACACCATGATTTATACTAACAAAAAATCCCTAAGACAAATTAGCTAAAGTCGAAATAAACTATAACAAAGACTTTAAAAACTTGTTAAATAATAACTCACAATCATTTTATATATATAATTAATTTTAATTTACTCGCACTAAAAGCCTGTCAGGTTTTTTTTTTCTAATATTACTTATTTGTGTAAAAGCCAATTAATTATTTTACGAAACAATTTTAGGTTTTCCAAATTCAAAAGCAAAGTAACAAAATATTGAAAAGCAACTGATTTTTCATAAAAGTACAAGCAAAAAAGTCAAACTGTTTTTAGTTTTGTAGATTGGGTAAGCTATAAGAAATTGTTTTGAAACTGGCACCAAATCAAAAATAATAAAAAACCGTTTTAAACATGGTTGAATAATAAGGTGAGGAGAGTAGAAATGTGAACGCAATTTGAGCGAACTCACCTCGATTTCTGACTTATTTTGAAGTTTGTTTATCTGATTGTTAACAACAAACGTAGTTGTTGTTTTTACTTACTTAATAACTTTTTAGCAACCATTCAATTTCCAACGAGAGAAACAATATCGAGGTGGAGAGGACGATTTTTCTACTTTCCTCACCTTACATTTATGACGCCATAGTTTTAACTATTACTTAAATTCAAATTTGAGTTTGTCTTTTTTTTTTATTTGCAGATCTTTAGGTAATAAGTCGTTTAGACTGGTACTCTAAGAATCGTTTTTATACTTTTTGGTAGCATGCTGCATGCGTATTTGCGATTTTTTTTTAAATCATTGGAATATGTTGTTATTAATTTCTTTGTTCGCCATTTTTTTTAAAGAATGTTACATTGTGATAAATCGTTTTTTTTTTTCTGTTTTGCATTGCATTTACACGGTGTGTTAAAAGAAAAAAAACTAGTTGTGTTGTTGTTATTTTGGGTCTACAAAAAATACGATTGTTTCATACACGCCACAAAATGTGACTTAAACATTTTAAAGCTTATATACATACATATATAAAATACTTATGTATGTCTCGTTGATATAAACGAAATGTGTTGAAAAGGAAAATTACTTTGTTACTTTTGAAAACAATTACAGTATGGTAAGATCGACACACAGTGGTTGATATCTTATGGTTGACTCGAAAAAAGCTCGAAAAGTTGCATACGAGCTACGTTGCCTTAAATATAAATAAATAAATAAACATATCGTTGCCGTTACAGAGGTTATAAGTTGCGTACTATGTACATATGTGTAATGACATATGTGTAATGATAAATCCAAAAACAATTAATTACAAAATTTCGTAGGTAGTTTAAAAAAAAATTCTAGACAAATCAATCGTAAAATATTCCTTTTAGTAATTTTATTGAAAAAATTCCGTAGAAATTATTGAAATGTCTTAACTAATGAATTTAGAAGCTAAGTGAAATTCCAATTGCATGAAATCGTGGTGCCAAGATACAAGTCGGTGGACAAAATTCACAAAGGTCCTCTTCAATATTTCTGGAACTGTAACGAAAAAGCAAAGAACATAAAATGTGGGCATTAAATTGATTCAACCACGCCCATTTTGGTGAAGTTGTCGACAGTGCTCAAACAAACTCAGATACCGAATTTCAGATTTTAACGAAATTGTAAGCGTTATATGTGGATCGGGGAAATTTTTTTGGCCCTAAATTCTCCTTGGCACAACACACCAACTCCTCAAAAGATAGATAGATAGATAGATAGATAGATAGATAGATAGATAGATAGATAGATAGATACACAGATAGATTTGATCTTTTGATTTTAGATTTTTTTCACGTTGATGAGATAGGTTAGTGCCAATATAGAAGTATTTCATATATGATTCCAATTGACCCAAGGGCTAAAAACCTACCTTAAAAATAGTTAAATACTTTTTTGGCATATAACTCCGAAATTAACGGTTCTAGGAGGTTTGTGGATACAATGAAGGATACAATTATCTTCTTACTACACATTTTTGACCTATGTCCGACTTTTCATAGCGTCCTTTGACTATGAAAACCAATATTTTCGAAAATTTGTCTTCCTTAGTCGAAGGGCGATGATATTGACATGACAGTTAGTCGTGTGGAATTTTCCATTTAGACTTAGCCTCCAGACATTATCCTCCAACAAACCCAGCTTGTTAAGACTGTAGAGTATATAAAGAGTTTGTCGATACAGTTTGTATCGCATATCGAGTACGGAGTCACTGAGTGTTTCCAAACTTAAATATTTATAGAAATCGAATAAGTGATTCCACCAACTTGAAGGGAGGTGGTACGTACGCATGGATTTATAAGGTATTCCTAGTTTATTGTGTTAATGCAACGATATGTTTTGTTGTTTAGTAATTACAAATGCAATCTACAACTGTACATTTTCAATTGCTGTTATATATATTAAATTTAGCAAACACCCATTTTGTGGCTATATGATGAAATCGTTTTTGTTGAACTAGGCCGGTTCTGAGCCCCTCACCAAAAATACATAAACATCAGAGAGTGCGACAAAAGTGAACGTATCTCCTTTGGCATTAGATAGTCGATATTTTTTTCTCGTAATTTTATGGTCTATCAGCAAATGAGCTTGTAAACCAACTTCATATCATATCACGGCAGAGCTCTAAAGGATCTGTCAGAATTTGGAGCTCATCGCGAGTTTAATGCATGTGCGAGTATATCTCGATTTTATATTGAATGTTTTTTAACCAGTTTTTGTAACATATATTATATATATATATATATTTTTTCATAGCTGTTACCTCAATTAAAAGGGCGGTTGTTATTTCCTTTCAAATTAAATTTTTTTTGTTGTTTTTTTTTTTACTAAAAACCAAAACGTGCTGGGTATAAGTTTGTTTGCAGACTTGAAGTACCAGAAAACAAGACACATCTAACGCCTTAAAACTTTTGCTCACTTTGTAATATTTTTGTTTGGCACAATGTAAATTTTTTTCGATTATATTTTTTATGTTGCTGTTGTTTTTTTTTTTTTTTTTGATATATATATATATATATAAAAATGTGATTGAATGTTTAAAGCGAAACTAACATGCTATGTTTATTTTTCCTTTTTTATGTACAACCAAAACAAAAACAAACAAACAAACACACACGAATAGACGCAAAAAGAAGTGCATTCGCTACATGGAGGCCATGGGCGGCGTCGGCGCAAGCGGTGGAAATGATGAACGCTACCATGAGCTCGACGACTTGGAAGCAAACATGAGCGAAGACGATGATGAGGACAACTTGGGTAGTTGTGGCAGCGGCATCGAGGATAATAAAACCGCCGATGACGATACGGAGTCATTGAATCAGTCGCTTTCCAGTCCGGGCTGTTTAAGTGGATTGTCTAGCTTGCAAAGTCCGTCGACGAGTTTGGCTAGTCCGCTGAATCTGCTCACAAGTCCAGCGACGCCGGTAACGGGCGTTATGGTACCAAATGTTAACGATCAGCAGCAACAGCAACAACAATTGCAGCAGCAGCAACAGCTGCAGCTACATGCACAACTACAGGCGCATCACCTCAATAGTCAATCAGGTGTGATGGCTGCAGCAGCTGCGGCCGCCGCTCACCACACGTTATTGCAGCAACATCATCAACAACAACAGCAGCAGCAACAGCAACAGCAGCAGCAACAACAGCAAACTCATCAACTTCTGTTAAGTCAGCAGCAACTAGCAAAGTCAACAACGCTTTTTCCAAGTCAATCGTCAGCTGTCAACAACATCTTCGAAAATACGACAACAAATGCGGCAGCAACGTCAACAGCAATAGCAGTGGCAAAATCAACTGCCAACATTGCTACAACACTGCTACTTCCAACAATATCTACCTCTTTGTCGTCGAGCGGTGGCTCCAGTTCAGGTTCCAGCAGTTCCACTAATACGTCCACGACTTCATCGCCTGCTTCGATATCAGATCGCATGATGCGTTCACTATTGAGCACCAGTCCCGCAATGTTGCTTGGCAATCGCTTTAGTCACTTAGCGATGGGTCTAAGCGGTGGCGGCAGCAACGAACATATCTCCCAAATGGCACAGCAGCAGCAACAGCAGCAGCAGCAGCAAAATACAACAATAGCCACTACCTCTTCAAATGGCTTTAACAGCAACAACTCAAAGCAGGAATTTGAGGCTGCCAATGGCACTACAACATTGGCAGGAGCCGCAAAGTCGGCCGCCACCACATTATCATCGGCTTCGTCTGCTACATCGTCGCCTGTTGCCATTAGTGATACGCTTATAGAAAAATCTGCGCTGACGTCAACCACGACCACAACGACAGCAGCAGGCACAACTGTGACTGCGGTGCATCGTAACCCAATTGGCGCGAATCCACGTGACATCAATAATCCGCTTAGCATAAATCAGCTGACAAAACGCGACGGCGGGGGCGGCTGCAGCAGCAACAACAGCACCAACAGTAAAACTAATATCAACAATATTTCTGCTGATGCAACGTCCGCCGCGCTAGCTGCAACGCATGCACTGTCCAACATTGAAGGATCAACAGGAACAACGTTATCTGCCGCACAGTACAAAATGAATCAGCGATTACCACTGTATCTCCAGGAACAACAACAGCAGCTGCAGCTGCAGCACCAGCAACAGGAGTTTCAACAATTTCAGCCACATCCGCCGCCACCGCCACCGCCGCATCACATGCAGCATCATCGTGCGCACCACCACCACCATCATCACCATCCGTTATTTAGTAATAACTTCAGTCAGCACTTTCAGCAACAGTTTGGCCATCATCTGGTGTCCGCAGCAGCAGCAGCAGCCGCTGCAGCGGCAGCAGCAGCTGCAGCAACTGCACATATGCCACACACCGGTGGCATTTCCATTTCTTCTACAGCGCCGGCCATAGCTAATATCAATGGTAGAAGTAGCGGCAGTGGCAGCAGCAGTAGCAGGGACCTTGGCGTCACTAAAGCGGATAAGGCCAATGTTGCTGCGACTGCTGCCGGCGCTAAAAGCAACAACAACAATATTAGTGCGGTGCAAGCATCGGCAGCGGTGGCGGTTGGTCGACAAACATCGGCAACGGCGCCGGTGGCAGTCACGGATACGGTCAGCGGTGAAAGCGCTGCAATCAGTGTCACATAACACCAGCAACATGCGACCTCAGCAGCAGTGGCAACAACAGCAACAACAACAACAAGGGCTTTCAGCAATAATTTAATCAAATTCAAGATAATGGCACATACGGTTGTGATCATCATAGAAAAACACAACAGCAACGACAACAACAACAACAACAAAAACAACTACATGGATAAGTTAATAGTTATATACATATTTATGCCCATCATTGTGATGATTTATTTATGCAGTTATACGAATCATCATATTTATAAACCCTTTTTTATTCTCTTACATCATTTTCATGTTTTTTTTTGTTTGTTTGTTCTTTTTTTTCTTTTTGTTTTTTTTTAATTAACTGTGTACTTTCAATTTTTGTGAAAAAATTCTTCAAACAAAAGTTTATGAGAAAAATGTACAAATTTTTGATATAATAGACATACATACATACTTTTTTTCATGTACATAAATTCCATTTGATTTTCCTGCACTTGGCACTAATTAACAAATAATCGATTTTATTTGAATATATGTACATATGTTGTATATATTGTATGTATACATTAGAGTGGTGTTTCTTTATGTGAACCCTCTCCCCTAGCCATGTTTGTTTCGTCTTTCTAAGAAAACTAAACAGTTGAGTTTACCGAGATTAAAGAAAAGCTTTTCAAGGATTTATTTGAAATTTACAAAAAAAAAGAATTCAGTTGCGGATGGCCTAAAATTACAACAACAACAAAAAAGCAAAATAAAATGGTATACCAAAATAAAGGTTGATTAGGCTATACCATTAACCAAGAAGCTAATATTACAACAAAAAATGCTTTAAGTTTCAAAAGTAATTCCAAAACGCGGCTTCTCTTTCATAGCTCCATATTTGAAGGGGGTAGCTGCCCCCAGTGGAAATAGCGAAAGCAACTTTTTCATCGAATTGATAACTTCGGAATATTTTTTTTAAAATTAAGGTAGTCCACCATTATCCTCTGGATTCTTCAAAAACAAAAATAAAAAAATTATAACAAAAGAAAGTAAGAATACACAAATTTGGAGAAAAAAAAGTCGAAATCTATTAAAAGGGGCAAGTTCCGCCTATTTTATCACCCACCGTAAACATGACCAAAAAATCTGTTGTTTTTTTATATACAATATATACATAACTTTACAACTTCCAAAACCATTCGAACTTTACAGGGCATGTCTAAATAGTTTGTAAAATGATAAAAACAACTTTTAAGTATTTTCTTCTAAAGAATTAAAACGATTAGATGCACTAATTCAATACAACAAAAATTTAAGCTCATACATTTAAAAACCACTCTAATATACATACATGACGTATATTGAACTGACCATTTCGAATTTCGTTCAAATTTGGTGTACTCATGCACCATGATTAACCAGAAAGTCTACCATTCAGAGCTTTTTTTTATTTTTAATAGTTGGAAATATACAACAAAAAAAAACAGTTAATCTACGAGATGCATGAATTGATACTCATACGAGGTTTGCACATTTATATTTCGGGTTTAGAGAAAGCAAAGAAATGTTTACCATCGGTTTTGGTGCTCTTCTAGATATTCTCCATGAAGATCAATACACTTTTGCTGTCGTGTGAACCACTTTTTGAAGCACTTTTTCTATTCAATTTACATTCAATTTGCATTCAATTTACATTCAAATTGCATTCAATTTCTATTCAATTTACATTCAATATCTATTCAATTTATAATCAATATCTATTCAATTTTCATTCAATATCTAATAAATTTTCATTCAATGTACATTCAATTTACATTGAATATTTATTCAATTTTCATTAATTTTTCATTTAATTTCCATTCAATGTGCATTCAATGTACATTCAATTTCCATTCAATTTTCATTCAATTTCCAATCAATTTACATTCAATTTATATTAAATTGCCATTCAATTTTCGTTCAATTTCCATTCCATTTGCATTCAATTTACATTCAACTTCTATTTAATTTCCATTCAATTTCCATTCAATTTCCATTAAATTTCCAATCGATTGTCAAATTATGTGGAATCCAGTGCCAAATATTAAATGTATACTAGTTCCACTAATGTACAAGGTTGCCTCCATCTCACGATGAGTTACATGGCGACCTTGCAGTATCAGTTCACGCACAGAATCAATGTTTTTCTGAATACGTATGTAGCCAAAAATTTCAAACTTTATTATAGAAACTTCAGTTGCCAGATGGCAGCACAGTTGGCTGCTAAGCCCGAAATATAAAAGACAATTTTCGTAGTATTCATAACGTATTAAGAATATTTTTGAACTATGAAATGACCACTAAAAATTAAGTCGACATTTTTAAGTAATCGAAATCTAATGATGAAATTCAAATGTTCGGCTGATATGAAGAAGTTTTGAATGTTTGTATTCATGTTTCTCTTAGATTTTTTTCTTATATTTAAGTTAATGGTCACTTACTTTGCTATTTTGATTTTAAAATAAATCTGTTATATTTGTACTAAAAGATATACAAATTCGGATGGATTTCTAGTGGATATTCTGTCTGATTAAGAACTATGTGAAAAATCTATTGAAAGCCGTATTTGCTTCCGCCGAAATTTAATAATAAGTTATAGTAGTTAATACACACTCCGAGTATGTGAAATTTGTTTAATAAATCTGCAATAATATTCTTTTAAGTTTGCGAATTTCTTCGATATTCAAATATTGATTAGTTTTGGATACCAATTTTTTAAATCCAATGAAAGTACGGTCCACATACTTTACAGAAACTTGAATTTATTTGAAAGAAGAAAACTAGAAAAATTATCTAAGAGAGAAATGCCATGCCATGCCAAAACCAAAATTTTATATTTTCTATATATTCCGAAAAACAGATTTTCTCACGTTGAATTTTTATGCCAGCATTTCGACTGACATCCTGTCATTCTGTAAGGAAACAGCATAAATCCACAAAGTTGCCGCCAGGTTGTAAAGAAGTTGCCTACATACATCAACATATTGAAAAAAGAAAATAGCCAAAAAGTTAAAACCAAATAAAAATACATAACAACAAGAAATTGAATACATACACATACATATTTAAAAACGAGCTCTATTTTTTTTTAATTTTTTTTTTCTAACAAAGAGAAAATTGTTTATGTAGCAAAGAGAGAATTTTTTGAATGAACTATAATATTTGAAAAGTAACTAAGAACCATGGTTGAATAATAAGGTTAGGAAAGTTTAGAAAATTGAGCGAACTCACCACGATTTCTACCTTATTTCTCAGTCATATTTTGTAGTTTGTTTTTGTGATTTTCAACAACAAACAACGTTGTTGTTTTTGTATTTACTTAATAATTTTGCAACAATCGTGGCAACTGCACAAAAATTCAATTTTCAGCGAGATAAACAATATCTAGGTGGAGAGGGACATTTTTCGACTTTCCTCACCTTATATTTATTACACCACGAAAAATGTGTCCAACAGAAAAGTATTATTTTATTTGGTCAAACGATGGTGCCACTTCAACACAGACTTACTTATTCTTCACATAACCAGTTAACTTGAATTTTTAATTCAATTGGTTTTGCAATTGACTTTTGAAGTAAAATCACGCGCTAAATCCAAATTTTTAGGAAATCCGAGTCAAAATTTGTTTTCGCTGTTATGTTGAATTTCAAAACTTTCGAGTCTTCCAATCGATTTGGTTACGAAAACATTTTATTGATAATTGTTTGTTGTTTTGAATACGAATACATTGCAACAAAAAAAAACCAACAAAGCTCTTGATCAGGCAAAACGCTTGATATGTATGAACATAAATTGCCTTTAATGCGAGACATAATTTCCTGTAATCGGATATCTGCAACTTAGTTGAAGGATCTAGCCACGCCTACTTTTTGTGAGGTGGTCAATACGACCACCATCCCCAACCATGCTTAATTGTGTCATTATATGGATGACTACAGTGATACATTGGCATGGTAGATTTCACTAAAGGTTATCATCGTAAAGAATCGCATTATCGAGCTACGGCGGTAGGCGTTAAATTGAACTAATCAGCCACTCCCACTTTTGCTGGAGTTGTTGAAGTGACCAGACCAATTCAAAAGTCAAATTTTTGGGTTTTTAGGAGTAGTATTAGCAAAATAATGTATTTGGTTTTCAATTTCACTTACTGTGGGCTATGTTATATGTGGGTGTGGCAGATTTCATATAACCTGTAATTTTTTCCATTTAAATCAGAAATCGATAAAACAAAATTAATAAGAAAATAACGATATAATGAGAAAAAGAAAAACATTTCCCCATAGAATATTGATAGGAATATCGAAAATTGATCTACTTAAAAAAAAGCGAGTGATTTTACATAGGTTATTGTTGTTGTAGCGTTAGTGGGGCTTCATAAGCTTGATTCTGAATTTCTTCGAAAGGAAAATGTTAAATTTATTTAAAGAATTCTTCAGCAAAAGAAATTTATTAACGAAACAGAAAAAAAAAACCGAAACTAATTTCAAAGTTCAACCTTGATTGTACATACTCATGTCGTTTGATAATCTACCTTACTTGGCATACAAACGCCCCGCCACGCCCCGTTTTACAAAACTAAAAAATAAAAAGAATTAGTTGTATGCAATGCCAAAAGAAAGGGTATGGTCGACTTAAAACTACACCCTGCATCTAATCGAAACATTGGGTAAAATGTGCGCACATTTTCGTTGGTTAGGACAACATTCTCTCGTGTAGGGTATTTGAGCTTCGGCATTGCCGTTGATAAATCTCTTAGCAGCTTTTTTTGATTCTGAATCCAAATAACTTAAGCTTAATACAATTAAGTATGAACAAATCTAATTAAATAGTTTTATTCAAAATTTTCAAAATTATAAAATTATTATTTTTTTTAATTTTTTATTTTATTTTTTTTAAATTTGGAAGTGTCCTACTCGTACTTAGACACACACACGCACCAAATGGAACAAGACTTGCCTGCAAATTGTCTACGAGTGTGTGTGTGTGTGTACATAGAATACAGTAGATTTTGTCCTTCTTCAAAATCAACAAAAACAAAAACAAAAAATAAAAACTTAATGATAGGCTTAAGTGAAACTACAAACGAATTTATTTTTTACAAACCCTGCAGGAAAAAAGACTAGTTTCGAACTAGTTCCAGGGGTGGTGGTGCAGTGATGGTTCTTTAAGAACCTGTTGCCCCAGTTAAGATCAAAATAAAACTTCATTGTCATTGTAACTAGACTACGTTTCCCTGCAGGGTACATATATATATATATAAATATATATATTTAATATACATACATACATACATACATACATACATACATACATACATACATACATGCACACATACAAACACACACATATACATACACACAAACATACATACATGCACACATACATACATATATTTTCAGATAATTCAACAATTCATATATAAATGTACAAATATTTCTACTTCACTTTAATATAAATATATATATACATAAAAAAAAAACACACAACAAAAAAAATGAAATTCGACCTAAAACTTGTTTGTGTTAGTGTTAGTTACACAGTAAACACATGTTTTTGTATTTATGGAAAGATTTTATTATTATAAATAAATTTTGTTGTATTGCAAACTTAAAACTGAAAAGAAAAAACAAAAAAAACAAAAAAAACAAACAATAACTAATATATAACGAACTTGACACAACTACATACCCGGGGTCTGATCGGAACACATTGTTATATAATATATTAAACTAGTCTGCGCTTGTCAAATGAATTCACACACATACACGCACTATCACAACACACACACACTCACACACACTTATATTTACCAATTTTATTATTTTATAATTACAAAAGAAAAGAAAAAGAAACAAGATATGCTTGAAACAAAACACATCAAAGTAATGAAAAATATTGTAATTAAATACAAATTTAAATGTATAAACATAGATATAAAATTAATTAATCCTTTAAGCATGACAGTGGCGCTACCAATTGTTCTTTCAAACATTAAAGTATGTGCATTTGTACATATGTACAATGATTCTTTCCGTTAAACAATTTGTAAATATGAAATCCGTATTAATGTATAATTAGGGTTTTAAGCTTTAATAACGAATTTGCGTATATACGAGTATGTGTGCATATGTGTGCACCATCTTCCTTAAGCGGGTTCTTTAAACTTTCACAAATCGAGTTCTGTGCGATCAACTACAAGCTGTCTCCTCTGCACCTACAAGCTGTACACAATGACTTGTCTAAACTATGTAGGCAAAGTTTTTGAATATTCCCATTGTGGACAATTCTCTGAAACGGGAAAATGCCTTGAAAACTTCGACACTTCGCAATTTTTCGAGCCTAGAAAAATATCTGTCAAAAATTGCATGAAACATAATTTTCGAGGCAAATGAGGCCCGAAAACAGCCACGAATTGCTCTTCGTATGTTTCAGTGTTGCATGTATCTTAAAAAAAACAAAACCACTACAATTGCCATGAAAAAAGTAAACTTCTTTTATTTTAAGTTATACAATTGTAGAATAAAAAAAATTAATATTTGTTTTGATTTGAAAGGTCGTAAAAAAGTAAGCCATATATAAGAAAAGTTGTTTTGCAATAAATATTTCACAGCATTAGCATTTCGAGAATGAAAATAGGCAGCACTACGTTTAAAAAGTACATTAGGAAACACTAGTTAAAACAGCTGACTGACAGCACTGTTAAACCGGTGCATTTCACAAATGTTTACGGTACATATCGAAATATCTAAAAACGAGGCGCTCGCAATTTTTCGAGTTTTCCAGATTTCGCGTTTAAAGGAATCTCCCTAAACTTTACAGTCTACGATTCACATTATTTTCTTCCCCCATTACCGTTCGTCTACTTTTTTATGCTGTTAAAAAAAACAATACTAAAGTAAATGTCAAATACAGTTGAAAAAAGAAACAGTTTGAAACAGTTTGAAAGTAATTGTGTACCTTTCTATCCGAAATGAACAAATTCTCAACTCGAGTTAAGTTTAATTTTGTTTATATGTAACTTGGCTTATAGCTTTTAGATTTTCATTTAGACATGTAAGAGTACAACAAATTGATTTTCGCATTTTCGTCTATTGACCGACATAGAGAATGCAGCTATACGTATTTAACGTTATTGTCAAGTACGAATTGGCATGTCAATCGTTTGGCCGCAATATTCGAGTTAGAAAATACAAATACCAGAATGATAAGATCTCTGAATGAACGCTCGCACGTGTTACCATCGCCAAACATCCAGTTGCTTAGCTGTAGGGATTTCAATATTCCATTAATCGTGGCACTTCATAACTAGATAACCAATTATTAGCCCAGAGTGGCCCCATTTGAAATTGCTTATAAAATTTCAACTCTAAAATTTATGAATTATTGAAAATGTTGTTAACCCATTAAAGGCGGTTTTAAGTTGCACACTGAGTAAACTTTTTTGTATATTCTAAGCGTATGCCAGGGACTAAGTATTCTTATTCTGTTAAATGCAAAATTAGTTAGCTAAAAAGTGTGATTTGACACGCCTACATTAACAAGTTCCATTGACTTTTTAAGTGCCACCGTACATAAATCAAACATACAAACATACATACATACAAACATACATACATACATACATACATACATACATACATACATACATACATACATACATACATACATACATACATACATGCATACATACGTCAACTTTGTGCCACGTATTTTGCCATATTAAACAATTAAAAACAAACAAAAAAAACATTTACAAAAAATTGAATGCATATGTATTCCAAAAAAAAAAAACCCAGTAAAAAATAGCACCACAAAACAAAAAAAAATATGTACTTCATTATGTGCTCAGTGCATCAGTTTCGAAATGTCATCACTTACTTGAGCGCTTAACTTCATCAGTCCATTGAGGCGAGTATAAAACCCAACTCGCAGCTAATCAATATACAAATCCTGACCGGAATTGCAACCACACTTGCAAGCGAAAGTCAGCGCAGTATTTAGTATTCGGCGGTAATTCGCCAGTACGCATTTAACTGATGAAGATGATGTACTACAGCGGTGAAGAGATTTACGGCTAAGATGCGCACCTACACAAACACACACACAGATGCACTTGTAAAAAACGATATCGAGTACATCAAATGAGTATTAATTTATGGACAAATTTTTGTAATTTTAATTTTGCATAAAATGTCATATAAAACTTTTAGTATATATGTACATGCATAGAAATGTTTGTGAATTTGCATGTTAGTTGTAAAGAGTAAAAAAGGATTAGCCAGAAATGTTTACTTTTATTTCGAATAAGTAAACAAATAAAAGCGTTGTTTGATATGATATGGTATGATATGATATATAATATGATAAATGATATGATATATGATATGATATATAGTGTGATATGATATATAATATGATATATGATATGATATATGAGTATAATATGATAAATGATATTGATATTGATATATAATATGATATATGATATGATATATATAATATGATATAATATATAATATGATATATGATATGATATATAATATGATATATGATATGATATATGATATGATATACGAGTATGATATACGAGTATGATATGTTACATATGATATGATATTATTTGATGTATGATATGAAATACCAACGTAGTTATGGCGGCAAATCAACAACAAAAAATAAGAAAAAAACAAGAAACAAATAAGATTTCGTTTAATGTTTTACATATCCGTTTATAAACACAAAATATTATTTGTATATATTTTAAATAAAAAAAACTCTTACAGAGCCTTTAGGAACACTTCAAATTGAAACATTCGTCAATAATACTTGAGGAACTGTGACATATCACACACTAAATTAAGTTTAGAAGATTTTTCTTAAATGTTTTCGAATTGAAAGTGCATTCATACACATACATATGTACTTAAAAATTTCAAGAGAATTACTCACATTCAAACTCACATCCAATATGAAACTAATAGAATTCCGAAAATGCAAATACAAAGTTTGGAAGTCGTTGGAAACAATTCATATACAAACATTTGTTGTATGGAACCGACGTGGTAGAAAAAAATACGATATCCTAATTTACACTTATTCATAAACAAATTTCAGTTAAACTATTGTTTTTCTATTTAAAACAATCTTCCAAAGTGCAGTGTCAAAAAAACTTGTTTTGTATATGTCTCAAATGTCAAAGATATGATCGAAACGTAGTTCATTTACCATTGACAAAAACTGTTTGACCACATTTTAAAGATATTTCAAATGGCGATATATTATTTTAACTATGATTTGCTTATGCAACAATAAACTTGCCTTCTACATCGATGTACTATATCTTGTATTTGATTCATAACTACGTTTGTGACTAGCATTCGAACCAACAACCTTCTTGATTTTCAAACCACGTTCGAATAGATGAATTATCTTTAACCGTAATATCGCGTCGCCAGGAGCTGAATAGCTGTAGATACTTAAATAACTGCGCCGTGGCTCGATCCTTCTAATGATCACCCCACAGTGACGGGGAGTACTCGCCAACTTTGATTTAGTTTAGAGAACAAATACAAATGGAAAAGCGGACAACAAGCTTTACACTTCGATTTCATATTGCACACTTCACTCTCATGTTTGCTTTAAAAAAGTTTGCCAAAATATTCTCAATATCTCATTAAGCGATGACAGATCGTTTTTTTTTTTTTTGTGTTGTTTCTTTTCTTTTGATACCAGGGATATGAACACATTAAGAAGCAGTCCTCCTTTCTTATTAACTGTTTTTTTTTTTTTTTTTTTTTTGAATTAATCTTGTCTTTACGGAACGACAATTTCTTGAGTCATCAAGTTTCTGACAAATGCCATTGATAGATATGTATGCAATGCGCAAATAATGCATATGTAAAATAAAAAAATAGAACGAAACGAATTATACAAACAAAAGTAAAAGTAAAAGTAAAATTTAAATGTTAACGAAATGTAGTTAAGCCTGTAACCACGTACGAGTATAATTGCCAATTTGCAAAAGACTGTTTACAATTTATTGTAAAAAAAAAAAACAAATGAATGATAAAAGTAATAATAAAGCATAAAATAATAATATAAATAATGATAATATAAATAATAATATTAAAAATAATAGTTATTGTAATAATGTTTAAATAATATAAATATATGATATATGATATATATATTAATATGAATATATATTTCCGTTTCATGGATATTTATTGAAAAAAGAAAACTGCAAAGTAATAATAATCAAACAACTTTTAAGTTTGCAATGACAATGTGTATATATATACATGTATGTATATGTATGCGCCTGTGTGTGAGTATATGTATATGCATATGTATATTTATATGTATGTGTATATGTAAATGTATTTGAATATGAATATGTTATGTATATATGTATATGTATATGCAAATCTTTTCGACACTTACATACACATTCTCTGTAATGCCAAAACACTTCCATCATATATATATATATTTTTTTTGTTTTACAACTAATCATATTTTGAAATAATTTAGTGCAATATCGTTTTTTTTTTGTCTTGTGCTACAATTATATAATTCCAAAACAATAATTAAAGAACAAAATAATTAATTCAAAAAACTAGTTTGCTTAAGTATTTTTTAAATGTTATAATTATTATGTGTTATATGAAAATATCTATATATATATAAACATATATATATATGTATATGCAATCTTAGTAATGTATTGTAATAAGTTTATAAACAAAACAAAAAACAATAGTTAAACAATAACTGTAATTTAATAATATTAATATAATATTAATTATGAAAAAATGATTTCTGTTCATTTTTATTTTCCATCCTGGACACTACCGGGTATATTTAGTGGTATACATAAAAAGATGAAAATACGCAAGCTGGCTTTGATATAAGATTTGTATTTATTGAAAAAAGAAAAAAAATTTGAAATTGCTAACTAAGGAATTAACTGCTAACATAAGGAATTCAAATGTCATTGTGTATATATACTTAATATATAATAAAGATTACAGTGTAAATATATATATAAAGTTTATATATGTATACATAAAGTTTAGTCTATAAATATCGAAATATATAAGTATATATAAACTATAGTTTCTTTACATATGCATATATATATTATATAAAGTTTAAATACATATGTATATATATACATATTCAATATATATATATATATATATATATATATATATATATATATATATATATATATATATATATATATATATATATATATATATATATATATATATATATATATATATATATATATATATATATATATATATATATATATATATATAAACATTTTTGTATATATAAACTAAACTTTTCACGTTTAAGTATATATATGAAGTGTACTTTATATAGACATACATTTTGTATATAAACTTCAAGTATATATAAATACATATTTACTTTATAAATATATATAAATATAAAGTTTAGTTTATATATACGAGGGTGGTTCGATAAGTACTTAGCCTCACCGCCCGGTTAAGACCAACTTTGCAGACCTCGAGAAAACGCATTTGTGGTTTTCAGATGGGTTAAAGAAGTTGGAGCATCGCTGGGTTAAGTGTATCGAGTTAAAAGGCGACTATGTTGAGAAGTAAATAACCACGTTTACTAAATTTTCGTGTTTCTTTTGTCATCCAAGTACTTTCGGACCACTCTCGTATAGAACTTATATCTATATACACAAATTTTAGTTTATATATGCATTTATATACTTAATATATATATTTATAAATATATGTATATATATAGTTTAGTTTATATATATTTATAATGTCTATACGAGTATGTATATCATTATATTTAAATTCCTTTTTTTAGCAGTTAATTCCTTTATATATAAATATATATATATGTAGATATATATATGTATATGTATATATATGACTATGTATAATTATATTTCAATTCCTTATTAGCAATTTGGTTTGTTTAACTTACTTTGACAGTTGGAAAACGTGTATTTTTTAATTCTATATATTTAATAACATAAAACGCCGCCACTTTTAGAAAAAATGTATCTATGACGAAACAAATTTATTTAAAACTTAATCAAAAGTAGCACAACATGTTCTTCCATTTACTATATGTTTTTTTTTTTATTTGAATAAAAATTTATAAGTTACATTTTGTTTTTTTTTTTTTTGGTTTCCTCATTTTCTTCGCACTTTGTTTTACATTATACATACCTACTATTATTTAATATATGTATGTTAAAACTCGCGTAGTTATGCTGTCAAATATTATTTAGAGCGGTGTTTAATTAATTAAATATTATGCCAAACTCAACATAAAAAAAAACGAAAAAAAAAATGAAAAAAATTGCAATATTATAATTATTTTAGTTTTATGTACTTCAGCAATTTGTACTTGAAAATATAATTTGATGATTTAACTTGTGTATTCTCTTTAATGCCGGTCGGATGTGAAATAAAAAAATACTCAATTGATCCATAACACGCCCATCAGTTGGGGTAAGATTTCTTTGGGCTGTTTATATACTCGGAGAACGTAAGTACAATATCTGCAGAACATATTAGGGCCATTCCCTTAAACGCGTAAATGACTCGAAAACCTCGAAACTTCACAAGTTTGCGAGCCTCAAAAAAAAAGAACTGTCAAAATTCTATAAAATAAAGTTTTCGGGTGCTACGCAAATATTCGAGGCAAATTAGTCGCGAAGGAAGTCTCGAAACAATGACTCGAAAACCTCGAAACTTCACAAGTTTGCAAACCTGCACAAAGAACTGTCAAAAAGTTTATGAAATAAAGTTTTCGGGTGCTACGCAAATATTCGAGGCAAATTAGTCGCGAAGGAAGTCTCGAAACAATGACTCGAAAACCTCGAAACTTCACAAGTTTGCAAACCTGCACAAAGAACTGTCAACAAGTTTATGAAATAAAGTTTTCGGGTGCCACGCAAATATTCGAGGCAAATTAGTCGCGAAAGAAGACTCGAAAAGTTGCTCGTATGTTTCGGTGTTGCCTGCATGTAAAAAAAACTACTAATTTCGTACTTGTTAAAATCATAAAAAAGTCAGACAACACTCAAATCGATAATGCGAGTGTGTAACGCTAATAAATATAATTTGCAATATCTTGGGTAACCAACTAAAAACAGCTGTTGCAGCAAAGAGGTAAGAGAAACATTTTGAAACTTGTGAGTTGCTTTGAATTTCCGCTTGTTTCGAAACCAAAACGTTTATAGACAGACGGCTATGAAAACACAAAGCTATATCAAGCAAAAAGACCGTTGATGAGGAATAATAGCTGTCCGGTCTGCTGAATCAGTCAAATCGTTTGTTAGTGTTCAGAAAATTAAAATTTTTATTAAAATCGAGTGTACATGTGTCAAATTTAACTTTAAAGAATTTAGTTTTTAATTTTGAATTTTATTTTTATATCAACCAAAACGATGTTCAAATTTGCAAAAAGTACTAAAATGGCTTATGTTTGGAACAACGAACGATCCTGAACGAAAGAACTGAACTGTAAATTTGCTGAATTTCACAAATGTTCCCGCGATCGTGCAGGTAGGTAGTTTGTAATTTTTCTAGCTTTACGTGTTTTCGAGTTTTTGCGTTTAACGGAATTGCCCTATGGCTTGTTTTTTCTATTTTGTAATTGAATTTGTTTGGTAATGTAATTTAAAAAGTAATCATTACTTTAGAAAAGCTTAGGCGAAGTTTTCGCTTTCGCGCTATTTTAAATTTGTGTTGATATATTTATAAATGTGTATCTGGTAGTAACTGCAATAAGTGGGCGTGATGTCTACCATATACTATCGATGCATGTTTAAATGCAGCACGATAAAGCGAGGTAAATAAAAGCTTTGTACCCATTATTTGATTGCGATTGTAATAGTTATCGAAGTGAAGATTTTTTCTATAGGTAAGTACATATGAATCTTAAATGGGATCGCAGGACATCGAGCAAAATCATTGAAAAAGTTTTAATTTATCTCAAATAAAATTCACTGCGAAATGTAGTTTTATTTACAACAAATCTATTGATTGTCATATGCAACATTATATTTTTTTTTAGAGTTTCAGTTCACCGACTCGAAAGTTAGCTTCCGTAACCATTTTTCAAATAGTACCATCGGCCTGTAAATTTTCTCAATATCTATGTATATAGTGAGAAGATCGACATTTCGACGAAAATCAGAGCAAGAAAGGCTACAGAAGTTAGCTTTTACTAAATATATAAGATAATTAACTGAGAAGTACATATCCCGATGCATAGTGCATCATGAGATTAGGCCCATGGGAGCTGAAAAGAGAAGAAATAAAAGAAAATGGTTAGTGTGAAAATTGTGAAGAGAGGAGAATATACCATTTTTTAATTTTCGACTGCATCTTAAAAAGGTTGCCCCCAATGACTTTGAAGTTATCTAGTTCGACATGGGACTCTATTTTAACATAAAACTTCCAGGAGTATTGGCGAACAAGTCATTTGAAATGGCCAGTTTTATTTTTTCTTTCGGTTTTAAATGAGTTTTTGAAGTTAGAGTGGGTTGAATAAAGACATAGAAGCACTGTGATCTGAAAGATATATATTGGGCAGCCTCGTTCCACAAACACAATTCTAGACTATTAATAAATCTTGTAATTATTGTGGGCTTAATTTTTACTAAATTATTAGGAACTAGAATCCTATTTCCTAAGTAGTAAAATCTTCATCTTGCTAACACTGGGCAAGTGCAAAGAACATGTTCAGCCGTTTCCTGCTCCTCTTAGCAGAGTCGGCATGAACCATTTCCATTTAATCTCTTCAGATGGTAGTTGAATTTACAGTTGTCCTGTTAATAGTTCACTGCATAGTTTAATGTCATTTCTGCTAAGGTTTAGAACAACTTCTACCTTCTTTTGCCCCACAGAAGGGTTTCGGACCTATGACTGGCACTCATATCAGAGCAACAGAATTCCTCGCTGCTAGGGTGTTGAGAAGTTTAAGACACTCTTAAACCTGCTTTGGGTTGAATGAAAAGTTCGAAATTCGTTTATTTTATATATTTTCTTTATCGGTTTTTCGTTTATTGTACAAAATCATTTCTCATAGAAAATTATAATGTTTCCATTGAATAATGTTAATTGGAAATTCTTGAACATTAATTTAAAACACAGAAACAACAATTTAAATTATGAAGAAAATTGAATCATTCGTCAAGGCTTTGGCCTCTGAGGTGGTTCTACGCTGCTTTAACTTTTTTGTTTGGCACAAATGTCGATGACTTAATGGAGCACCTGTGCTGAGCGTGCAAGCCGTAAACGGGCACACACTTGCAATCGCTGACGATTTCCGTCTTGAACATCGTGTCGGCAATCGAATTGGTCACTTGGTTAAGCGCTTTCTTCTTATCCTGTGCCTTCAAGTTTTCAAAGTTTTGTGTTGCAAATACCCAACCACCATTGTTGAGGACGAAGTCAATGCCCATGTCATTTTCGAATTGCAATTTTGTGCGTTTCTTGGCGTCCTTGCCGTCCAAAGTGGCAACGAGACGTGCGTTAAATCCTGTAACAAATTTAATAAAAAGCCAGACACAATTTGTTATTAACGAAATGATTTATATAATCTATGAAAGCTGCAACACACTACTTACCGACTAATTTCTCCGCGGGAACACCTTCTAAGCTCATATCCTTTACAGGTCCAATCAAATGCAGCAACGCAGCATCAAAGTTCGTTACGGCATCAGCAAAATGAGCGCGCACAAATTTAAACTTTAAATGAAAAAATAAAATACATTTCAATACAAAGTAATAATAAATAATTTAAATCATATTCCAAGAATGTCTTTTGTATGTCATCACAGTCCTCTCTTGTATGAAACAAAAAAAATAAAACTTGTAAGGAGTTAGAGTCGGTCCTATAGCTGGTAGACCGAGCTGACTCGGCGTACAAAATCTGAAATTCTTATGTATACTTATATATTTGTACTAACCAAATTCATGAATTCCAATGAGTTGCTTCGAACACCGACAATACTCTTCGCCGCACCAGCTCGGAATGGATAGTTTAATGCAGTCTCGAAGGCGATTTCGTCAGCTTGAGGTACGATCGTCTTAATTAAACGCTCCAAAATTTCATACACTTCGAGAACTTTTTTGTCGTTAACCACCTGGGATACGCAATTCTCACAGATGTGCTTGGGTCCTTTCAGTTGCACGTCAGCAAGATTCCCTTGATAGTTAAGCTTGCCGCTGTCACTGGTCAATAGCGCGGGATACCGTTGAGATTCGTTGTAGGCAATCACACTGATTTGGATGTCGGTGAGACCACGTGCCTTCAGTGTATCGCGCATCTCTGTAACGACGGGTGCGACCAATTGACTGAGCACAGTCGGTGTTACGCCCACATCGACAACAAACACCACATCAGCTTTGTTGTTCGGTATTTTCACCGTGAATTCCTGATAGAGATCACGTTGTCCTGCAACGCCGGCACACTTGAGACAGCGTGCTGGCAACTGAACAAGCGCATGCCTCTGTTTAAGCGCCGAACCGTAACTTAGTGCGATGGCGCATGCCACGGCCTCTTTGTCTTTTTCCGGTGCAGCAGCAACGGCATTATCGCAAGCCGTACGGTATGGCGCTGAATTCATTAAGAGATATCCCAACGCCAGTGGTGATTCGTAGCCAAAGATTTCGTTGCAAAGGTCGTCGCGAGTCTCGACCAGTGGTTCACTAGCAACGGGTGCGCATTTGCCTAAACCATAGCCATTGCCAAATGTGGCATAGTCGGCAGCAAGCGTACCATCTACCTGCATAAAGTCATCATGCGGCTCGGCATTGCCGTTGCCAAGGAGACCACGAGTCTTACTAGTATAAAAGCCATTAACATCGATGTGACAGACCTTTAAGTCAACGGTGCACATGATCTCAACGCCATAGGACGAGTGCAAGTAAGCCGTATAGAATTTGCGCCAAGCATGCATGCCCTCTTCCGTATGTTGGGGATATTCGACAGCGTTGCCATTCAATTTAAGGACGCCGGCGTCACTGATCTCCATGAAACCACCGTCGCGATCGGTTAAGGTAATGGCCTTCAGTTTACCGTTGTTCAATTGTGCGATCACGGTAAAGTTGTTGTCGACACTGTCCTGAGCCAGTATATATTTGCAAGAGCCGGGGAAGGAGATATACTGACCATCGAAAGTAAATATATTGCGTCCGTCGGCAATGTGACCCTGAAGCTGGAAGTCATGGAAGAATATCCAAGACTTTAAGTGATTTTTGCTAAAGATATCGTCCCAGCTTTCGTTTAGCAAGAAGTTCAAAACACTAAAGCGGAACGACAGCACTGCTGGCAGTTTGGTAAGAGTGTCGAAAGAAAATGGTACTGAACTGAACAAGGCACTGAAACCATTCGGTGCTAAGCCAGCACTGTGCGCATCGGGGGAGGTGAATGAGATATTTGCCCAGATTGAACGAACTGCCCGAACGAATAACTTTAGTATCTCTTCGATGAGTTTCTCGTCATTTGTAGGTTGTTGGCTCAGTTTGGCCTTGATATACTCGTGCGCCTTGTCAAGGAATTCGCTGGTTTCTGGTGTAACCGGCATAATATGAAGTTGGTCAAAGACATTGTTTACAAACTCCAAGGTCTTCTCAAGCAATTTGAATTTCTGCAACTTTTCTTGGAATTCTACGCGAATTGCTTCAAAAGTAGGCAATTTGGACACGTATTCTTTCAGTTCCTGCAAGAAATCTTCGATTGCATTCGCGCTGACTTTGAAGAGCTCTAAAATCGCTTCATTGAATGGTTTTAATGCCTCAGACACAGTTTTGCCATAATTCTTCAAAGTTGGTCCATATTTTTCGAGTAAACTCAAAATAGCTTGGAATGTTTTAGTGTTCAAATTAATGACATGTATGCGAAGTTCACCAACGATTTTGGTGGCACTCAACATGAAGCCCTCCCAAGCAGGAATAATTGTATCCTTCAGAATGATTTCGAATTTCGCATACAAGGCTACAACTGATTTGTGCAAATTCTCATACGATTCCGCTGAAGTTTTTGCAATATCACCAGCGATCTTTGCGAATTTGGTGTACAATTGACGGCTATAAAAACAAATTTACTTGGGTAAAAAAAACATCCAATCACAACCATTATTTTTATATACTTACTAGGTTTCAGAGATCTGTTGAAGTGATGGATCACTTTGCAATTCCTTGACAATTTCATTGACATTGTTTTCATAGTTGGACTTGAGTTTCGAAAAATCTGGAGTACTGTCCTTGGTTAACTGAACTTGCTTCTTGATCGCTTCACGTAGTTTTTCAAAACGATGCTTAATTTTTTCACGTGATTCTTCAGTTTCCTTCTTGACTTCAGCCTCAGTGGTTTCCTTGAAGATTAAAGTCAACATTGTTGAACAAAATATTGTTTTGCTATGTATTTCAAAAGAAACTTACCAGGAATGATTTGATATTGTCGTCGTTGCTCTTGTAAGTGGTTTGCAAGAAGTTAGCCGCATCGAGTGCTACGCGTCCATTGATTAATTGCTTGCCAGTTCCTTCTACATTGATTTTGATCTCTTTGCCCAATTTGATTTCGGTAATAGCTTCCATTAGTCCCTGGCGCTTAACGCTGAATTTGGCCTGTGTTGGCTGAATTTCCGTCTCCAGTTCCAATGGTTTTTGACCGAAAATATGCAGCTTGCTGTTAAACTTCGACAAGTATTTTTCGCGATTGAATTCACCATTCAACTCCACAAGTTGCTCATTTAAGGCGTTAACTAAAACTTGAATATGATCCTTATTGCCATATACAAAAGCGCTGGCCTTCAGATCACTGGTGCCAGTGTAAACATCAACACCTGCGCTGATTTCTTGTTGGTCGATGTTGAGCGCACTGTGTCCCTTCATCTCGTATTGAATACCAAGACCATTCGAGCGAATAGACTGAATAGTGCTCACATTAAAACCATGTACATTCAAAGCATTTTCCAATCGAGTAGTTGCAACGACTTGTTGCTCAGCATTATGGAAGATATCGAAGACAACTTCGGCATTAACAATCTGTTGCTCACGGTTGGCGTCAAATTTACCAGAAACTGTAAGAGGACGAATAGTTGGGTGTTCGAATTTGATTTGTCCTTTAGCGTTTATAGCCACACGTTCTGCACCGGTGACATCGGCACTTGAAATCAAGCGAGTTACGTCGTTCGGCTTATTCTTTTTGTCCAAATAGAAAGCGACCGAGTTCTCATAGTGTCCAAATACATGTCCGGGTTCTGGGAATTTCTGCTGTGTTTCCAAAAGAATTTCACGACTTGGTAGCTTCAACTGTACCTTTGAGTTAGTTGGCAAAACATTCGCTACAAGTTGGTATTTCATGTTGTTGTTAGAAATAATGTTTGAGTCCAAGCTATATTGGAATTTCAAGCCTTGTTGAATTGTCTTCGACTGGAATTCAAATTCATATGGATAGCCAAGTTCCCGTAAATCAATTAAAATCAATAGCGAGTGTTGAATTGGATCAATTTCTTTATCGTCAGCAGTGACAAGCGATTGTACTTGAATATTCGTGCATTGCTTCTTCTCTTCGCAAATCGACAACTTGACATTAAAGTCTTTGTTGGTTAACTTTAGAGTGGAGACACCATTCTTTGGTCCAAAGTTTCCGTTGAATGTGTATGACATGCCGACCTCCTTATCGGTGGCAATATCATAAATTTTATGTATTAAGCGGAAGTTTGTGTTTTCGGATTTGCCCTTATACGTTAGTTGACCCTGACCTTCAATAACCGATTTGTTCTTTTCTTTTTTCAAAGCGTATGTTGCGCTACCAGCGAAAATAACACCTTCGACATTTTTCAAATTAAATGTTATGGCTTTGCCTTGAGACCGCACGTCCAAATTGTAGTTGTTCAAATTCAATTTAACTGAATTCCAATCGACCAGGAGGTAAAAATCATCAACTGACTTATAAGATGCTTCCGCCTTCGCATTAAGATCCAAATCAACCAGATTTTCGACTTGCATAACTAGATTAGCCTTGCGTTCGCCGAGTATTTCAAAGAAGCCAACAACCACAATTGGTTTAACACCCGGCAGTGTAGCGTGCAAATCCAAACCCTTTTTGTGTGATGAACCGAATATTTTCGAATCAACAGTGTAGGCATTCGAGCCCTGTTGAGCTTGCAATTTGAGGGCGTAGCTTTCACCTTCCAACTTCTGACCGGACACCTCAACCTTAATATCCTTTGCCGATTCAAAGCTGGTATCCAAAGTGTACACAATGGTGGTGGTATCAATGCCAACATAATTCATATCAGCTGTCGACTTGACATATTTATCGGCATAGTTGAAGTTAAACACGTGACTCTGCTTTCCGCTGGCTTTGCCTTCTTTAAAGTTGCCTGTTTCTTCACGCTGGTATGATCCTTCCAGTTTTAATGGACCCTGCATTTCTTTTGTTTCGACTTCTAGACTGTAAGCACCTTGTTGTTTCGATCCCTTCAACACTGTATTTAATTTTATAAATTGTTCGTTACCGGCTAATTCATCGACATGTAGTTCGATAATGTAAGCACCAGTTTCTTCAACTTCAGGCTTCATGAACTTTCCATTCGATTTAATTTCGATGGTTTTGAAATTGGACTGTGGCACTTGCAATTTACCTTGCAGCTCGAACTTGCCTGGCTGGCTAGGTTGGTTCACATGGTAATTACCATTGACATTTACCGATGCTTGTTCAGCGTATTTTCCAGAAACACGATAAACGGCGTGATTGACTGAGTATTCGTCGACGATAACAGAAATGTCGAAAGGATGCGAAAGGAGATCACCTTTTGTTACGAAATTTACATCAAGCATTTTGTTATCTCCCTTAGGTAAATGTTTGACATGATAATCGAGCTCAAGATTTTTCCCAGCGAAGCTAGTGTAGGTGAAATGTGAGGATACTGCATATTCTTTAGCTTTCAGATTGAATTTTTCCATTTTGCCTGTGCCAGAAATTGATTGCTTTGTGCCATCTGGCAACTGATCGTTTAATTGAAAATCAGCAGTGCCTTGCGCTAGGCCACTCTTTGCATTTGTTGTCACTTTTCGCTTGAGATTACCATCAATAGCACGACCGTTAGGAAGAATGAGTGCAAAATTACCCTGGACTTCACCATTCCAACGCCACTCGCCCTTGACGGTTCCCGTAACATCGAAGGTGATCTTTTCGCCATTAACGTCGACGATGTTTTTAGTGATTAACTTTGTCTTATCCAAATTATTTTCAGTCTTAAAATAGAGTTTTTTGTCTGCATCGAAAGTGACTGTGGCTTCCACATCATATTTGGGCGCCAGTACGTGGAACTTCGAATTTACTTCAATCTTATGTTTGGGCTCAGTCTTAAGCATTTCAACAGTTGCAGTTACTTCACCTTTTCCATTCTTGGCTACTTTAAAATCAGACTTTGCACTTAACACGTTCTTAACCAATACGCTAACTTTACCGGCGGTCACCTTATCTTGTGGATGTGTTATGTCACCATTGTATTTAATGAGATCAGCATTATCACGCGATAATTTGAACTCGGAGCTTGTTTTCTCCGGTGCACCAGTAACCTTTAACAACCATTGGGTTGGCTTGTCCTTGCCGCTTAACTGTGCAGTACCTTGCAGATCGATATGAACATCGGTTGCCGTGTAACGTTGTCCCAGTTCACCCGTGACGGTTACCGAAGTACCCCAGCTTGTGGTGAGCACATTGTCAATGACAAAGTTTCCTCCAACCACTTGACATTTGGCAGTAAAACCAACAAAATGTTTGTTATATTTGCCATGAACCTCCAGATTGTAGTTATTCTCCTCGCGTTCATTTCCACTGTATTTAACAGAAAGCGTTGATATTTTTTTACCACGGACAACTTCGGCCTCAACTTCGAACTTACTTTGTGCCTCAGTAAATCCACTCAATTTAAATGAGCCGACGACATTGTTCTTGTTTTTGACAGATAATTCATTCTTGAATTTACTAGAAGTAACCGCACTAGATTGCTCTGGCTTTTCGTAGTTGAATTCATGAGCGGAATCTACCTCCCAGGTACCGGCTTTTCCAACCAATTGAACGTTCAAATAGTTCTGATTCAGTTTAATTTGCGCTGAACCACCCATTACATTATCGGGGGTCTTTTCGTCGTTTACAAACAAACCCACAACATATTCGCCATTCTCCAACTTTAAGTTACTCTTCAAAAAGTACGCATGCTGTCCCGGTGCAATACGCAGCTCACTGTTGAATGAAGCCGCGGAAACATCAGCCCAACCATTGACAACAACGCTGTCACCATCTTTATTGATGATTTGGAAATTTTGGAAAGTGTAGCGATGACTATTTTCAGCAATCTTCTCAACTACAACTTTACCATCGGCACGGTAACCATTAATATCGTTTGTTACACCGTTGTTACCTTGAATTTCAATAATCGGACGATATGCATTGCCGTTCTTTTCAAAGCCGATCTTGTTCCTCTTGACTTCATCATTGTGCTCATATTGTGCATAAATGATCAACTCTTTGTCGTCATTGTTGACGCCAGCCTCCAAGCCAAAGTGATATTGTGGATTGTCAAACGATATACGTCCAAATGTTCGCGGCGTAGTTCCCAGTTCAAATGCAACCGAGGTATCGTGCGATTCCTTTGAACCAGGCGTGCTAAAGCTAAGCTTCCATTGTTCATTCACATTGTCGGAATGAGGAGTATACGTTCCTTTTAGATTGAATTTTTTCTCGCTGGTTATGTAAACAGTAAAGCTAAATGGACGACCTAAATCGTAATCCTCAGTAGAGACTTGCGCCTTGCCACTTGGACTTACTGCCTTACTCAAATCAGTAATGCTCGAAGCAAAGCACAGTGTGAATCCAACAGCTTCCAACTGATTGAAACAGTTTTCGGTTGGCTCGAAGTTTCGTTTCTTAGCTGCCCTCAATGGAATCGATTTCAACGATTTATCTTGTTCGGCTACAAAGAAGTCTGTATTTAAATGCAGGTCGACCAGTTCCATTTTCTCACGTGGAAGTTCAATGTCCATGTTGAAACCATTGCCGTCGTTAATAAAGGCCACATTGATATCGCTGCCAGAAGCCGAATGCATATTAGAAACAATGCGAATGCCGGTCGATAAAACGTGTGCGTTAAAACCGAGTTTCACATTAACATTAACGTCTGCGCTGGGTACGAATTTCAGGCGATACTTGGCGCGTTGCCAGTTCTGTTCCATAATAGCATCAATATCAACATTAATTGCGAAATCCAACTTGGTAGCAGCAAAACCTTGACTCGACAATTCCAATGGGATACCGATACCGGTCGGATACACAAAACTGGTGTCCATGAAGAAACTATGCATATTGAATTCCTTGCTGAATGACGATAACTCCTTCTTGACATCCTCAAATGCCATCGAGAAATGCTTAATAATATCATCTAATGTGCCGGGTATGTTATCGCCTAAGCTTAAAAACATCATTTCAGAACCGAAAAGTTTAAGCGATAAATCTAAATTTAAGTCTTGTGCGTTCTTGCTACCGTACGTCTTGTATTTTTTGGCAAACTTTGAACTTTCGTCAGCAATAGAACGACGAGCACGTCCTCCAGCAACGCCATCGCCAACTTCAATCACCTTCATGATCTCATCAAAGTCCTTATTCAACAAGCCCTTGGGTCCCACATAATACTCCAATAGATTTTCAATGTTCTCCTGACGTATGCTTGCCTCGAAAACATTAAAGTTAGTACCAAAGACTTCAGTGCTAACGTTTAAACGTGCAGAACGTGGCAAGAAGCCATGTTGCGAATACACTAGTTTGTAGTCGGAACTAGCGCTAAGGCCCAGCGCATCTAGTTTGTAGGAGACTTCATTGTTGAAACTGTAACGACGGTAGTCCCGTGGAAAGTGTTTCGTGACACGAATGTTGCTCAAGTAGTGTCGCTGATGTTCGCGTGTACTATCAGTCGAATCGCGAATGGCTTTCAAATTGGAAGCAATAAATCCACCAACCTGATAAACAGTTTCGCTATTGATGAGCTCGGCAAGTTCATTTGCCACCTCAGCCGTAGGACAATCGATGACAGCCAAGTACGCTTCGATGCGAAGTTCTGAGTCCTCATTCCTATCGTGCAATAGCTCCATAGCTTTTTTCGCAAGCGTTGCATCACAGCTGGCCGCCGAGAAAGCTTGCAAAGCGGCAACACGAATACGATTCGAATGGCCAACTGCGGCACATTCACTTAGGACTCCAGCAACACTGCTGGCAAGGTGTTGTGTATTGCCAATACCCTTCAGTATGAAAAGAATGCGTTCCTCGTCCTTTTTGGTGTTTGCTTTGCAGTGTTTCAAGTTATCAGTAAACTTCTTAGAGATCGGTGTAATTACACTTTTGTCGCACTCATTATGTTGGCAGTATTTGGATACCAAGTTGCCTACAGCCAAAAACACTCCTTTGCCAGCGTTAGGCGTCAAGAGGGTCTAATAAAGAAATATAAAAATCAATTAAGTAAACACGAAATTTCAGAAGTAACTAAGCACTGAACTAATTCATAGTAGTTATTTTAAATTTTAAATTACCGTTGCTAGAGTGAGCGTTTCCTTATCGACAGTTTGAACTAAGTTCAGCGATAGTGTAGCGATTACTCTCTCCTTATCATTCATTTTGGGCAGTTGCTTGATAATGGCCTTAGCTGATTCGGCAGTACCAACACGGAACAGTGCATCCAGATACGCTTTGCGTGTGAGCACCTTATTTGGATGTGGGAAAGCGGACAATTCCAAAAGAGTGTCCGTATCTGCTTCACGCATCAAACGTATCAATTCAACAAAATGCTTGGCGCTATCTTTTTGCACATAATCGCCTACCAGTGGGATGATATCGGACAGAGCCGCCTTTAATGCAGCAATATTCTTGGCTACATAGGATCCCGGCGATTGGAAAATTATGCTTGCGATGTGTGTTCCTGTGGCAGGGGCAGCCGCCGGTACGCCAGCAGCATTCTTTAGCTTCAGAGAGGTGGTGACTTTAGCGCGCACATTAGGACCGCCCTTGGCAGCACCGGCAAACTTATACTCTTCGGCCAAGTGGACATTGTCGATAATGCCACTGTTCAATTTCGTCTCCTTAGCATAATCAGCCTTTAGCAACATGGTCGACTTGACGCCCGATTTGTCATTGACCACGCCATTAATAATGCCGCTATTGATTTTCTCACGGTAGGCGCAATTATTTAAGTTGCGTATTTTGGTTACAACCTCGGCGCCACCAACCTTGGACACTAAAGTATGTGTAACACACTGACCGAAAACATCGACCTCACTCTCGCTTTCGGCGTCTGTATTTGACTGCAGCAGCGATATGATGGCTCGTTTGGTGTTCAGCGCAAAAACTGTATCACTGACATCGCCGCACAGTTCTGGCTCCACTTTGCCGCTAACCATGGTGAAATGTACAGGCTTCTCAATGCTTTGCAATAGTTTTTTCTCGATTGATTCCTTGGTGGTGGACACCTTAACGGAGCTCAATTGCAATGTATAACCACAATTTCCCTTAGAAAAGATTTTGGCCGTGCCAAAAATTTTAAGGCTTGTGTCATCGGTTTCGCCTCCACTGCCACTGCCGCCAACAAGAGCATTGCTAAGGCCAATTGTCATAATGCTATCGAAATTATATTCGTAGACATTGCCGGGTACATACTGCAAAATTCCATTGTCGGCTAAAATGTTATAAGAAAAAAACAGAACAGTTCAAAATTAGCTTTTTGTCAGTTTTTTTTTTGTTTAACATGTCTTATAATGTAGATGTGGGATTCATTCCAAACCGACCACGCCCATTTTTTGTGAGTAGTTTCGTGATATAGTATTGGCTAATCCTAGACTTAACGTTCAACTCGATATTACTTAAACTATTGTAATCGCATGGACGGACAAACAGACGGACGCTGATCATTTACATACACGAGTATATATATTCCCACATTTATCACGTTTCCTTATGGGCGATACAAAGGATGAACCAACTGAATATACCCTTCTTTATGTGCTTGTGTCCAACGAAGGGTATATTTAAGAGCAGATTCAAAAAGATCAAATTCAATTCGAGCGGTATACTGATTTAAATTGATTAATTAAGTTTCAGTGCAGAGTAATCAATGCTTATAATACAACAAAAGCAAATAAAATGGTACTTACATTTTGGACAACCTTTCCTGCAAGAAGCTTCTAAAATCAAAAAAAAGAAAACAAGTAAATAAAGAGATAATTGAATGAAGAAATAACGATTTAAATAAATAACGAAATTTAGATATGAAGCAATAAAGAATTCAAGATATAAATCAAGCATAAAATCAAGAAACAAATAACTACACATATGAAAATTCAGCGGATATCTCACCTGTGTTTACTCCATTTGCAAGTATAAGGCACAGTATGGCGCCTATTAGAAGGCTTTTTAAATAGCTAGAAATGTCCGTCCCCATCGTGCGCATACACGAGAACGCTTGCGCGTGCTATTGCAATCAAAGCAAAAAAAAACAAAGCAAATTCAAATTTAAATTGTTGGTAAATTTGTGAAATTCTCTAATGAACTTTATTCTTACTAATATTATAATCTTACTTTCTTTCTTTCTTTCTTTCTTTCTTTCTTTCTTTCTTTCTTTCTTTCTTTCTTTCTTTCTTTCTTTCTTTCTTTCTTTCTTTCTTTCTTTTTTATCTCTTTGTTTATTTGATTTGCTAACAATCGAAAATTTGTCGTTTGAGTTAGAATGGCCACTGTCGACAATAAAATTTGTTATGTAGCTGTAAAGTTAATTTCGATACAAAGTTTTGAAATATTATAAAGCATTGATAAACAAATCTATTATATAAAATTTTATTTTACTTAACAATTTGGTTCGATAACCAAAAGTAAAGAAATTTTGTTTGTGGTTCAGGTCCAATGTTGATTTACCATTTCTACTTCCAAAACTATAATTATTTAAATAGATTTAGTTTTAGAATGTTAGCAAATAAACAATGAAACACAAACATTCTAGCTATTATCAATAATAAACACATCAATTCACTGAGAATTGAATACCGTATTTCCCGCTTAGGTACCCCTCCTCATCGATTACCTACCCACCATTTTTTTATATTTGATAACAAAATTACCTTAAGTTTTTCCCTCTCAAGTAAAATCGAACAATTTGAAGCCTTAGTAAAAACCGAAAAATCGCCCATACCTAAGTCATGCATAACTGACATCGCTAACGTCAATCGCAACCGCTAAGTTTACTTGAATAATTATTTGAATTAAAAGTAAATTGTTTACTTAAGGGCACTTAAGCGCGTTGATATAACTGCTTTGAGCTACTTAAGCGCTGGTTTAATGGCTGCCTTAAGATACTTGAGCGAGAGCGGGATTTACAAATCCGTGCATTTTTGGTGGGCTCCCTCTCTTAAGGGAATACTGTAGTAATTTTTATGAAATTTTAAATTTGTTGTCAACTTCAAATCCAAGCGTGCCCGTATTTCGTACAATAACTTTTGTAAACATTTGAATGCAGTTGGGTCAATATTTTAAAAATCATTTCAGTATCTTTTTTTTAAATAGACGAATCCAGAATTTTTTATCGATTAACATTAAAACTGCATTTATAGAAATAATCGCAACTTTCTTTCGATAAAAAAACGCTACACTAAAAATAAAACGTTCAAAAATCATGACCTTAACATTTTGCAAAAAATAAAAACAACTTTTGCAAATTAATCGAAATTCTGCTCACAATTAGAGACGATCACTTAACTTGTTCCTCTGCGAGAATTATATCAAACATTTAAAATGATTCAGGTTAATGCAGCCCTGGTGGAAAAAATGTAACTACAGTGTAAAATGATATCTACCAGACGTTGTATTTAGCACTACTTTGGAGCAATAAGAAACATTTAATTTTAAATTTAAATTTTAAATCTTAAATTTTAATTTTAATTTTAAATTTTGAATTTATTTAACAAATTTTAACGCCCATATGGCGAAATTATCGACAGTGACTCTAAAAACTCAGAAAACAAATTTCAGATTTTTTAACAAGTTGTGGGCGTAGCGATTTTTTTTTAGCCCAGAATCATCCTTGGCGTGAATTAAATTATATGGACTAAATTGAATTATTTGGATTAAATTGAATTATTTGGATTATATTGAATTTTATGGAATGTGTTCAAATGTGCATGGAGAAGAAAGAAAGAAAAATAGAAACAAACATTCATTTTTATATAACTACTATATTATAACTATCATATCTGATCATCTGAAACCAGATATTAATATATATATACACAATTAAATGATCAAATCCTAGACCAAATATTACAAGATATACACTAAATTCATGAATCGAATCAAATCCGACTGTTTTTCGTCTTTTCTTGAAAATGTCAGTTTCACTTCTTTTGAATATTCACGGAATTTCCGTATGATAAAGCAAATTTTTTTCGTCTTTAGGTAGAAAAGTTTAAAGACGAGTTTAACATTTTATATATTTGTATCTTTTAAATTTCTCTTCGTACATACATAAGTGTTATGTATTTAATTTCTTTTTTTCCAAGACAGAAGTAACAATCCATCAGAATGTCTTTTTTTTATTTTGGCAAAATTTGTATTGAACGACAGTCAAATATTAAATATTTTTAATTGTTAATTATTCGAATCTTCGAATTGATGTATGTATGTAATGTACACACAAAGTTTTTTTTATAGCATAATTATGCTTTTATTTCATATCGATATTTATTATATGTATATGCATTTTGCACAATTTTATACGGATTTATTTGAACGATAAATTAGGTTCATAGTTTTCTTTTTTTCTTTTTGAATTATCATTTTTTGTTTGTTTTTGTTGGTGATTATCATGTTTTTTTTTTAAATGTGTATATCATTTGTTGATTTTTTTTTTAACTACCTATTCTGCTTTTGTCACGAACACTTTTTAAAGTTTCAGTTATTTGGTTTGAAATTCTGGACACCTAACTTTCATTTAAATTTTTAAATTTATTTTTAGTTGATTTTCAATAATTAGATAAGGATGAGTAGGACGACGTAGGCGAAACGAGTCGACGTATTCCCGGCCGCATTCGACAAATGCAACGAACGGACAACTTTAAATTAAGTCACAATTTTCACTTTGTCAGAACCTTATATAGACTTTTTCGGTGTCACTCAAATTTATCACCGATTGATGATCACAGCCCTTCGCACAACCTACCCGCTGCGAGTGAAAGTGTCAACAACAACAACAACAACAACAACAACAAACAGCAATATCAATATTTTTTAAAATAACAACAACATTTTGAGCAGCACCACCATACAAAATCAAATCTTGAGATACTTAAGCCAACGCACTTTGCTTTGATTGAAATTGTCTCCATGCTGAGCTAATCAGAGTTTTGAGATGCTCCCTTAAAACAGCTACTCGAAAGCAGCAGCGGCACAGTAAGAATTTTTTTATGTAGGGGCCTCTTATCACTTATCACATATCGCACATACATATACCGATTTGGTTTATTGAGGTAAGTCTGTCATTTGCGCAGCTGGGCACAAACCAGTTAATTCGTCAAAAGTTAATTAACGAAGTTGAATTTTTTTTGCTTAGTTTTAACTGACCCGTTAATTTTGAAAACCATTTAAAATTAGTTAAATATAAAACGTTAAATATAAAACGAAAAATTTAGAAGTAGGATACATAACAAAAAAGGGAGAAATATAGAAATAATTTCATAGAGTATAGAAATTTTAACTTGTACGTTAAATTTTTAACGATGTTTACTTTTGAACAAGTCGAAAAAGTTGACTTAACGAAGTTAAGTATTTGTTTAACTCTTATCTGATTAACGAAGTTAAATTTTGAATTATCAAAGTGTGCTAGGTATGCCATGATCAGCGTTGAGTTCTGAGTCGATTTTAAACGACCGTTTGCTTGTCTGTAAGTCTGTCCGTCTGTCTGTCTGTCAGTCTGTCTGTCTGTCTGTCTAGTCAGTCTGTCTGGTTTTAGTGTGTATGAAATTGTAAGATACCGTCTTAAATTTTGGCTTGTAAGTATAAGGTAAAAATTTAATCAGTTCGTTAATTTCAGCTCAATATCTCTAACGGTTGACAAGTTATCGTGACAAATATATAATAAGTTGAAACTTTTAATGTATGACTATTAAAGCAATATCAAATACTTTAGTTAAGAAATGTTGCTATAGTTTCTACAAAAGATTTATCAAATATTTGTATGAAATAAATTGGACACAATTGAATATGCTCAGGGCCTAGTACCCCCATAACGCATTACATAAAAACAGACAGACAGACATACAAGGTTGAACTAAATCCCGAAAGTGGATGATAGAAGGGTGGGGAACTCATGGCAAATAATTTGGTAAAGATACTCTTTAGAGAGGAGAAACCAAGAGAAGTGTTATGTTTTTCAACTTCTGGAAGCTCCATCTCTTCTTCTCGCTCAACTCCAATTATACAACGACCAACAACTACATCACAAACGAAGTGGAAAGGATACAGTTAAATTGTAGTCCACCACAATCAAAGAACATTTGCCAAAATATTTTAAGGTCAACAGTACGAATGCATCCAACATTCGCGGGTTGTAACATAGAAACAAATACACAAGAAAGTATTCATTTCTCTGGCAGGGAGACGTGTAACACCCTAATACTTCCTTTTGGTTGCGCGCCAATGCTCCCAGCAGATTATTTTATCAGCGTTTGCTAGATTAGCGGTGCTTGTGTTCGGAATGGAAAATTTCAGTAATGAATTTAGGTTTACAGATTTAGTGCCAACTATTTCAGCTATAAATTCAGGTATAGAAATTCTTTACCGATTTCAACTTTCGAAATAAGGCATGACTTAAGTTCTTGACGCTACAGTAATATGCTTGGGTGGATAGGCGAATATTGTATACAAATTTTGAGACGTGAAGCGATTACCATTATCTGCTGGGTCAATACACACGCAGACTCAAACGCACACACACACACACACACAGATAAAAGTGCTCACAATAGAAGTACAAAGTAAAAACGCGTGTACAAAAATCAGCATCCGAGTAGGAAAACTTTCTTCTAATCTATTCTATTTTACTTATAATTAATTATAAATATTCTCCGGCCTTACTTTATGAGCGTCGTTCTCCAATTCTCCTAATATTCATTTTATTAAAATTAGACAATCGCTTAAGCTCCCCCCACATTTATGATGTTCTTTAAGATACATACATATACAAAAGAGATTAGACCATCTCGTCGATTGTTTGAATTTAAAATTATAAACTTCAAAACTTAGAGAAAAAAAGAAATCTTCCAATTCAACGAAATTATTTAAATTCGATTAAGCAAAAAATGACTTTTATGTACTCTTATTGGCATTGCAAGATCAGTTGAGGAGTCTACTTTGCAGTTCGAAAAACAGAAATCTTCCACATTACACTTTCATTTCCAAAGAACAACTTTTTTGCCAACTTCCATTTTACCATTTTCTTATACCCCTCGCCAAGTGCAAAAGCACTTACCCTGCGCCAAGTATATTGAATTTGGTCTTCCATATGTAACGCCCAGAAGAGTGCGTGGTAGGTATAACAAACTACATATGTAAATGATCAACGTCGGATTCTGAATCGATTGTCCGTCTGTCTGTATGCGAGCTCCTATTCCTCAAGCGGAGGCTAAGTTCTAGGCTAGGCAAGATCGGAACAAAACTACTTCCCGCTTTTATACAAACCAGCCCTTGCCATGCGAAAAAAAAAATAGTTCCAGTTCAGATATTCGGTTCAAATTCAATATTTAGCAATGTGCGTGATCGGATCGGAACCACGCCCACCGCCCACTCAGCTACTATTCAAAATAGTTACAGTGTAAATAACCAGTTTAAATTCGGTATTTAACTCGTTGGTAGTGCCACAAAACCTCAAACCACAAAACTACCATTTTTAACGCCGTTCAGGAGGCGTGGCAGGCATATATATATATAAAAATGTTCGTCCGGTTATCCATCTGTTCGTTTGTCCTATCGTTAACAGCCGTAGTTTAAGAGCTTTCGCAAATTTGGTATGTGAGCCAATCTTCTCCAAGCGGAGGTTAAGTTTAAAATGGGCAAGATCGAACAAAAACCACTTCACCCTACCACCTTCATGGGGAAAAATATTGACAAAAATGATTCCAGTATAGATGACCAGTTTAAATTCAACTACTAGACGTGATCGGTTGTAAACAACGCCCACTTATAATGCACTTATGTCAACTCGTCGAATGACTTGTTGCGTTGTCCAACAACAGCAGCGCCCTCTTTGAGCGCTTTATGTCTGCGGAAAATCTTTCCACATGAACATTTTCCATTTGATATGGAATTGGACTTAAGCTTATAGCTACTAAATTTTTCAACAAACTTCTGGAACAAAAATATTGAAGAACCACTTCACACATTGATCTTGTCCGGAATAGTTTCCAATAAAGGCCAGTTCCATACGCATTGAACTCGTTCATGACATCAGCCAATTTATTTACTAATGGAGCCACAAGGTCTTCTAGCGACGACAATTCATAACGATTCCTAAACTTGGAAAAACATAGTTGCTGGTAAAAAAAATGTGCCGCCATATTTTTTATTTGAAATTCAAGAGCTTTGGCTTTCAACTGGACAGCGCTGAGAGGAGTCTAGGATTTCCGTTGGACCTTTGAAGATCGTCCTGCTGCATTTTCTGATATTCGCCTTTTTTTCATGATGAAGTCATTTTTCAACGTTGACAAAAGTGCTTAAGAGAGTTTTTTAATTTTTGTATTGTACATTATTTTAGATTACCCGGAGTTGCCCGGGTTTTATTTTGAATAGAAATATATGTAAAATAATTACTTAGCTGAACTTGCCGTCACTCTCCGTTGTAGAAAAAAAGTTAATATATTGAATCAAACATTAATTGGTATATATGTTAGTATGTGTGGTTGATTTAGATAATCCGTACTTTAAAGAACTATTTTCTAACGATTTTTACTTTTTGCAATCCGAGATTATCAGAAAGTTTCTGGAATCAAAAAAGAAAAGAAAAAGCATTTTTAAAACGCCAAAAGTAAAACGAATCGGAATCGAAATGATTTTAATTCACTTTCACTGGGAAGTGAACTTCAGATATATTCTTGTTGAGAAATACTTTTAAACATTGTTTATATTTGCACCAGGGACCGTATCTAAAAACGTCACTTGAGAACCGGAGTTTTCGGTTATTTATATTTTTTTTCTGCGGGAATAATCGTTATTTCGGCCGTTATTTTTATCCAGCCGAAATAAACGACTTTTATGTAATTTGAAGCACCATCAGATTCTCCACTATTCGTTATAATAAAAATTACTTCATATCATTCGATTCTTTGTTTATATGTATTCATTTATTCAACACAAAAAGACAATATAACTTGATAAAAAATGGACCGTTTATTTATAATAACGACTATTTCGGCTGAATAAAAATAAACGGCTGAAAATAACGATTTTTTCTTGTCGCTTTTAAAAATAAATCAAGAATTTTAATTTTATGTCCTTTTAATATATACAAGGATGTAAGGATCAAAATGGTGAATTCGAAATTTGCTTACATCAACTCCCTCTATGTGCTGTCTAAATATTTCTTAATATCTAGTATTTCCGGTCCCTGCTTTTGAAATGTTTTTTTTACAAATTCGACTACTAAGTTTTTGCTAAGAAATCGGATAAAACCAAAAAAGTACAACAAAAAGAGGTTTATTTTATATAAATTTTTCACTTTCTTATTTTAAATTCTTATATTCCGGATTTTGTTTTAAATAGAAATATGTAAAAAAATCAGTTAGCGGAACTTCTTGTTACGCCCCGTTGTAGTGCTTCTGAGTTTTGGCCCTGGGCGTTAATTTGATCTAACCACGCCCATTTTTGGTGAACCTTTAAGATACCAAATTTCAGAATTTATTTACTTAATTTCACAAATTGTATGGTATTTCTTTTTTCTTCTCTCTCTCTCTCTCTCTCTCTCTCTCTCTCTCTCTTGAAACTATCATGAATTTTTATTTGACTGATAGTTATGTATTTGGACAAGACTTTGTGATGCATCGGTGACATCAGCAAAAACGATGAGATCGACCATAAGTGCTGCCGCGACGCCGCGACTACACGTAAGCTGTAAGTTTGCACATTTCAAAAGGAATCATGACCGCTGCATCCAGTCAGTGTTAAAACTAAAACTGACTCAAGGAATTTTGAAATTTTTTAACACAATACAAATAATTAATTTTATATTGTGACTGGGAAAAAAGAACATAACAACAAACGCAAAAAATTTAATATAATTGGCTGCTTTCTTATTTAATCCATTGGTTTAATCTTTTCATAGAACTCCATCTCATCTCATAGGTGACAACGAGGTTCATATCCGTGTTTGGGGATCAACGTGAAATAGGGAAAACATTAAAAAAATAACTTGCTAGACAGACAGACGGACAGAAAGATAGACGGACATGCATATATCGGCGATAAGAAACAATGTTAACTCTGATTAAATTTTCTAAGGTCTGAGAAAGTGTCAGAACATCAAAACAAGTCAAGTCGATGTTGAAATTAGCTGAGTCAAGAAAAACTCGAATAAAGGAAAAACAAATATCTCGAAGTCACTTAATTTGTGTAACACCCAGTGATAGTAATCTTTGAGACATAGAAGAAAACTAAGTATACAGTACTTATGAAAGTGAATTTAGAGGTCAAATGTAGTAGAACTACTCATTTAAGTTCTTTATTTATTTTCCTGATCTTGCGTCATTTTTTCACGACTCTAGAATGTCCTTTTAGAATTACAATTTCCACGGGAATTTTCTTCAAGCAATTCTTTGGAAGCACTAGCTCTAAGGCTAGAAATTCAAGCTTGTAACTTTTTTGGTTAAATGTCGTTGGGTGAATTTTTTATAAAATATGTTAACAATATAAAAAAATGTACTCAAAGTTTACAGAGCAAATAAAAGAGGTAATAGTAATGCTGTCAAATACTCTAATAACTATTTACTTATCCAGTACATTAATTCAAAAGTATCCAGTAAATACTTTCATGAGACAGGGAGGTGTATTTTTTGTATGCTTAAAAATAGGGCGCCACCCTAATTGGTAAACTTTAAACCGAAATCTCTCTCGGTTCGCAAATTTTTTTTGTATAATATTAGAGAGGTTAGTGATTAGTAAGTAAGTAAGTAAGTAAGTAAATCACGAAAAGTTTGTGAAAAAAAACATATATATATATATATTTTCTTCGATAAGGAACATTGCAATCAAACAAAATTTTTATTTTTAACCAACAGAAAAAATTACAGTTCACAGAGCCACCAAATGCACTTCAAACTTTTTGTTTACATTTTTCGTATCATACACTTTCGTAGATTATAATTTTTGCATGCCGAATACTTAGTTGAAAGTTCAGTGCACTTTCGGAAAATAAATTGTAACCGATATTCCGTAAGACACTAAATCTATATATACATATGTATATATAAATTTAATGCATCGTTGTATCTGTGTTTCTTTCTTTGTACCCAAATGTGCGTCTAAACTATCCAGCCGACTGTGATATAATTTTCGGTATTTTGCTGTGCCCTGCCACGCCTATCCTAACTAAAAATATACCATTATTTCTCTAACAGTGCACCTGAAAATGGTAACTGAGTAGGCATGGCCACTGTCGACAGCTTCAGCAAAAATTGGCTTGGCTTGATCAATTTAACGCCCACTTTTAGAAATAGATCAGTTTAAGTTTTCCTCAGAAACTCAGAAACAAGGTAAACAAAATCAGCCACGCCCACAATTTATGATTTTTAGTGAAAATCGTCGACTATTTTATTAATATTACTGCCAAAATTCTTAAATTTAATATCTGAGTTTCGAGGGTCACTGTCGATAAATGTACCACAAAACTTGTGTGGTTGTATCAATTTAACGCCCACAGCCGGATCCTAGAATCGCTAACTACTTATCTTACACATTTTTATATGCGAAAAAAAACCGGGCAACGTTGGGGCATATAAGCTTGTATTTTATATTAGGGCATAAATCGACTCTTAGTCTCTAAACAAAAGTTTTAAATAAGGCTGCTAAATGTAGAACTAACTCAAACCATAACTTCCGAAAAAGTTAAAACGTTAAAGAGATTTACTTACTCTTAAAAATGTCCAAGTGGCCTGCAAAGTGCGAAACACTCTGCGACTCTGCGCTGCATTAAAGAGGAACTTTCAATGCGAGGTAGGAGTAGTTTTCTTAATCTTTTTTTTACGAATTTCATAAAAAATAAAAGTATCTACGGCGGGTTCTGGCGGTTCATAAATCTTCTAAGAATATTACTGTTATCTACCAGAGGGTACCATTTCTCCTAAACGCACTCACTCCTGATAGAAGTAAAGTTGAAATTTAAGAAAAATTTTGTGATTTCTATTGCATAAGTACACAAGCGAATGCCCGGCATGTGATTCATAGTGCCACTTAAAAAAAATGTTTGTAGAATTTCCCGGTACTCCCCGGCATTTCTGAGTTACGTCGGTGAAATTATTGGCAGTAACCATACAAACTCCGAAATAAAATTTTTATTTTGCGAAATACTCGCATTGTATATACATGTTTTCTATACAGCCCATCAAGTTATGGTGGTAAGCGTAAAATAATCCAACCTTTTTTTTTAAGTGGGCGTTCAATTGATCTAACCTTGCCCATTTTTGTGGAAGTTGTCGACAGTGCCTATACAAACTCAAATGCCAAATTTCAGATTTTTAAGAGCAATATAAGCAAAATAATTTACTTAGTTTTACAAATTGTGGGCATGATAGGTGGGCGTGGCATATTTTTTTTGTCCAATAGTATCCTTGGCGTGAACACTGCAACTCCCTAAATTTCATTGCAATCGTATGAATGGTTTAGACGCGCATATAGTACAAAGATAGAAATATACAAAGATAGAAAGATTCTTATATATATAAATAGATATAGATAATCCAACGTCTGTCTGTCAGTCTATCTATTACCGGTACTGGGTAAACTCAAGAACCGCTGAACCAAATTCACGGTTATATAAAATTTGTCATGCCCACAATTTTTGAGTTTAAGCGAAAAAGTTCGATTATTTTGTTGATATTGCTCCTGATCAGAAATTTGGTATCTCTGTGTCTGTAGGGTCATTGTCGACAACAACAGTAACATAAAGAGAGTAGTCAAAATGAAACAAAATCCGGGCAACACCGAGTAGTATAGGCTGATATTAATAAACAAATATACAAACTTAGCGCGTTCAATATAAGTTGATAAACTCTCAATTTGTATAAACAATTTTTAAATCGCTTTCAACACATCATGGAGCTGTCGACCAATGAATTTAGTTTCTCGATCACAGTGCTGCGCCGTAACCCAGAAACGGGACGACTTCAACTACCAACCCACCACGGAGAGAAGAACGATAAATTCTGCAAGCAAAGATATTAATGTATTTATAAATATTTAACAGTTTTTAACTGATTTATTGGCAGGCTCCACACAGGCGAAGGCAGTCAGTCAGTCAGTCAATTTGCAGCATAGTACGAGTTAGTGGCAGCAATGCGGCGGCTTCTTAGAATGCCTAAACAACGTGATACAAAGAAGAAGTATAGATTCAAGTTCCAGCAGAATTCCAGCGGGCAGGCAAATCATTTGGAAAATGGCAAACAAAAATGTGTCTGTCTGTGAGAGTATCTGACGAGTATGCTGGCGGCAAAGTAGCCTGAATTTATAAAAAAGGGAAATTAAATTTCAAACTGAAAGTTTTTTACTGGCGGCAAACTGGAAGTGATTAGAAAGAATTCTGCCTACTGAAGCGGAACTGAAGAGAAATTTCAAAAAAAAATTCAAATATATCTACTTACTGGCGGCAAGCTACCAGGATATTGGAAGACATTGACATTGTTTTGTCAAATAAGAGCTAAAGGTACATACATATGTGTTAGTCAAATTGATCGATTAAAATTAAAGTATTTTTACCTTTTACTAGCTTATAGCATCCGGCGTTGCACGGGTCTTATTTTCTCGTTCTCCTCTTCTGGAATGTGTATATATGTATGTATGTATGTATGTCTAAATTGGATACTTTTTCGTCAAATTGTATCATCCTAGCAAGCAGAACTTTTCGTGATCTTCCCAGTACTGGCCCAATGAGGGCGTTTAAATATAGTTATCCAGTACTGCCACACCAAGCTTCGCCACCATAACAATTAACCTTCCCCGTAATCACATCAGATGTAACTAAAGTGTGAAAGTGTTCGTGGCAAATTCACTTATTATTGTATATTAGTATAACAAGTTTTATCATAACATTGTATAACCTTCCTGAATTGATTCAAACACGCCCACTTTTTGCGATACATTTTAAGATTTCTAGAATAGAAGTAAAATAATCGATTGCCTAATTTCAGAAATTGCGAGCGTATCGAGAGAAGATAGTTTGCATAAAATTGCTCGAACCTATTTCAGATATAGGTCGGAGCGTAGACTTGATTACAATGACTCTATAATTGGATTAAAGGATATGACATAGCTCTGTGATTTCTGTCGAACATTGTATCAAATTTTGTAATTTTGAATTGATTTGTCCTAGACACATCCTTAAGAGATCTAAAGATAGCTTGCCCAATTACAGCCAATCTAGTCTGGGCTACAGCAGGATAGTGGCAAAAAAGTTATTTCAGAGTTTATGCTTAATTTCAGAAAACTTGTAAAGCTAAAAATAATTTCATGTAGTGATCAAGATGGTCCTGACCTTGAGAGAGGTAATAAAAATAGCATTTCGCAAATTAGTTGTCTTAACGAACTACTGTTGTTCTTACTAACTTATGTTGTCCTTACGAACTTCTGTTGTCCTGACGAACTGAACTTCTGTTGTCCTTACTAACTAATGTTGTCCTGTTAAATTACTGTTGTCCTTACGAACTTCTGTTGTCCTTACTAACTAATGTTGTCCTGTTAAATTACTGTTGTCCTGACGAACAACTGTTGTTCTTACTAACTAAATGTCCTGTTAAATTACTGTTGTCCTGACGAACAACTGTTGTTCTTACTAACTAAATGTTGTCCTGACGAACTTCTGTTGTTCTTACTAACTTATGTTGTCCTTATGAACTTCTGTTGTCCTGACAAACTTCTGTTGTCCTTACTAACTAATGTTGTCCTGTTAAATTACTGTTGTCCTTACTAACTTATGTTGTCCTGTTAAATTACTGTTGTCCTTACTAACTAATGCTGTCCTTACGAACTTCTGTTGTCCTGACGAACTTCTGTTCTTTGCACAGGAATATAATTTCAGATAGAGAAGGACAGTTTATAAGCCAACGGACAACGCTAGTACCCGGCATTGTCCGTTACTTTATATATTCACTAGATACTTTATATATATATATTTTTTTTTTTTGTTATTTATGTCGTCGTCACAATTTTTGTGACAGTCACAGGACTGCTGTCAATATTTAAAAACCAGGTCACACATTTTAGTTTTGTTATAAACTTTTATTATAAATATTTATTTAAAAATTATTAGGTCTCAATTTTTTCTGTTTAATAAAATACTTTATCTATAATAATAATGACAATATAATATAATAACTATAATAATAAAATTGATCGTAATATAAAGTAATTATACAAAGAATTATTATGTTAAATAAAAAAAAGTAAAATAATTAAAAAAAAAAAAATTATAATAATAATATAAATTAACATTAAAATGAAATACATTATGAAGGCTAATTTTAAAATATTTATTGTTGTTGTTGTTATTAATAAGTTATTATAAATATCCACTTGGCTACTTGTATCTTTATACAATATAATTTGTTTTTTTTTTCTCTTTAATTAATTAAATGTTATTGTAGTAAGTTGCTTATTTCTAATTAAGAATCGATTTCGTTAATTTTTGTTTTTGTTGTTAATTTTTTAAATTGGAATTGCTTATTTGTAACAATAGCGAAATGAATTTGTTTTTTTTTTTTGTTTTTTGTTTTTGTTTTTTAAACCGATACAAAAATACGCTTGGAATAGCATTAAATGTAGTAAGTTGACTTTTAACGAAATAACTGTTATATATATATATATATAAATATATATATATATATATAGATAATATCTATATGATTTAAAGCAGAAATTGTTTAATAACAAATGGAATAATAATAATTTTATTATTATTATGACTATTTTATATTTATTATTATTACTATTATGATTTATTATTATTATATATTTGTTATTATTATGATTTATTATTTTTATAATTATTGTTATGATTTGTTATTATTATTATGATTATTATATATTTATTATAATTATTATTATAATTATTATTATTATTATTATTATGATTAGTATATATTTATTAATATTATCAAGTTTATTTAAATATTTATCAAAATTATTAAGGTAATATATTGTAATTAATATTATTAAGTTTATATATATATATATATTTTTATATTCTGTAATGCATGTATACGTAATTTTTTTGTTACAATTTTTTTCTAAATGTTGTTTTTAAGGAACACTTATCATCACTTTTAATAGACTCTATGCAATTCCCATAGACAAAACACCGTCTTACGTTTATTTATTTATTTGGCAATCATTACCAGTTAAAACAACTAAAATAAAACCGTTTAATCCGTATCGTGAAAATGAAACACGCACTAGTCGGGCGTTAAGTGCGCTTAATCTGCTGGATACATTCGGCGCGTGCGTGTGTCCGTGCGTTCATAACCCAGGTTCGACTGATAACCGCCAAAAATTAAAAAAATATGGTTTATCAACGCTCTGGCGACAAATGTGCAACTTTAAATTCTTAATTAACTCTTTTAAGTTTCAGTTTGAAGTGTTTTGTTTAAGTCAATGGGGAAACGAACTTAGAGATCGATCTGACAAATAGAGACCCAAAGCAGTCATAGTCTTGTTCGGCTAATCCCTTCAATTATATATATTGAGATTGATGTATTCTTTATAAACATTTGTATGCCAATTGCTTACCAAATTTTAGTTACATGTCATTTAAATGGAGCGGTAATAGACAAAGTGTAAAAAATTGCCCTCTCCATGACTTTTTGTTAACTTCACCACGAAACGAAAATTATAGATTTTAAAAATCTTTACAAATATCTTTTTTTCAATCAGATTTTGTCGTTAAAGGTATCATTCGATAGGAAATTAAGTTTTCTTAAGCCAAAAGGTCAAGTTTTCAAAAATTGGTTTTAAAACACTTTCATGACTTTTTGTTAACTTCACCACGTAACGAAAATTATTGATTTTAACAAATTTATTACAAAAACCTTATTCTCCAAACAGATTTGGCAAACAGAGTGGTATTGTCTGTAAAAATCATTTTGACAACAACGTAGTTTGATGTCAAAAATTCAACAAAACAAAACAAATTTCAAATTAATCGTGGTGAGTTCGCTGAATTTGCGTTCTCATTTCTACTTGCCTGAACTTATTATTTAACAATGGTTAATACATATTTATTTTGTAATTTTCTGCTAGTAGGGAATTGAACCTCAGGTTGTAAACGCACCCTGTATGCTCTCAGCATACCAAGCGTACTTAACTCACTAAGCTATTGACTGCCACATCTCATAACTTCTTAAGGGCGAGTAAAACCAAAGACCAAAAGTGTTTATAACTTAGTAATCTATATAAAAATTATTTGTTGTTCGCTTTGAATAATTGAAAAACTCATGCAAAATTTGTAAATGTGTTTTTTTTTCTTTTATTTTTCTTTTGTTATTTAAGGGAAACTTTGTCCTTATCATTTGATTTTGAAAGCAACAAATTTGTAGCAATTGACTTCATCTGTTTTCTATTTAGTATACTCGTAATTTTTGTTAACATCGGTTTGGTTATTCTTGGAAAATCAGCTGTAAAATGCAGAGCTGCGCGAATACGAATAAGTCTTTTATTACTAAAATAATTAACAAGAATATTGTTAATTTGTATAACGTTATGCCTCAACGAAAATAACTCGAAAAAATTAACTCGACAACGAAACATATCGTTGACGAGCTAATGACTTTCCTTCGAATGATCTAACTAGGTTTGAATATCTTTGGCCAATATATTCAATTGAATGTGATTAGAAAAATATGTTTTAATCTGCATCCGGATCTCTTTAATGGTTAATAATACCATTTAAAGCATTAACCTATGCAGAAAGCTATTTTATTGTGCGAATTTATCTCTTACGGACATATTTTGGAGAGTTTAAAAAAATTGAATAGACTCCGACATCACTCAGACTATTTTGAAAGGCATGTAATGTATGTAATGCGTGTAATGTATGTGTACACCGGGTGTACAACTTTGAAAAACTTACTTCTAAGTTACTTCTTTAGGAATTAGTTTGGCTTATATTATATGTATTACTTGTGTTCCAACAAATACAAATAAGAACGATAGATAAATCATATATTTTATGACATTGGAAATAAATGTATTAAGTGGCCTTTTTATATTGCATTGCATTGTATTGTATTTGTAATGTATTGTATTGTATTGTATTGTATTTGAATTGCATTTGTATTGCATTTGTATTGTATTGTATTTGTATTGTATTTGTATTGCATTGTTTTGTATTGTTATGCACCACTCAATGGTGTATATTGGTTTTGGTCCAATGTTTGTAACATAGAGAAATACTCAAGATAGATATAGACATATATACAATATATTCTTGCTCAGAATCAAAACTGAGTCGATTTAGCCATGTCTGTCTGTCTGTCTGTCATCATTTCGTGTTAACACGGTAGCGAGAGAAGCGTTATTGAGATATTGAGGTGAAATTTTGTACACTGGCTGCTCTTTTGCCCAAATAGAACTGATTAGATCCGTCCATGACCACGCCCACTATTACACAAAATACTGATTTCCTTTTAATAGGATATCTTGAAAACCATTGGAGATATTGTGTTGAAAGCTTGTATGAAATTTGCTGTAATGCTTGGGAATAACTGATTTTAGAAACGATTAGGTTTGTCCATGTTTGTAATTTTTTTATTATATGTTTGAATAAAGACATTTAAACTTTAATTGGTTATTTTGGTAGACAAACGATCTTAAATATAGTAATCTGATTAGGGTGGTTCAAGATTTATAAAATTAGGGTGGTTCAAGATTAATTTTTTTTAATGTCATTATGAACCACTCTTATTTAAATGTGCTATTTAACAATGTGGTGCATTTGTAATGTTCGGTATGACCGACAATAATTTATAAATTGTTTTGTATTGTTTTGTATTGTTGTGTATTTTATTGTATTTGTATTGTATTGTTTTGCATTGTATTGTTTTGCATTGTATTGTGTTGTTTTGAAGTTGTAGTGTTTTTTATTGTTTAGTATTGTTTTGTATTGTATTGTATTGTATTGTATTGTTTTGTAGTTGTAGTGTTTTTTATTGTTTTGTATTGTATTGTTTTGTATTGTATTGTATTGTAATGTATTGTTTTGTATTTTTTTGCATTGTATTGTATTGTTTTGTAGTTGTAGTGTTTTTTATTGTTTTGTATTGTTTTGTATTGTATTGTATTGTATTGTATTGTATTGTATTGTATTGTATTGTTTTGTATTGTATTGTTTCTATTGTTTTGTATTGTTGTGAATTTTATTGTATTTGTATTGTTTTGTATTGTATTGTGTTGTTTTGTAGTTGTAGTGCTTTTTATTGTATTGTATTGTATTTATATTGCATTGTATTGTATAGTTGCGTTTATAGCCATAAATTAAGCCTGATTTATATGTAACCAATGCATAAAGAAGTATTTTCTTTCCTCTCGAACGTTATCCGATGGGCATGAAGCTCTAGACGTATTTTATTTCAACATCAAATTACATCGCTGTGTAAAGTTTGTCGTGTGTATGTGTGTTTATTAAGAAACGAGATTCTGTCGCAGGTTGAGCAAAGTTAAAAACCGTAGAGTTACCATTTGTTTAAAATATGCTAAGTACATTTTTTTTTTTGCTAACATTTTTTACTTTTTTAATTGTGTTATAACTTTTAGGCACTTTTTGTTTTGTAAAACTTGTTGGTGTTTTTTTTTTTTTAGTTATATTACATAGCAACATAAATCTCAAATTTTGTCAACTAAAAGAAACTAGTTTTAAATATAATGAATATTTTTTTAAATTTCTAATACTTGTGGGTAAAGGGTTAAAGACTAGCCTACACATGTAATATAAAAAATTTTAATTTTTATAAAAGAAAGAAATAATTTCATATTAGAAGAAGAAAAGTATAATTATTCATTTAGATAAAATAAAACTAGTATGTCGAAATTCAAGCACCCTGTAAAAATCGTCACTAAAACATTTGATTAATGTAACACATACATAAATATGTGCTATGTGTTTCAATTATAAGTGGACGTTGTTCCTATCCGTTCACGCCCATTTTGTCAGTAGTTTTTTGTATTTACTACTGAAGTGGTTAATACTGAATCTGAACTTTTATTTCAAGAATAAAAATGTATACCTAATCATGTCAAGTTTACATAAGAAATGGATAGTGGGAGTCCCTACTAATATTTTGTTCCTTAAAAAAATGGAGAGTTTGTATCGAAGAGAGAAGCAATTTTTTACGATCTTGCCCATCTCAGGACTTAATTTCTCTTAAACTACGTTTGGGCTGTAATTGCTGGGACATATATTGTGAAATGGACGGATATTGTTGAATTTACTCAGAACTCGATGCTGATAGAAACAACTTTAGAAAAAAAAGGCGTGGTTGGTCGCTCAAGCATCCATCGTCAAAGCGTGCGTCGCCACTATAACAAAATTTGTTGCAAATAAACCAATGGTTAGGATTGGAAAGGTTGGTTTGGTTTTTGAGTGGCAAATAATGTGAATGATGTCTATATGTACCAACCCACAATGGGCATTATCGGGAGAATGGGCAGTTCATTAGTTTTAATCAGTTAAAAACAAAACCAAAGCAACGTCGGATACTATAAGCTAGAAGAAAATGCTTAACAAAGTTTTACGTAGACTTTCTTAAATTATATTCTTTTAAACAGTTTCAAAAAATCGAGATCATACGCAAAATTAAAGACCTGGTCCAGTTCGCTTAAACAGGTAGAACCGAACATGGTATGAGCTTAACTCCGTCCATGACAGAGTCAGACTTAACAAATTTCAACGTCAAGCGATGATGGCAAGATGAAGTGCTGGTTAACCTCAGCTAATTGAAAGCAGCACGCGCTCATATAGATTAATGTCAATCAAAGAGAAACTCCTGACTGCATCCTAACTGAGATCGTCAGGATAATTTCTATAATGTTAATAACAAGTTTACACGCTTAGTGAACAGAAAGAAAACCCAGATGTAAAAAAAACTTGATATCTGCTTTTAACTAGCTTAAAGCAGCCGCCGACGCTCGGGTTTTATTTTTAGTTAATTAAGATCAATAAACTTTCCAGCCTCGGCTATTTTTTCTAGAATTATATTGATAGGAATATGTGGTTAATTTGGAATTTTTTTACCAAATTTTAATGCAAAACTTCCCGTTGTGAACTGGTAGATATAGTCGTCTTGTATTCCCAAACCAAGTTGAAACTACATATATTAATTACCGGTAATATATATATAACTAAAATTGAGGTTATACTTAAGTGGTGCATCACGTTCCCAAGTTTAAACGGTGATCGTTAAATTAATCCAAACGTGGTAGTTTTTGTGAGATGGTCGATTTTTTAAAAATTAATTTCACTTATATCTGGGCGTGGCAGATTTCATATAATCCATCATTTCTTCCAAACGCGTTTCGATATATGTTTGTTCCAAATTTAAAGAAAATCGGTTCAGTCGATTTGGCGTGAAAACAACAAACGAAAATAAAGAAAGAAAAAAAAGAAAGAGAGAAAGAAAGAAAGAAAGTCAGACAGAGAGAGAGAGGAAGAAAAAAGAAATAAAGAAAGATAAAATATATATATAGAAAGAAAAAAAAAAAGGAAGAGAGAGAAAAAGAAAAAAAAAGAAATAGAGAAAGATATAAAGGAAGAAATAAAGAAATAGAAAATGGAAGTAAGAAATAGAGAAATAAAGAATGAAAGAGAGAAATAAAGAAAGAAAGAGAATAAGAAAGAAAGAAAGAAATTAAAAAATAAAGGAATAAAGAAAGAAAGGAAAAAAGAAAGAAAGAAAGAAAGAAAGAAAGAAAGAAAGAAAGAAAGAAAGAAAGAAAGAAAGAGAAGGAGAAATAGAAATAGAAATAGAAAGAAAGAAGATAAATCGCTCTGTAATATTAATAGAAAGTAAGAAAAAAAGAAAGAAAAAAGGAAAAGAGAGAAAAAGAAAGAAAGAAAGGTAGAAAGGAAAAAAGAAACACAGAAAGAACGAAAGAAAGAAAGAAAGAAAGAAAGAAAGAAAGAAAGAAAGAAAGAAAGAGAAGGAGAAATAGAAATAGAAATAGAAAGAAAGAAGATAAATCGCTCTGTAATATTAATAGAAAGTAAGAAAGAAAGAAAGAAAAAAGGAAAAGAGAGAAAAAGAAAGAAAGAAAGAAAGAAAGAAAGAAAGAAAGAAAGAAAGAAAGAAAGAAAGAAAGGAAAAAAGAAAGACAGAAAGAAAGACAGAAAGAAAGAAAAACAGAAAGAAAGAAAGAAAGAAAGAAAGAAAGAAAGAAAGAAAGAAAGAAAGAAAGAAAGAAAGAAAGAAACAAAGAAACAAAGAAACAAAGAAACAAAGAAAGAAAGAAATTAGGAAAGAGAAGGAGAAGGAGAAATAGAAATAGAAAGAAAGAAGATAAATCGCTCTTTAATATTAATAGAGATGAAATGAAACAATAATTTTTATATTTTTTTCATTTTCTTTGCTAAATCCAGGTTTTTTGGGCTAGTAGTTTAAAAAAATTAACTCTAAGGCTCCAATTGATTTTAAAATTTTAGGTGCTTATGAGGGTTAAAAATCTATTAAAATTTCAGATCTCATAATCTGTGGCTAGAAGTAAACCGACAATTTAAACGAATTAAAACGAAAACAAAAATTAAAAATATTGTGAACAAGTTGACCTAACGTGATTTAGGTTGGGGGCTTAGGATTGGGTTCAAAACTTCGACACAATTGATAACTTCACCATTTCGTTAGTATATATTAAATACGCACACACAACATACAAAATTAACCTACCAATCTGCGTTATTAAACGATAAATTTTATTACATATATGTACCTAAATTTGGTCGTCAAATATTTCGGTGGACGGTAGTTCTAGCGCCTCAACTTTTGTATATAAAGAGTTAACGTAGTTAATTATTATTTACTTTTTTTTTTGTTGTGGATTATGAATTTCAAAAATTACATTTAATATCGCTTTTTTTCCAAAAGGTAAAAATTAGTTAATGTTTTTGTTTTTGCTTTTTGATTTTTGATTTTCTATTATTGACAGTGTAGTTTTATAAACATTAAATTTTGTTTTGTTTTTGGAATTTGGAAGGCTGGCTTATGTTTTTTTTTCGTTTATCAAATTGACATTTTGTATTTGTCTTTAGCTAGTATGTTTAATTATTTTTATGATATTCTCTTTTTTGGTTTCCAGTTAAGCCCAAGAGCAGAAGAAATAAAATAAATATCATGGACACCCACATTCGTCGACGACCATTTTTGGTAGATCGCGTTTGATGATGCCATCGTCGCCGTAGTAGATCAGCGACATACTGGAGAATTTCACCGGCGCACAGCACGGTTGCATGCCGTTGAGCAGACCGATTTTGCGGTATTCCTCGATGAAGTGTGCGTGAAACGTTTGAAATGTGTCCGGCGTGCGGAAGGGGCCGCTGCAATCGCCGCGACAATAATTCGCGAAATAACCACGCGGCGCTATAATCCAGTCGTCCCAGCCAAGTGCCTTGAATGACACATAGAACGACTCTTTACAGCATTGGCCGTGGAGTGCGCCCATACAATCGACGGCGCGTCTGCGCACCCGACGTACGCGCTTCGGCTCGGTTCGCAACACAAGAAATGGTCGATTTGGATTAAGTCGCTGCTGCTGTTGATGCTGCTGCTGCTCCTGTTGATGCTGCTTCTCATCACTTTCCTTGAGTTGATAAAATTCAGCAATTTTTGTTGTAGTTGCTGTTGTTGGTTTTTGAAAACAGTCGTCTGGTTTTTTCACACTCATTGGCATTTTATAGCGATAACTCGTGAGATTTTGGAATTTGGCATTATTATTGCTAACGGAGTTGTTGTTGTTATAGTTGGTGCTGCTGCTGCTGCCATTGCTAGTATTATGAATGTTGCTTCTGTGGAATTGACTACTTCGCAGTTGTTGTTGATTCATCCATTTTGCCACGGTATCATAACTCTCGGTCATTTTGATGCTAACATCGACTAGTTGCTGCAATGGTTGTGTTTGCTTACGTTTCTGTTGCTGCTGCTGCTGTTTTTGTTGGTAGTACGTGTGCTGCTGCTGCTGATGTGGATTTTCAAACAAATGCAACATATATTGCTGGCCACAACCAGTGCAATCGATCAGTAAGCGCAGTTTATCGTTGATCGTCCGCCCATACCACTGTTTGACTGTATCGGTGAGATCGAATTTTTGCCAACCCAGACGATTCGTATCAACTGTGAACGATGCACAAAAGCGCGCCACTTGATCGAAGCCCTAAACAGCCAGCAATGAAAAAGAAACAACAATAACTTCATTCAATAAAATGCGAAACATAAAGAAATCTAATCAAGTATTATTAGGTTATATCACAAGAGTTGTGCTGCTCAGTTGTTCGGATTAAGAGATTACAAAAATATGTTGTAAAGGTCGTTATGAGTCCATTCAATTTGAATGGTGTGGGATTTGTAGATTGAAACCGCTTTAGTGTGGGTCAAATGGCATGTCGAAATCCTCAAAAGTATTTTTTTTGTCAAATTAAAGTTTTAACAAACTAAAAAATTCGATAAATTCATGGTTGAATAATGAGGTTAGGAAAGTAGAGAGAGAACTCACCTCGAATTTTACTTTATTTTGAAGGTTATTTTTTTTATTTTTATTATTGTTTTTGTAGCAACTACACAAAAATTGTATATTCAAAGAGGGAATCAATTGGATTTTTTATTAAAAATCCACGAAAATTCAATTTTCCAAGAGAAATTTAATATCTCACCTTACACTATATTTATTACATCATGGATAAAGTGAGGAAACATTGAATGTTTTAGTTTAAGTACAATTGGCTTGGCATCATGCTCACCTTGTATAAAACTGAATCAAATGGGGGTGTGATATTAAGTATTTTGTTGTTCGGTTGGATAATGGTGGATTAATAAGGAGAACGCAAATTGAGCGAACTCACATCGATTTCTGTCTTATTTTGAAGTTTTTTTTTCAATTTTGTCAACAAACTTCGTTGTTGCGTTTATTTACTTAATAATTTTGTAGCAACCATGGGATTGCTTAAACATTCAATTTCCAGAGAGAAAAAATATCGAGGTGAAGAGGGACATACTTCTACTTTTCTCACCTTATTTTTATTACACCACAAGCAAAGAAAATCGTTTCTTTAATATCTAAAGATAAAAAAAGTTAAATTGAACTTTGTTCAGAGGACTTAAAAGAGAAGAGTACAATTTTATTCGTCGCAGTCTGCTGAATACAAGTTTTTTCAATACACATGTACATACTCGTGCATATGAGACACATTTTACATAGCAAGGAGCGTATATATTGTATAATTCATGGAACTAATGGAATCGAGCTCTGGACTACAGCGTCTCCCTCAAATATTGATAAACTCCAAAGGTCCCCATCAAAAATATAAACCCCCCCCATCAAATTTCCAAAGCCCCTTTGGTATATTAAATACACTCACATCCACAGAGCCATAGAAAGGCAGACACCCAATAACATAAGCATAAACTAAAATAATTCCAATTCCATGTATTAGAAGCGATAAGTTACACATTTCCACATTTTAGTGTGCATCGGTACTACGACCGAAATAGATTTAGTGAGTTTCCAATCTTGAATATTTGAATTACATATTGTTAGATCTAAGATTATACTTGGACGATTCCGTAAATAAAGTTATAATTATGAGAAAAGCATTCAAGTACTTAAGTTATGAATAAGTTATGTAGTGCACATACCTTGTGTGTGTAATTGTTTTCGATCAATTGAAAAATCCATATACTCAATTTAGTCTTGTCGCGATTAATGCGATTCTTGTATTTGTCCGCTGATCCTGATGCCTTGGCGCTATTTCGTAGAACGCGATCGATGCGAATGTGTATTTCAGCATTGCGAACGTAGAGCTTCTGGTTATGTCCTTCTTGATTTTGTGGGGAGAACTCGACCAAACGATGTTCCTTATACATTTTTCCTGTAATTGAAGTTAAAGTGCGATAAAGTACACAGTGCGACAAAAATCGAATACTCGCAAGACTTTAGCCCAAATGTTGGAATGTTATTTTCAGTTTTTCTCGGTTTTTTTAATGGCGTTTCAAAGGATATGTAAAATTCCGAAAAACTATTTCATATTGACATACGATTGTTTCAAGAAAACTTTAAAAAAAGTTCGCGGATTTTCAGGATTTAAATTCAAAAAAATATTTCTTTTTATTCTGATAAATAAAAAATTATTTCTTTTGGACATTGCCCAACATTTTTTTATTTGATACCAACATTTTCAAATCTATTGAGTAAAAGTATTTAAAAAAATTTTTGGAATCTGACATTTAAAATAATTTATAAATTTTATAAATCGTGACGTTCTAGAGAAAAATTTTAAATTTTCGTTCGCATCTGGTTTCGGGAATATATCGAATTATTCGGTTGTGAAACAGACTGTCTCACGGTTATATAGAAAACTAATATGTAATAGACTGACATATGATATAGATAAATGTACATATATACGAGGGTGTTCCGATAAGAACTTAGGCCTACTTTGCAGACCGCGGGTTAAAGAAGTTGGAGCATCGCATCGTCAAGTGTATCGAACTAAAAGGAGACTATGTTAAGAAGTACTTAAATAACCGCTTTTCCAAAATTTTCGTTTTGTAGGCTAAGTACTTATCGGACCAGTCTCAACAAAAAACAACAAGTATTTTTCAATATTATTCACATATCTCGATTACCAGGATTCTTGATTTGGAATCTTTTCGGCGTATCTTATTGCAAGTTTTAAAACAATACAAAAATTTATTTTTTTGCATACAAGCAACACTGAAACATACGAAAAACTTGTCGAGGCTATTTTCGTGGAAAAATGTGCCTAGAATATTTTTGCGAGGTACGTGAACTTTTGAGAGTTTTTTTTCAGGTTTGTAAACTTGCGAAGTTTGAGGTTTTCGCGGTTTTCGAGGATTTTTCGCGTTTAAGGAAATAGGCCTATTCCTTTTTTTTTATTATTAAAAAATAACTTTTTTAATGTGCTTTAAAAAACAGCATTTTTTTCCGAACTTTCGGCATAAGAATTTTTAGATAAAGAAATGTAACCAGAATTTTGAAATTTGATTTTTTGATTAGACTGAAATGTATCCTATAAATTGTACGAACGAGCAAGTCGTATGCAAATGCCATGACTAGTTGTCTACACATACACAGTATGCATGTATTTATTAGGAAAAAGTAAAAAAAATAAATATTGCAATTAAACAACCCACCCCACCCCACCGCCTTTAGTGCTTGACAAAAGACGAAATATTAGTAAAGATTTTTTAACAAAAATTTAACTGCAGACTGGTTCGTTTTATAAAGCAAAAAGTCATAATATTAACTTTTGTCGGGTTAATGCGATTTGATCCACTGTGCGTCAGTACTTATGGTATTTATAAATGGGTAACCAACAACAATAACAAAGTGTTGTCTACAGCCGATTATAACAGACTAGACAGGTAGGCAGACAAGTAGCAGACAAACGAGTACATATCAACACATACACGGCTCTACACTACAAACATACAGACAGACACACTACACAAAAATGCAAAAAGGCTTCTGGGGAATTTTCGTTGTTGTTGTTGTTTTTTGTGTTGTCTTTCTATCACTCGCAGAACATGCAACGTAGGGTGTCTTAAGTTCAACTTATGATTTATATATTAGGTAGAGAGAAAAAAAAACACTTCTATAAATAAAAACCATGTAAATTGAATGTAGAATATTTGGTTTTGTAATTTTACAATATAGAAAAATTTGATAGAAATGTATTTATTGCTTCACAATTTTATCTAATGAGAAGGAATAAATTTGAAGTCAATATAAATATTAACGCCCAAAACATAAAAAAAATCAAAAATTAACGAAATTTTCTATTTGTACTATTTGATACTTTTAAACTAAGTACATTTCGAAATATGAATATTTATGTACAACAACAACACAACCTACTACACGAGCGTTTTATTGAAAAAAAAAAAATTCGATAAAACAAAAAAAAACTACAAAAAATTGATTTTGAGTTATACTTCTAAATATCAAGATAGAATTCGAGGTGAGTTCGCTCAATTTGCGTTCACCTTAGAAAAATTTGGTAGAAATGTATTTATTACTTCTAAATACCAAAGTAGAATCTATTCTAAACCTTAGCAGAAAGAACATTAAACTATACACTGAACTATTAACAGGACACTGTAAACTCAATACCCAGCTGAAGGACATAGGAGTGGTGAAAAATGATTCATATCGACTCTGCGAAGAGAAGCAGGAAACGGCTAAACATGTTCGTTGCACTTTTCCTTTGGTGGCAAGACGCAGCTTTTATTACCTAGGCAGTGGGTTTCTAGTTTTCTGGTTCACATAGTAAAAATTACGCCTAGAATTGTGTTTGTAGGGCAACGAGGCTGTACAATAGATCTTTCAGGTCCGAATTCTTCTTTAGTCCTTTATTAATAAAAATAAAGTAATGCCAACAGAAATCTCTTAACATGCATGGTTGAATAATAATGCATGGTTGAATAATAAGATAAGGAAAGTAGAAATGAGAACGCAACTTGAGCGAATTCACCACGATTTCTGCCTTACGTTGGAGTTTATTTTATTTTTTTGTTATCAACAACTACACAAAAATTTTATATTATCGACATTTTTCGAAGATATCGATGTGATTACTTATTATTATTAAAAAAAAAATTTAACTAGAAAGGAAAAGCTTATTAGTAATTAAAAGATAATTTTAAGTTAGTAAAAATATATTTCAAATTTTGGATCTATGAGTCAACAACAATAAAAAAATATAAGTACAACTTTTTCATGTTTTCTTGAAAACGAATATCGATTATATATAGCCTGATAAAGCTTGTGAAAAATCCCTAGTTGACTTCTTATCGGAATTTAATTGAAAATTTTGTGCCAAGTTCAAGCTCAATAACTATAATGGTTCTCAAGATATCGTATTAACCAGAAATCAGTATTTCTTATTGTAGTGGGAGTGGTCGTGGATGGATTGACTCCAAAATCTCCAAATCAGTTACAGTTGGGCAAAAGAGCAGCCAGTGTACAAAATTTCAGCTCAATATCTCTAATGGTTCTCTCGCTATCGTTCTAACAAAAAATGATGACAAACAGACAGACAGTCAGACAGACATGGCTAAATCGACTCAGTTTTTGATTCTGAGCAAGAATATATAAGTATATATATATATATATGTCAATAACTATCTTGAGCATTTTCTCATTTTTTAACGCACAGGCAACACTGAAACATACAAAGCGCTTTTCGAGGCTCGAAAAAATGCCTCGATAACATCGTAATCTCGTCAGTTTTCGAACCTAAAAATAAAAAACTGTCAAAAATTATATGACATATAGTTTTCGCGTGCCTCGAAAAGTTTCTCGTATGTTTCAGTGTTGCCTGTATGTTAAACAAAACTACTAATACCTTAAAAAATTGAACTTTTTTACTTCAGATTATAAAATTATATAAACGAAATCTTTTGTTTTAAACTACGAAAAGGAAAAAAATAATCCATAAGAATTTTTATTTTCAATTTTTATGTACAAGTTTGTTATATTCCCATTATTATAAAATAGGAGTTAAAGATCCTAAGTAAGATTTTCAAATTTGTGAACAAAGTTTTAGTAATTCAAATGATTAATCAAGTACCAACTGACCAAGTTTAAAGATGAAAGTAAAAAAAAAATTGTATACCAAAATTTCAGTTAAAAGAAACTACTAAAAAATCCGAAATTATTACTAAAATCAAATGAAAAATTTTAATATCCGCCATGACAGCGCCGAAATGTATGCATTACTGCAATGTTGTCATTTGCAGTTTACAGTTCTGAAACAGCCGAATGAATGTCGTCTGCGTATGTATGCTCGCTCGTACTGCCTAAGGGCATGTCTATGTCTGTGTCTGTGTCTATGTCTAATTTGTATCTGCGTCTTGCCAAACACTCGTTCAACCAATTATTTGCATGTCTCAAGGGGGTTTAATTAAGTTTCACTCTATAGCTGTTCAATTATTTAATAGTGTCGCTTATATTTACTAATTCCACTTAAAAGTTGACTGTGCGATTTAAAATAACACAACTGAAATATTGTCATTTTTAAAGTTAACACAACAAAACTGTTTTTCAGTGGAACATATCTTATCTTATTATGCAATATTAAAAAATTCAATGAGACCGAGCTCACTCCGCAGAATATTTAATCATGCTACATTTAAATTGTATTTTAAATTTAATTATTTAAGAAAAAATTAAGGATTCACATTATTTCTGGAGAAATTTAAATAACTGTAGAGCACATTGGTTGCTGTGGTACCTTTGTGCCAATAGAACCGATTTATATAAAAAAAGATCTGAGACTTATGCGTGTTCGTCTCAATAAATCCGAATGGAATTTATTTTTGAAGTGCAGATTTGCATTTCAAAGTTCTGAAGAACACGTTTAGGTTCTGAAGAAATCCCAGTGGAAGACATTTTTGAAGAGCACATGGATTTTGTTGTTATTTATTGGCAATAGAACCGATTTGCATTTCAAAGTTCTGAAGAACACGCTTATGCTCTGGAGAAATTCTAGTGGAAGTAAGTTCTGAAGAACACGTTTAGGTTCTGGAGAAATCCCAGTGGAAGACATTTTTGAAGAGCACATGGATTTTGTTGTTATTTATTGGCAGTAGAACCGATTTGCATTTCAAAGTTCTGAAGAACACGTTTAGGTTCTGGAGAAATTTTAGTGGAAGTAAGTTTTAAGGAGCTTATGATTTTTGTGTTGGAAGACACGCATTGGCTCTGAAGAAATCAAAGTGGTAGAAATTTTTGAAGAGCACATGCATTTTGTTGTTATTTAGTACCAAAATAACCGATTTGATTAAAACAGTTTTAGAAATCCTATTGGAAGAGATTCCCCCAAGAACTTATAGATTTGTGAAATTCGTTTTAACCGAGTTCTACTGAGTTCTACACTGCATACAAACGTGGCTGAAAGCGATTAAATACTGCTATTGAGATGATTCAAACTACTTACCCTTTTCGGCGAAAGTGATTATCTCCTGGGTGCTGCCAAAAAAATCTTCACTTTCGAGTAGATCCTGTTCGGGTAGAATTTGATGTTGCATTATGTCGTTTAACCTGCGAACCTCGTCGGCCTGACTAACATCGTCATCGTCATCCACGTTATCTTTAACATCAGATATATCATGATTATAAATACTACTACCGTCACTATTAATACCGGTGAGATATGTTAGTTTGCTGCTTCTATTACGAACTTTTTGCGAATGACTTTGATTTTTAGGAAGTTGTTGTTCGAGTTGTTGTGGTTGTTCTACTTCTTCTTCTTGTGCACTAAGCCGGGGATATTGATGTAATGAGTTTGTATAATTGATAACATTATTTGTATAAACATAATGATTTGTTTGTAAAACGTTCGAATTGTATAAGCCCATGGTTTTTTTACTATTATTGTTTTTGTTAGTGTTGTTGTTGTTGTTGGTGTTTTTATTGTTATTGTTATCGTTTCTAATATAATTTTTTATGTTTTTATTATACAGATAACTTTTTCTTACATTATTACTGTTATTTTTATAATTATTAACGTTATTATTACTATTATTGTTGTTGTTGTTATTGTTATTATTACTGTTATTATTGTTATTATTTTTGCTATTGTTATTATTACTATTGTTGTTATTATTGTTATTATTATTATTATTGTCATTGTTATTGCTATTATTACTGTTATTATTACTGTTATTATTATTATTTTTATGACCGTTATTTTTTTTATTTTTAATGCTTACATTACTATTATTGTTATTGTTATCATTAACTTGCGCATGCTTATAAAGCATATTAATAGCGGATGCGGAGGAAGAATCGGCTGTTAAGACGCGGAATAATTGGTCCGATCGATTTTCACCGAAATCATGATGAAAATCACTAACACCGGTGATGCCATCTGCACGATAAATCGTGTCCCAAATAAATTGTTTTGGTAACGGATGCGAAACGTTCGGCTTTCGCGTTAAGCCCAGCTTTGATAGGATTTGTCGTTTGATCGACTCCAAACGAACGAGATCACTTTGCGCACTGGTTTCTATATCAGAGCATGGAGAATACATACAAAATATATATAAATGTTTGTTTGTGTTAAAATCATGTTTTGTGTATATGTATGTAAGTTGTCAGATATGCAAGTGAACATTAGTAGTTCATTTTATTTACTGGTTTATATTTTGGTAAATATATTTATTCTACTGTTAATAACAATTGTAAATACTAAAGCTGTGAATAAAGAATCGATTGCGTCATAGTATAATAAACTATTGTTATAATAAAATATTTTTGTTTAACTTGAAACCTTGAATTTTTTCTTTTACTTCTATTTCTATATAAAAAATTAAAATTTAATTGATAACAAATCAAAATATCTTGACCTGACTCAAATTTTTATCGCGAGGATTGACGACGTTTGCTGATTAGGTAGCCACACCGAACGTTTCTCTAACAAAAAAAACGTTGTCAGGTCTAAAAGTTATATCCGATCAGATCTGAACCTTTTCCTTGATTTTCACACAGTGTGTTCAAATAAATGAATTTTTTTTACTAGATCTTATAAATGACTGAAATCAAAATTAGAGAAAAACTGAACTTCAGAATTCAGTATCAGTATTCGATTTTACTACGATTTTGTGTACTCCTCACTACGCAATCGGAGTGCTCTGGTTCGAAACCTATACAGTATTCAATCAGGCCTGATCCGGCAATATTATATGTATGTATATATATATATATATATATTAAAAATACATTTAACTGGTTCGATTCTGCGCTAATTAAGCTTGAGAAATTTGACTTTTCTATTCAGCGTTAAATTCAACATTAACAGCCTTATTATGAAGCCTTCGTTTCGTTTTGAAATGTGAGTGAAACGAAAATTGCTATTATAAAAAAATTATAACAAACGAAACACCTTTCAAATGAAATTTTAAGAGAGGAAAATTTTGTAAAACGCTTATTGAGGAAACGAAATTTCGTTTCAGTCACATAAGTTGTTGCTTTCGTTTTAGGTGCAACGCCATCGAGAATAGTTTTGAATACATTTGTTATACATTCGGAAATTACTTAAAACTCTGATTTTTTTTAAATATTTCGTTAGTTAATAAATGGTAGGAAGTTGTATTTCAAGAGATACATTAATATTTTCACAAATAAAGCCAATTGAATTGGCATACAATTATATTCATCACCTTGAATTGTATAGTGAACAATCGGAAGCATATAAAAAACAAAACTTACTCCTGATCAGGATTTGTGGAAATATTCCCGGTTTCTCCCTAAGTGTTCTTCTCATCAAATTTATATGCACTCAGTTTTCATTTTTTATTCATAAAAACAAACTCATTTTGACATTTCGAATGACTAGAAAAAATGCTCAACGAAAAGAAAGCGAAAGAGCTTTTGAAAACTTTATAATAGCAATTTATAACGAAAGTGAATGAGTTTCGAACGAAACGAAAACTTTCGTTTCGAGTATCATGATAAGCCTGTAAATTCAGGATTGATTTAACGAAACAGAATTTGATTTCACTGTATGCTCGAATACATTTTTGAGCATTAATTATATATTAAAAAACAACAAAAACAAAAACAAAAAAGAACAACAAACATTCGCTCACCTTGTTCCCGTGCATAGGCGGCAGCATCGAGCAATAGATAATTGGTTGATGTTGTTGCAGCAACCCTTGCATTTAGTGTTGAAGTTGATATAATAATTGCTGCTGCTGCTGCTGCTGCTGCGGCTGCTGCCGATTTATCGGTTGTTATGTAATGAAGATGTTCAGGTTTTGTTGTTGTTGTAGTAGTTTTTGCATTACTACTCAGCTTGTATAGTGATGACGACTTCATTGAAGATGAGGCGACTTGTGGCGGTTGAAAATGTTGCTGCAGTTTCAGTTGTCGTTGTTGCTGTTGTTGCTGTTGCTCATGATGATTATCGTGGTGACAGCGATGCGATGTTTTATTTGAACATTTTTTTCGATTTTGGTTTTTATTTCGATTTCTATAGTTTATATGATTAGTTATGTTGTTATTGTTATTGTTGGGCTGATTCACATTACTGTTATTAGTGTTGTTTTTGATATTTTTGATATAGCTGTCATGCTGGTTGTTGTTGTTGTTTTTGTTGTTGTTGTTATTGTTGTTGTTGTACATTAAACTATTGCCGTTGTATTTGTGGTTGTTTTTGTTGCTGTACACAGTCAGGCCGGACGCTATCGCCATTGTATTTGGTGTTGTGCGCGTCGTTGTCGTGTGTTGTTTCAATACTAACATACTCGCTGATGCCGCCGCCGCCGTCGCCGCTGTTATGTTGTGTATGTTCTGTTGCTGTTGCTGTAAATGATTTGTGGTGAGCTGTAGCTGCTGACCATTACCATTTATAATGCTGCAATTGACAATTTTTGGACCTTCAAACCAGACGAGCCCAATGAAAATCCAGACGAAATTCGGTTTCGCCGTGCGGCGTTTGTAAATTCGTGTGGACTCTGGACGAAGCTTGATTTCGGATGCTGCTGTTATTGATATTGCTGTAGTTGTCGTTGTTGTCGTCGTCGTCGTCGTCGATGATGATGATGATGTAGATGATGTAGTTGATAATGATAATAATGATGATAATGATGATGATGTTATTGTTGACAATGATATCGTCTTTCTGATTGATTTAAACGCGTTTAAAGATAATAATTTTTTAACACTTCTAATCTGCTGCCATAACGAAAATTCGTTGCTCCTGCTGCCACGTTTAACGCTTATTCGCTCAGACTCTGGAATCAGTGGTTGCTGTTGTTGCTGTTGCTGTTGTTGCTGGTGCTGTGTCAGCTGTGGCTGCTGCTGTTGCTCTTGTTTGTTGATAAGCCGTCTTCGTCGACGACGCCTTCGTCTGCGATGTCGCTTGCGGTTATTACAAAAAATCTTACACAAATTATTCGTTTTAAGTTGTTGGTCATTGGCAATGCAAAAATTCATCTGGCTGTAATTGTGCCGCACAGCGACTGATGTCAGTCGGCGCCGTTGATGTTGCTTCTGCTGCTGTTGGTTTTGAGCGTGTGGAGTCGTCTTTGGTATTATACGCAGCAATGTTATGAAGCATTTATAGTAACACGCCGGCAGAACTATGATGAACCGCTGGTAAGCTTCCTTGCAAAAATGTTGAATTTTGCCATTGCTGCTGCTACTGCTGCTGTTGCCGTTGCTGCTGTTGCTGCTGCTGCTGCTGCTTTTGTTTAAACTTGCTGCTAAGGGCTTACAGTCCGCGGTGCACTTCAAACAGAAAAAACTTTTGCTATTATAGCCATAACTATTGTTCGAGAACTGTTGCCGGTTGTTCTGTTTGTAGAAAAACGATTTCTGATGATAGCGATTTTGTTTTTGTGTTTGTTGTGTTTGTTGTTGTTGTTGTTGCTGCTGTTTTTGATGGCGATAACATTGCGTCATCTCATACGGTGTTATTAGTGTTGTCGATATTGTTGCATTTGTTATGGTACTCTTGGATTTACCTCGACTGTTGCAACTCGATTTTTTGTTGGTTCTCTGGCTGTAGTCACATTTGTAATCACTCTTGCTCGCATTGCAGCGATATTGATTGTGGGCACAATGCTGGCAATTATAGTTACGCACCGCACAACATTGAAAGCAAATGCAGCAACAGTAACAGCAATAGTAACAACTGCAATAGCAACAACAACAGCAGCAACACGTAACTCTCTGACAACAATAGCAGATTTTGCAGTTATTGTTTTCGTAATTCTTACTGTTGCTGTTGCTGATGCTGCTGCTACTGCTGCTGCAACAACAACAACAGCAATAACACCGATTATATGGTCGTGAATATTGTTGATACTGCTGTTGCTGATGCTGCTGTTGTTGTTGGACCAATGTTGCATATGCAAAAGATGTTGTTGTTGTCGACGGAATTCTCTGCCGCTCCTGCTGTTGTTCGCAATTCGTTTTAAAATAATAATTGCTTTCCTTGTTGTTGCTGTTGGTTCCGCTGCTGCTGCTGCTGTTGTGTCTCTTCACACTGTTGTGGTGTTCAATGTTGCCACTCCGGCTGCACTGATTCGGCACACGTTTGCGTTTGTACGAACTTCTTTGGTGTACAGCATTTTGATGATTCTTTCGATGATAACGCTTCGAAATCAATATCATTCGTCGTCTTATTTTCAATATTTTTTTTGTTGCTGATACATTGCGATCAGTTGTTTTCGTTGCTGTTGCTGTTGCCGTTGCTGCAAGCTCATAGAACTCCTCGGGTTTTTTACATTTAGTTGTGTTGTTGTTGTTGTTGTCATTGTTGCGCTGGTCTGCATTCGTATTGCATTCGTGACTGTTGTCAACAATGGGGCTGCCATTGTTTTTGTTATAGTTGTAGAACAATGTTAGACCCTGTGCCACGACAATGAATATTTTCTTGTAGTATTTTTGTTGCTGTGCATGTGTGCCACTGCCGGCATATTGCTGCTGTTGGTACATATTGCCGCAGTGTTGAGAGCAACGCTTAAAGTTATTATTGATTCGACTGATATTGCAGTTGTTGCTGTTACTGTTACTGTTACTGCTACAAATTCGATAGTTCTTTTCATTTAAGCACATCGAATACAACTGCCGCTGCTGATGTTGCTGTTGATGCTGCTGCTGTTGCTGTTGTGTATTTCTTCGTTTTAGCTCTCGCTGTGACTGTTGTTCGTACGAATTCAAAAGAAACCATATCAATTCTCCCGTTGGTAGAAGTAATTGCGTTAATTTATTTGTTGCTGTTGTTGTTGTTCCGACATAGTTGACGTCTGAAATCGTGTTGCTGCTATTTGTTTCAGCAGCAAAAATTGCAAACAGTGCGACTATTGTCAATTGATGATGGCGGCATAACTGCTGCAGCTGATGCAATTGTTTTCGGTCGACGACACTCAAACCAGTCGCCACATGTAGTCCGATTTGATAATTGTCTGCCTTGCCATAACAACCGAAACCACCAACAACATCGCCGCCATGCACAACGATATGATAACGACGACAATACGACCAAGACGTTCTGCTGTTGCATGTTGTTACACCACGACGCTGACGACAATACACCGTACAGTAAATAAGCAAATAGAAATGTTGCAACAATCGCCAGCATACAATTGACATATGATGCGCATTCTTCGAAATTATCGGAACGATTTCAATGCATGTTGCTGCCAACATGCACACTATAAGATCGAGCAAATATCCATAATACTGTTTGATATAGTTCGAATTATCATTGGCGCTATCATCGTTTTTATTGCCCTGATAGGACGTTGCGTGCCGCCTCCTTCTGCTGTTGCTGCTATTCCAGGGTAATGTCAGTGTTATTGCTAGTGTGGCTCTAGATAAATAACAATTGTTGTCGTCACTGTTGTCGGCTTTAACATGAGGAATTTTGTTGCGGCTGCTATTGTTGTTGTTATTGTTCAAGTTGATACTATTACAAATGTTCTGAGCAACATAGACGATATAGTTGATTGGTGAATCGTTATCGTTGTAATAATTTAAATAGTTCGTCGTTGTTGCCTTAACTTTTGTTATAGCTGATGTCGCTGTAGTTGTCGTTGTTGTTGTCGGTGCTAAGAACACTTTCTGATGATGGGCACTGTTGTTGTGGCTGCTGCTGCTGCTGACACTTACAGCACAAAGTAGTGGCAACAATAGTAAACAGAGTTTCAAAGAGTTGTTGTTGCACAAGTTCGTTATTGCTTTAAAAAATGTCATAACCACATTTATTTCTATCGCCGATATCAAATTGTCTCTTTTATATCAACAAATCACTTATACGAACACTAAATATCACTGACATGATTCTTAAGGTGAATAAATTGCAAATAATTACATACATACAGACATACAATTCTGTGATAGCAGCATGTCAAGCTTAAGAGAATTTAAACATTATCCAACCGTGCCCCCAAAGCTGTACAGGAGCCCAGTGGTCGTTGCATTGCGCACTTGTCCAAGCAGCCAACTCAAGGCTAACTCATATCATAGTGAAAACTTTTCAATTTTGGCAAGTATAGGATCAAAGGTATGACGACCTTAAAGATAAACTATTTCTTTTCTTCACTTAACTTTAGTCAAATCCGTTAACTTGTTGAAAAGTTAACGTCGTTAAAAAATTAACGTTAGAAACACGTTAGAAATTTCTACAGAAAAAAAAGAAGATATATAAAATTGTAACCAAAAAAAAAACTCATAAAAAGAAGAAATAACTATGCATATACATACATATGAGGCGGTTGAAGTCATAGTGATGTAAGTCCATTTGTTTAAAATTTGAGATTATTGCATATATGCAATCTACATGAGTACTTTCATCTTGAAAATTAATATTAGCTATGTGGGGTAACCTTAAGCCTCTCAAATGACAACCTCCATTTGGACAGTAAACGAAATCATGATTTTGTTAAAAGTCATAGAGGTGCAAGTCCATTGAAATTAAAAGTAGAGTAACTCTGTAAATCACCATCACACAAAAAGTTCAAGAATAACAAAATTTGCACAGTAGAATTTCATTTCCTTGGAATAATTATATTGATATTAAGTTCATTGGTTGGAGTTGTATTAGTATTAATAAAGACAACATTTCTGCACTGGAATTGTCTATTTAATTGGTATTTATTAAATATTTTAAAATAAAAATACAACAAAAAGTTGCGTATTGGAATTACCTTTACATATATATGTATTCACTTTTCCGCTATGTGGTTTGGTTGTTGAGAAATTTATATGATATATTTATATACCAATTAAAAGTTCAATTCATTGCTAGAATTTTGACATCTTATGATTTGTTGTATATTGTTTAGTTTAGAAGTTATTTAATTTTGAAATTAATTTAAATGTGAGGGACTTACATCACTGTCTGCACTTAAACGAATTCAAGAAAACATTTAAAGGAAAAATTTCTTAGCAACCAAACCACATAGCGAAAAAGTGAATACATATACAATATATATAAAGGTAACTCCAATACGCAAATTTTGATATACATTTTATATATACATTTAAATAATAGTAGAATTGTGTATCATTATTAGTTTTTTGTTAAATTTGAAAGTAAATTAAATGAGTTCTAATTAACGTACCACTGAATCAAAGATCATTTGAGTTGCTATGGGTTTTGTGAAAATACTGCAATTATAATGGTTTAGATATATTTGCCATAGAATGGATTATGAAAGTTTTAAGAAAAGGCTATATATCTCAAAATAATGAAAATGTGACTTACACCACTATGACTTTAATCGCCTCATACAAAAGTTTATGCGGTAGATGCAGCATTGTAAAATTTCAAAGTTTTGAAATGACTTCCTTGCTTCCTTGTTCTTTTGCACGTGGAAAACAAAATCGTTCCACTGCAGCACTGGAGGGAATTGTCTTATTGTAAATACTTTATGAACTTGTTCAACCAGTAAGGCAACATATCTTAGTACATCATTTGATTTGCTTTAAATAAATGCTTAACTTTTCCTTTTTAGATATTTATTTAACTAATTATGTTTTCGTTTTAACTTACATGAATTAACGGAAGAAATTTAACGCAAGTTAATTAACTTATCAATGGTTTTCGATAAAAACGGAACAGTTAAAAATAAGTCAGAAATTTAAAATGCTATATATGGTGCAAAAGAGGCCCTATGCTACCCGAGGAGTTCAAGGATCCAATGATGATGGTGATGCTCATCCATAATTGATAGGCGAAACAATAATAGGGACAACTTAAGTTAGACGGGTTCCTAAGAGATAAAATAAGTTTACCAAAAATTACAACTACAGTAAAACAAAAAAAATCCTTTGACTTCATCCAGGCAAATTAAAATTAATTTACATATGAATATTGATACCTTACAACAATTCGGAAAACATCAATTCGTGAGAATCTCAAAAGCTAGGAGCGCTAGAAAAGTTCCACTAGATCGTTAAACAACAATGACAAATTTGTTGAAGCGCATGTTGGCTGGACAAAAGAATAATAGCGAATTGGGTCTGACGAATCTAAAATAAATTTATCTAAGTCAGATCGAGGTATTCAAACACGATGGCGGTGATATCATGGCATGAGTTTCATTCTGGTACTATGGTGCAGCACCGCTATTAATTTGAATTTTTGCAAAACGCTGAAGACAATACGACACTGAGATGGATGCTCCAAAAGGATAACAATGCCAAACACACAGCTAAGCGGTTAAAGCAGTAGTTTGTAGTCAATAACAACACTGTTCTGTGGAATGGCCACCACAATGGCTGGAGCAAAATCCTATTAAAAAGTTATGGAATTCAGTAAATAAGGACAAATTGTCCGTTCAATATTGAAGAGCTTTTTGGCAATTCCAATTTAACCAGTCTGCATGGAACGCGATATCAGTTTGTCTTTTGAAATTTGGGTTGACTCAATGATAAGACGATGTGAGACATTCTTGACGAACAAAGGATCCTCAACACAGTATTAGACAAACAAGAAACGTAGTGTAGGAGGAACCAGTTTAAAACTTATTTCATGTACCGAAGGTTTGTTCTACTTTTAACGCCCATGGGCGTGGTAGATATGAAAATATATATAAATAATCATATAGACTATCAGCGCCGAATTCTGAGTCGTATGTATGTCTGTCCGTCCCAGCTATCACGGCCGTAGTTTAAAAGATAGCAAGATGACATTTTTTTTATATGATCTTCTATTCTCCAAGCGGAGGTTAAGTTCTAATAAGAGAACGATTGGATCCATACAAACGCCCACTTTTTATAAGGAAACAATTAAAAAAAATAGTTTCCGCTAAGATAATAAGTTCAAATTCGATTATCAACATCACGAAACTGCAGACAGAAAATGGGCATGATTGAATCAGTACTGCCGCGCCCCTTCCATACAAACTCCACTTTTGTATAAGAACAAAAAAAAATTAATTCTAGCATTCAAAATTTAACTCTTTATTTATAAAAGATACATATAGTACATATGTACATATGTATTTTTTTTGGTGTCTCTAACATGGCGCAGACATACATACATAGCCGAAAATAATTCGCTTACTAGTTTTTATTATTATTTCGATCCAAATCAAGAAATGTCGTCTATAGTTTTGTCACTTCGAATTATTGCTTAATGTACACTCATGGTCAAAAGATTGGTTTGAAAACCAAGATATTAATTTTGTGAGCTGGCCATTGAAAACTTTTGGTGTAAGTTAAAAAAATCGAATAGTTCAACAAACATTTTCCAAGGACAAACTGTGGAAATTTGTTCAAAAATGTTTTGGTATTAGATGACAGTTGATACATGCCGCCAGTTAATATCCAGTATGCCCAAAAAGGATGGCTAAAGTGATTCAAAATTAAGGTGGCTTCACAGGATATTAACAAAGTCAAGTAGTAGTTATATGTGAATATTTATCAAAATGTAAGTAAAATTAATATTTTCGTTGACAAAAGTTCGATGGCCCTATTATTTTGTCCCGCTGAATTGTGACCAAATTCGCCTCAACTAAGTGAATTATATTCTTTATGTTTTTTTCTGCTATTTCAGTCTAATTTTTAGATTTACACAATGTAAATTAACTAATTAAATTTAAGTTTTCTATAAAATATATAAATATATTTTGCTCTGTTAACATTTAAAGTTAAAAAAACAATCTTTGCCCTATTATTTTGACCATGAGTGTGTTTAAAATAATAAATAAATTGAAAGATCAGCCCAAAGTGATGAGAAACGTTGCGGATTTCTTTCTATGATATGTGATAAACAATGAACAAATTTTGTCAAATGTCTATCACTGTCCCAATTATTTTTCACATGACTGTCGATCTCAAAGGGTCATTGTAAAATTAAGTTTAAAATTGAAATTTTGTATTTTTCGAAAGTATTAAAATGCAATTGTCATTCCAAAGTTTTCAATTTTTCAAAACTAAAACTTTGAATAAAATGTTAACCATTTTTATTTTTTTTAACTAACTTTTTGAATTTTTTTTTTGTATTGTACTCGTTTGATAGGAAGATGTGACATGGAATGGTTTGCTTTGGTTTGCTTTGGTTTGGTGTGGTGTGGTAGATATTTTGTTACACGTGTGTGCCAAACAACGTCGCGCCACAATTTTCGGTGGTGGTGGTGGGGTAATAAGACATAAATGAAGGGGATGAATGTATGTAGTCGTGCTAAAAGAAAACTCATAGCGGAGACAACTAACTGACTATAAAAGAGGACGACGATGACAAGTCATTTGGAAAGCGCCGACTTAACGGCGTCTAAAGGGTTCATACAAACTACAACGCGTCTACGCTCATGGCAATAACTACGAGTATTACAATAATCCACAAATAAAAGAAATGCACAATTTGGCATTCAACTGGGGAGGTTGGGGTCTATATTCCGGTTGGGTCAAAAAACCAAGTACGTCGGAAATTCCGCAAATAAAAAATCGGTTATCAGAAAATTATTTAAAAAAATTGCGTTTGAAAAAAATTCTGTCTTTAATATATTTCCTAATTTATTCTATTGACTATTGTTGACTAAAAAAGAAGAAGCATGAAAGGGTCGATTATAATGGATTATATATACTAATAAATAATCAAATATTTTTCAAATCAAATATTTAAGATTTAATGTACTTCTCTATATTTAAAATACATTTAGTTAACAACATTTAACTATTAAAAGAAATCGATAAATGTATACGAATTTTAAAAATGCTAAATTATTCAAGAAAAAAAAATCGATTTTATTTTATTTTATTTATTTTAAATAAAATATTCAAAAACGAAGTTCTATATCTTGAAAAACTTGCAATAAGTTTCCTTAATATTGCATTAAAAAAAGATAACTGCTTCCATCTGAATTTTTTTCAAACTGCATTTTTAAAACTTCATTTTTAAAACCGAAATTTTAGGCAAAATTTTACACAAACAGAATTTTTTCAAAAAATAATTTTACACATACCGATTATTTTCTTCACGGTATTTAAAAGAAACCGAATCGATTTTTGAGTACAGAATTTTTTCTTACAACATTTTGATATACGGACTTATGATCCGAACCCATAAAGCAACCGAAATTTATTTTGATTAAACTCAATTTGCAAAAAAAAAACCGAATATCGGTAGTGGAAAATGCAGGATAATCCGAACTTTTATCCGCCAAATTGACTAAAAGAGAATAGAATTATTTACCTTTTTTTGTAATATAAGCATATATAAATTACAATTTCCGTATATCAGAGACTTTATTATATATCGCTGGCAAAATGCACAAAGGTCTTAACCAACTTTTTTTTCCGAAACACGATTTTTTATACTGTCTGGTAGCATATCTTAAAAATACTCTTTCTCATACAAAACTAAAGCCTTAAAGTCAAAAAATATGATTTTCTAGGTAACTAGTCTATACTACCCGGCGTTGACTGGCTTTTGTTTTAAATAGAACTATTCAGTTAATAGATTGTCTTCCCACTACAAACCCTACAAACTCAGTTATAGAATTTTAGATATTTAGTAGCAATATTCGCAAAATAATCACTAATCACTAAAATAAAAATAAATAAATTTTACTAATTGTGGGCGTGGCAGAATATGTATTTACAATAGTTCTTCGCTTTGCAGTTCCTGAGCTGTAATGGTGGACGTTATAAGTGGGCGGTGAATATATTTTTGCTCTATCTATCTATCTATCTATCTATCTATCTATCTATCTATCTATCTATCTATCTATCTATATAGATTTTAAAGATATTTCGCAAATTGCGTTCGCAACAGATTTTGTCTTTGGCAAAATTCGTTTAGTGGGCGAAATTGTAGTCTTACATGGGCATGGTCAAACATTTTGTTTTAACTAAAATGAAAATGTGAGCACGAATTTGGATGGGGCTTTGAGTCTACATATACGAACAATATTTGGTTAATTGTTATTTATCTCGAGATCGGTTCTTAATAGTTGTATAAAACTTGCCTGATTGTCATAATTACACAGCTACCAAATAAATTGTCGCAAGTCCGACGTCCTGGAAAATTTAAGCATGCCTATTTCGGTAACATGGTCGAAATATCATTAAAAAAAAACGATGAGTCGCATTTTGAAGCGGTTTAGTTTTGGTTCATCCACTGTAACTGAAGTTTGACCAAATCCATACGCTCTTGTATAAAATTTGACTGGAATTCCTGCGCAACCTCATATTAACACAAAATAACAACATAACCCAATAGATTTCACATGGGCTACTCCAGAACTAAACCTATGCAAGTTTTCACAAATTTTATATACAAATCGTTTTTATTTACTACCACTAAAATTTGTCTAGAACCTCTTCTTAACAAATTGGTTCAATTGACCCAAAGGGGTACAACAAAGCCAAGAGTGCTCCTCACAAATCACTTTCACTGGTTTTTCGCCACATGTGCTCTAGAATACTCCTATGCAAATCGGTTCTATTGACACAACAAAACTCATGTGCTCAGATCAAAATCGAATTCTTCTTAAGTTTCATTTTCACATACATATGACGCCTTCCATGCTCAAATGCTTTGGGAGATTTCGTTTAGAAGATATTCTGACAAATTGTCTGTGCATCTATCTGTTTTATTGGAAACTACAGAACGTGCACTAACCGAATTTTCGCAATGAGTTAAACAAATTAATCGGTGGAAAATAAAATTTAAAATTAATCATTATATCATCCTATCGTGCAACTTATCTTAAATTTTGGGACAATTGTCACTCTCTGCATATGCCATCAATTGATTTAAAATTAGTTTATTCTAAGCCAAAATCAATTAAGTTAATTTCCAATTGATTAACAATTAATATAAGCGACTATTAATTTGCATTTGCGGAAGTCAAAAGTAAATCTTTAAACTTGGCTGAACTGCTGGGCAACTGCCATGTCAGTGGGCACATATCCAAGGTATTATTATTAATTTGACATACGTGCAATCTCAGAATTGTATAGTTCATATTTTCAGTTGGACTGCATTATCTGAAAGATATTTGTTTCATTTATACGATCAATGCTTAAAGTTTCTGGATATTTCAATTGATTATTATTTTTTCTTTATAAAACGTGCTTACTACATTTTTATGGCACATTTCCGGTTATATGCGAGGAGAAGTTCCGCTTAACAAATGACCGTTTAAATTGTTTTTTAAAAACACACACACACGCACACTTTTGGCAGCGCTTTGCAAATAATTTAAATTTGATTTATTGTCGTTCAAATATTTACTGTTAGTTGCTATAAAAAATTTAGAAAATTCAAAAAAGTTCCACTAGTTTTATTAATGACGGCTTAAGTTTAAGTTTACGTTTTCGATTCGTTTCGTTTTTTTTTTGGTTTTGGTTTTTCTTTAAATAATCGACCATAAACAAATTCTTCACCGATGCTCTTCGATTGCTTCAAAGCATTTTATTGTCGCGTTTAACTGTTTCACGATTCCACCAACAATTGCACTCTCCACTCTGACAACCGAAAGCTTGTCAAATAGTTTAAATATTTAATTTTTTTATTTAATTTTCCATTATTTGCAAATGTTTTTTTTCCGTTTTTTTTATTTAATGTTTCAGTTTTTGAAGTCTTTCTTCCCTTTTAATGAAAAACCGAATACGCTATAAACGCACGATGAGTACCATAGTTCGTTTTCTCGTGTGGCGTGTTGTAACCGTTATGTTTCTTTTAATTCAACCGTTAGTTATGCTGCCAAGTTTACGAAGCAACAAAAAAAAAACAGAGTCACTCATACAAACACGAAAAGCACGAGGCTGCAAAACAAGATTACCATGTAACCATTTTTATTTTATTTTTTTGAACTAGTTCTTTGTTAATTTCATTTGTTGAAAATGCGAATATGACGATTAAAAAAATGAATAATAATATTTAAAATGTGAATAATTTATAAGAAAAAAGGATTTAGTTATTACAAAATTAAATACATAGCTCAAAACTGAAGACTTTCTTTTTATAGTAAATTTTTATAGTAATTATTTTACTGCGTCTTTCAAATTTATTCCCTATGTCAAAAGACGAGCTGACACAAAATTTTAGATATCTAGGCTCATCGAAAGTTTATTATATTCACCATTCTTACCCAATCTTTTTAATATAGGCAATTTTTAGAATAACATTAGTGTCTGGGTATAGTGAACACCTCGATATAGTGAACACCCACATTTTTACATGGAGTACTCTGAATAGTGAACAATCGAAATGCTTTTCAAAATTTGTTACATAGCAATAAAAAACACAAACAAAACTCTACAAATGACGCTGGCATATTAACACTGCGATGTCTACGTGAAAAAGCGTTCCAAACGTCAATTTCTGAGCGCAGGAACAACAAATGTCCACCTTGAAAGAGGGAACAACCCGGCTATAGTGAACAGCGCTTGCAATAATTAGTTACCTATATCCAGACACGACTGTATTCACCATTCACACCCAATATTCTTAATATAGGCAATTTTTAGAATTATTTCAAAATTTTAAATAAATTGGCTTCACATGGATTTGTCTATTAGTTTAGGCCAAAAACTAATTGAACTATATAACCAAATTTCATAAGAATTCAAAATTAGGTCCGCATTCAAAAAAATAAAGTTTAAAAAAAAAATGTATCCCATCCTTTTTGGTGCAGTTCCCGACACTGACCAACCTACTCAGATAACAAATATGAGAATTTTAGAAGCAATTCGCCAAATAATCGAATTTTTCATTTTAATTTTACTTTTTGAAAATTCGAAATTTTTACTTAATCAAGAACTGCAAGCAAATATTTAAGGGGCTATAACTTGTTTGTAAACTAATTTGCACACTTCTTTGGCAGACATTTAAAGATTTTTGGAGCGCTTTAAGTATTTGGAAAAAAAAAATTGCTTTTAAGGCGTACAACTCTGAGTAGAAGAATTCGCTTGACTGCGGAAATATATATATAACTCTTAAAAAGAAAATTAAGCCCTCGTCAAACGCTTTAATTGGGCATCAAATGCCAAAGTTATGACAAAAAATTCATTATGTTTCGAAATAATTCGAACTGAGCTCGGGCACCCTGGAGCTTTAATCGGTGATGATCAAATTTATAATGTTATTGTTACAGCTCAAGCTTTCAACCAGGGTGTGGTGTGGTGTGGGTGGTCCGATAAGTACTTAGCCTCTCCGTCCGATGAAGGCCTACTTTGCTGATCTAAAAAAAAACATTTTTTTCAGACGGTTTAAAAAAGTCGGAGACTATGTTAAGAAAATTTTCGTTTCGTTTTTCTTTTGTAGGTTAAGTACTTATCGGACCAACATTATATATATAGCCAACATATATGGCTTTATCATGAAGATAATATGTGACAAATTTATAAAAAAAATTAAGTAGCCACTACATAATATTTTAACAATATATATATGAAGTTATATATGAAGTTCTTGACATTTTCCATACAATGTTATATCCAATCAATACAAAATGAGTTATGGACTTCTCAATTTACATTTATATCTCGTCGATTTTAAAACAATTTTATTTTTAAAACATAGTATTATTTATTTATAAATCATAATTGTAACGAATTCGATGCACTTGTCTGTCTTAAATTGGAATAGAAGTCATCATGCACATACATATATTAAATACTTAAAAACGTTCTGGCGAATAACGAAAAGGAATGGCAAGCCTGCTTTCTATACGATATTATAAAAATAAAACGAAATAGGACATTTTTCGTTAAGCGTAATACAACACGAAGAAGAAATGACAACGCATCATGCGGCTAGTATACGGGGTTATGAAGTAACATCGAGAGAGACCAATTCATAACCTCTCGTTTGTACTTTGGGATGAGCTGCCGAAACGCTGCCCAAATCCTTAAAGTTGTATTTGCATGAATATGTTTCTTAAATGCAATATCCGCTTATAAAGACAACGAATTCGAATGATTCCTTTCGTCTGTATGTGTGTGCGCCTTTTTAAAAGTTCTTATGGCTTTTGAGCCTGAACATCAGGTTTCTCAAGTCACGTCCTGTTTCAGTATATAATGATATGGCAGGGTGCTTGTAGACATATTCATATAGTCAAATGGTTGAATTCTTCAGATCGTGTTGTTTTGCAAATCTTCACTATGAAAACTGAATTTTCTTTGTTATACACAAATAAATTATTGCAAATCAAAGCGGCGACCAACTCAAAAATTTGTCAAATCCAACTTGTGCAACTAGTGTCTGGCACATGTACCAAAGAAGAGAATAAAGAAACATCCACCTCGCCGGTAGAGATCGATCGACATTTTTTTTGTTTTTTTTTATACCCTTCGCCAAGTGCAAGTGCACTTACCGCAGGGTATATTGAGTTTGTTCTTCCATTTGTAACGCCCAGAAGAGGGCGTGGTAGGTAAGACAAAGTATTTATGTATGTATATAAATGATCAGCATCGGATGTTGAGTCGATGCAACGATCCCAGCGATTATAGCCGTAGTTTAAGAGCTATCGAGCTGAAATTTAACACTTTATTAGTAACACAAATCTACTAATCAAAAAGGGGCGTGATCCAAAAAGAACAACGCCTACTTATAAGAGAGACATGTATCACATATATATGTGCAAAAAGAATTTTTTGGTGTCACTGAAATGGCTTCTTCTTAGAAGATATTTCTTTTACTAGTTTTTATGTAAAATAGTAGCTTATAGAACCCGGCGTTGCCTGGGTTTTATTTTGAATAGAAATATGTGTAAGATAATAAGCTAGCGGAGCTTCTTGTTACTCCCGTTGTAGTGTTTCATCAATGTTTCACACATTACAAACAAACAATTGTATGTAATAGTATATAAATTTAACCGTTCATAGAATAGTTGCTCATACTTTGTTTTACTCTAAAACTCTTCCAATCAAAAATAATCTGATTACAGAAACAATATTCTGTAGTCAAATATAAAAATTGTTTGATTACTTTGGAATATATAAATATAGTGAAAATTGTAGACCTTGTAAACCACTACCAGAGGTACATTACGATAGCAAAACAGCTAAGTCCAATGCATGATACTCCAAATTGAAGATGTACAACTTACATAGACTGAAGAAATCATTCGAATTTGTAAAGCCATGATTTGCAAAGAAGAAACTCTTTAATTATTTAAGCAATAAAGTCAAATTATCAGTAGCGTTTGATGCACTAAGGTGACCATTGGAGCAGTGTTTCAAAAACGTACAGATAATATGTTGGAACTTTTGAGCATATTGCTCAAAATAATTGACTGTGACTGAAGTTACACACGTACTTAGCATTTATATATCTATACTGTAAATAAAAATGAATTATTTTTTTTAATCTTTCTTTCTATCTTTACATTTATCAGATTTTGGAGAGTTGCTGTGCCCACACCGAGGATTGTTTCAGGCAAACAAAAAATTTGCAAGGCTCACTTAGTATGCCCACAATTTGTAAAACTAAATAAAAACATTCGATTATTTCGCTAATATTGCTCCTAAAAAATTCGTTATCTGAGTTGCACATGCACTATCGACAACTTCCCAAAAAATGGGCGTAGTTGGATCAATTTAACAATATACGATAAAATTGTTAATATTGCTCCTTAAAATTGTAAATTTTGTTTCAGAGTTTGTATGGCTACTGCCGATAATTTCACCGCAGTAACTCAGAATTGCTGCAATGTTGAGTACCTGGAGACTCCGCTATCTACCGGAAAGTTCCGCTTACATCTTCTTTTTTTTAAGGTGGCATTGCAACACCTGCCGGGAATTCGCAAGTCGCACATATATTTTTATCAATTTTGGTACTTTTAATTAAGAACTTCGTCTTTTTAATTGCACTATTAAACATTTTTGAAGGACGACATTTGACGGCTTCGTCAGTAATCAGTGAAGAATTTCTACACATTTTAAACGTCTTTAGTCTCTGGGTGATCTCCAATTACTTATCTCAACCAAAATTTAGCTGCGTGCGAATATACAAAATGTCCAAGACGTGCAGAACATCACGTCACTGTATACAACAACTTTGAAGGACTTCGTTCATCTTGGGATCAGCATAGATACAACGAACGACGCCAGTGAAATCAAACGTAATGGTCGACAAATTCCAATTTGACTAAATATTCGAATTTAGTTTTGGCTACTTAATTTTTAGGCGAGGTTTAGACAAGGATAAAATACCGTTTGATTGAGCTCTATGTACCGCTGCACTTCACTCTTCAATGGACTTGGAGAGCTGTCGGTAATCGACTTTAATAATCCACAAAATTTCCTAAATCAGCCAAGGTATACCACCGGCCACATGTACTCAGACCCTTTCCATATTCTATGCGGTGTGAGAAAGCCGAACACTATGGGAACCTATTACTATCTTACCATTTGTGTCCAAAGTTATTGAATAACTCATGCATACAAAGTTAAACAAATATCTTCTAGACAATTTTATAATCTGGGTTTCGTCCAGTTCTAGTTCGTGTTGAACTAGATATACATATATATAGTTTATGTCACTGGTGCCTTTCTCAATTGTAATCTAATTATTTATAATCATGTTTTATTGAAAATAAATAAATAAAATATGGATAATCTTTTAACCCTTCTCGACCACTCTGAACAAATGACCACTTTCAAGTGAATTTCATTTATCATCCTAACAAGCTATAATAATAATTAAATCATATCAGGCCGTATTTGTTATTGTTGTTCTTTTATCTCCCAGTGTGGAGCATAGGGACCCAATTACGCATTTCCTTCTCGTACGATTCTTCGCGATTAACTTAAGCTCCTTCCATGACTTTCCTGTTGTACCAATCTCACAGTTCAATGTTTTTTCCCATGACGATTCAGGAAGTTCTCTTTAATGGCTTCCCTGAGGATTCCAGTCAAGCGCTTAACGGCATGTTTCAGTTCAGGTTGTTTACGGAGAGTGTGTCCTAATCAGCGCCATTTGCGTCTTTTGATAAAAACTGCGATTGCCGCCTCTATGGTTTGGTCAATCAAGCTTTTTTTTCGCGTCTCAAAATGTGTGCAAGGATCAATTTTGGATCCTCTGCTCGTGTTACGTATATAAATGACCTTCCTGATTTTTAAGCAACTGCAATGTTCATCTCTTCAGACTACGTACAGTTATGTATATCTTGCAAGTGAGGCAACCTTTCTGTGCGATTACAAATGGTTTATGCCTTATCAACAAAGTTATGAGCCCACATTTCTTTAGCAAACATTTTCTAGATGGCATAGAAATTGAACTCGCCAAATCAGCAAAAATCTGGGCGTAATATTTAATAGATCGCTAACATAGAATGATCATATCTGTAGTTCGATTGGAGTGGTTAATGGAGTGCTTCGTTGTCTCTGGTTAACACCTCATTTCATTCTACAGTATCCTGCCTAGTTCCAACGTTGCTATACGGCTGTGAAATATTTCTGAATTGTGATGTTGTTGATAGTAGCAGGAAGCTTAACGTTGTCTACAAAAACATTTGCTAGGCATAATTATTTATGACTTAAAACCAAATTATCACGTCACGCATTGTGGTAATAAAATATTTTTACGATTTGCCTAAACAATTTCTTAAAATACAGAAATCGAATTTTATTACACTAAATTATTTTTACCATGGAACCATAGAATACGTTTTTTTCTTTGCGATTAATTTAATTTAACAGTTTCATTCAATTTAGCCAATCGTGTTTAACTTCTGAGCGACAATTTTTTATGCATCCTAACCAACTACAAATTATAAGTATCGCATTGCGTATGAACCTATCTTAAAATGGTTCCATCTAAATACTTCATTCCTATTTCTTTATATCTTCTCTTTTTCCTTTACATCTGCTTGCTTATTCCGACACTATCCTGGGTACAGCACAGTGGTCCATGAGAACTGAGAGCTATAGTCACTGCCTAACTCCAGCTACAAATTATAAGTATCGCATTGCGTATGAACCTATCTTAAAATGGTTCCATCTAAATACTTCATTTCAATATCTCTATTTTCTTAATCCGACACTATCCTGGGTACAGCACAGTGGTCCATGAGAACTGAGAGCTATAGTCTCAAACGTCTTTGGAATTCACTGCCTAACTCCAGCTACAAATTAAAAGTATCGCATTGCGTATGAACTTATCTTAAAATTTGTCCATCTAAATACTTGAATCCTTCATCTCAACTTTCTTATGCCGACACTATCCTAGCAAAATGGTCTATGAAAAATGAGAGCTATTGGTCCCATACCAGCGCGCAATTTTTTTAAACTATTGTAATTCCCCCAACTAATTCTTATTGAATGTTCTTCTTCGTTTTAGCTTTAAATTGAGCTGCTGTGTGGGCATATTATTTTCTGACAGTGTCAATAATCCAAGTATTATTTATAGTTTTGTAATAGCCCAGAAAAGCTTTTCATGTTCCGAATGGAATCATATGGTGTGACCTAAACTGCAATTTAAAAGATATTCGCCTTGTTGTATTGGCATTTTGAAACCAATATATATATACTTCGAAAGTGATTTCAAAATAATATAACAATAATTAAACAATTTTCAAATTGCGAAATCCTTCTATTCCAATTTCGAAATAGTAAAACTTCAAAAACGTTTTGCTTTAAAATCGATTTTACTATTATTTATGAATGAATTTTGATTCTAATTGAGTTTTCTAAAAGCCCGAGCAATGTTGGGTACTTTTTGCTATATGTTGATTGTAAATAAAAAAAAATAAGTTTTCAGTATGGACGTTTGACGAAATTTAAACAAAAACAAAATTTTTTTGTTAAGCCATTTTATTTTTGAATATTTTGAAACACTGTTTTGCTTTTGTTGTTTCTTTTTGTTGATACAAAAAAAAAGCAAAAAAAAAACAACAAAAAAAAAATTTGGTGGAATTTCTATCTATAGCTTTTGTTATATTTTTTTTGTTGGTTTTTACAAATAAACCAAATCACCAGGCTAGGCAGGCAGGCAGAGGCGGCAATCTGTCGTATACTTGTTGTGGCATGTGGCAGCTGCAAAAGAGCTATGATTATAGTATTCTTAGAATGTGTTGGTAGTAGTAGAAGCCAGTGTGGTCTTACGTCGTCCGTCGTACAAATTTTTAGCCATTTTAGTTGTTATTCATAATACTGTGTGTGTCGGTTGTTTCGTCCGGTCAGAGTCAGAAACCGTTCTGAATATCGCAAATCCAATTCGAAGGAACCAAAAACCACTTTACTATCAAACGAAAACGCAAAAATATATATTCGCAAACGCCGGGTACATTATTCTGAACTCGATCTAACTAAAAAAAAAAATTAAATATATATATAACTCGATCGAAAAAAAACTTAAATATATATATATATATATGTATATATATATTTATATACTATAGTATTTGTGTGCACATTTGGTAAGTCTATATGCGATATAAGTTTTAGACAAAACATTTTCAAATTTATCGAAAAACTTGATTAATATAGACAGGCAGACAGGCAGACAGATAACAAAAATCAAGTATGGTTAAAATAACCAAATGGAAGAGCTTCCTTTTATATATGTATATCAAATTAAGAATTCATTACTTTTATGTATGACAATTTGCTTAACATTATCTTTATAGTTAATTGATGACTTAAAGTTTTCTAACTATACACTCTTTTGACGTTACATAATATCTTTGGAAATCAACCCGATCATAGTAACAAATTCAAGACATATCATAAGCGATTACTCTAAGCTTGTATTTATTTTGTACCTCATGTTATAAACAAACATTTCAGGAATTATACTTCATATAAAATATGCATCGATATATTATATATATATAAAAATGTGCTTTACAGAATTTTTCATTACATTTATGTATGTCGGAAATGTTCGAGATTATGAATTATATTCGGGGGATACCTGTAAGCTCGAAAAGTTGCGAGCCACATTTCGGGTATTCGCATTTTAAACGGCTTCGAAAGCAATTCGACAGTTCAGTCAGGGTTTCGTTGTATAATAATCGTATCAGTCGATACAAAACTAATCAGTTTATTAGTTTTATCTGCTTTTTGTTTTGATTCGAATAAGTCGCTAAGCTTTGAAATCTATATTACAAAACAAGTTTTTTTCTTATTTCTAGCCAAATTTATGTTTTACAAGTTTTAGAACAAAAACAAAAATGTACTTTAATTGTTCTACAATTTTGTTACTTAAAGTTATAAAATTCACATGGCATTTGTAGTTGTTTCCTACATACAAGCAACACTGAAACATACGAACAACAACTTTGCGTGGCTTTTTTTGCGTCCAATGTGCCTCGAATACTTGCGTGGCACCCGAAAACTGGGTTTCATAAAATTTGTGACAGTTCTTTTTCGAGGCTCGCAAACTTTGAGAAGTTTCGAGGCTTCGTTATCGTTATACGTTATCGTTATTTCGTATTGCAATATTTATTTAACGATATTGTGTCAGGCTGTCTTTGAGATTTTGGCTTTCTTTTCGAAGGTCGCTCCTATCGACTATTTTTAATGTGTACTTTTATTATAAGTATTTCATTCAAAAAAATTGTTATCAATAAACTTTGTTATATCATGAATAACCCTAATTTGATTACTTTATTTTTTTATATATAGAAATTGAAGGCTTTATTTTTAAAAGTATTTTATATATAAGTACTTTTTACATTTTTAAAATCATTAAAAACTCTAATTTGATTGAGTTAGGATTGTAGGATTGCCAATAGAACTATTCAATGTTGTAACGACTTTATTAAAAAAATAAACAAAAACAAATTATTTTAATTAATACAATCATTTTCAACAATTTATCAGTTCATGTCCAGTCGTTAGAGATATAGCGTGTAAATTTTGTAAACTGTTATACAGGTTAGATTTCAGAGCCAACCGGCGTGGGACTACGAAAAAAAACACAAATTTCTGTTCATGCAATATTTTGCGAACCATTGAAGATATTGCATTGAAATTTGGTTTAACAAAAAATTTTTGTTATTCTGTAAACGAAACAAATGGGTTGAACATATTAGGGTGGCTCATAATTATTGTATTTTTCGGTTTTCCTGACACACAAAAGCGCGATCAAACTATTTTTAACATGATCTTAAAAATTTGCTTTTCGTTTTGTATGTAAGCAAAGAAAAGGTATTTTCTAGTACCAAGAGAGAGACCAACGACTAGAAATTGCGACTCTATAAATTGGTTGAAATATGCAAGTTTATTATTTGTTAAAGTTTCACCATTCTTAAGGGTACTTTTTTTTTACCATAACTTTGAGCAAAACGAGTAAATTTTTTCAAGTGTACATTAAGTCAGTGAAATTCCGAGTTGAATATAATATAAAAAGTTTTATTTTGAAACGATTTTTATATACATTTGTATTACATTTTGTTTCAGATCGCAAACCAGAATAAAAGAAACTTGAATCTTTTCTGCCTAAATCAGGAAGAAGTTTATCAAAATGGAATCAGGCTCTGAAGCTGCGGTAAGTCTTGGAACTATTCAATACTCGTCGTAAAATTGCAATAATTTCGCTTTGCACATACAATACATATGTGTATAAAATGCTTATACATAAGTCTTATATTGTAAGCTTATTTACTTTGTATACATACGCTTATTTACTTTGTAAATGCACGCTTAATTGCTTTGTATATATACGCTTATTTACACGTATATACTTAAGTATATTAATAATTTGAATGCATAATTAATAACCAATATTATATAAAAAAAAACGATACATACAATTTTTATACAGCAATTCGTACAAATATTAAACGATATTCTGCCATAAATTCTCTTTTATATACTTTTATATATTAAGCTCTTACTTTTATATGCTTCAAATGTACTTTAACCATATATGTAAAACTTGTTTCAATATCTTTTAAGTACTTTTCATTCAGTTCATTCACCAAACATTACAGTACTGATAAATTGTTTATGAGCGAGAAAATATTGTATATATATATGTATATGTATACATATATTTTTTACCTAAATAGCGTCTCGATTCCACAATCGAAGCGACTATTCTGTAAGAATCTAGTCAAATTATATAAAAAGAACTGCAAAGAAAAGGTATTCTCTAGTGCCACCTAATGGAGCAACGAACCGACATATGGCAGAGTCTACTACTAGAAATTGCGACTCTATAAATTGGTTGAAAGACGGTGAAAAAAATTTACCGTCTAAAAGACATTATTACCAATTCAGTTCCATGGTCCATGAGGATTGAAAGCTATGGTCTAATACCAGCCCATGTCAACTCTAAACCATTACCAGAGCTGGGCACGAACTAGTTAAAAAGCTTAAAACTAAAAATTTAATGAAGTTAAAGTTCTTGCTTGTTGATAACTTTCCCGTTCATTTTGAAAATCACTTAAAAGTTAACTTAACTTAACTCGCGTTAAATTTCTTCCGTTAATTCAAGTTAGTTAAATATGAAACGAACAATTTAAAAAGTTAAAATCAATAACAAAAAAGGAAAGATCAAGAATTGAATTAGGGCAAATCGATTGATGCAGACTTCTGGGATATAAATAAATTAAATTACTTTACATAAAAACTAACGGAATCACAAATTTAACGACATTTAAAATTTTTTCCAAAATAAATTTAAGTTAAAAAATAACTTTTAGCGTTTTGCTTTCATTTTAGTTGAAAGTTTTCAGTTGGTCTTGGGTGGAATTTAGAGAATATATTTCTACACTACTTAAAGAAATGTTTCAAAAAACAACCTGTTCTCTTTAATTTTTGCACCAGCTTAAAGTACCCGTCGATGCTCGGGTTTTTTTTAATAGAGTCATGTCGAAGTTTATTGGATTTCGTCGCCATATACCAATTTTTATCGCAATGGAGCATCACGGTACTAAACTATAGCGATGGGCGTTAAATTAAACCAACCACGCCCACTTGCTCATTGGTGGTAAATATGATCACCATACAGCTCGATATCAAATTATTGAATCATCATAGAGTTACAACGATGGGCGATAATTTAAATCAACCGCGCCCACTTTACGTGCGATGGTAGATATATATTATATAAAGACAAATTAACAGAGCAGAGCATCACATTCCTAAGATATGGTGGTGGGCGTTTTATTCAACTGATCATGCCCATGATATGGTATATTTCGTCACCATAAACGTTCACACCAAATTTGTTTGGTCCTGGAGTAAAACGTTCGTAATATATGGAAGTGGGCGTTTATTTAATTCAACCACGCCTACTTTTGGAGGAATTGTCAACAGTGGTCCTGTCAATTCAAATACCAAATTTCAGATTTTTAGGAGTAATATTAGCAAAATAATCGATTTTTTTTACTTGATTCACAAATGATGGACGAAGTATGTGGGCGTGGTAGATTTCATATTGCCAATGATTCCTTCCAGAGCCATCCTGACATATATGTTCCAAGTTTAAAAGATGGGTCAGAGACCCATTGTTGCTATTTTAAAATTTTTATATTCTTTTACTGAATTACTTACAGAATTGAAAGTCCATATATGCTTTTTTTAGTACCCGGCGTTGCCCGGGTTGTTGACAGTAGTCACTTTAACTCAATCACCAAAAGAATAATTGGCCATTTGATGAATTTGACGTCCATAACTGTAACTCAGGAACGGAGTGCTCTATGAAGATAAAATTTACTGTGCAAATATATATGGTGGCGAAATCTTCTATAGTAAAAAGTGGGCGTGGTTGGATCAATTTAACGCCCACTGAACTATCTACATATTTTTAAGCTATGAACATAAATTTGTACCAATTTTTATTAGAATCCGAGCCGCATTTGTTTCTGATTTCGGAAAGAATTTATCATACACATAAAAAAATTAAGTAAAGTTTAAAATTGTTGAAAACTTATTTTTTAAATTATTTCTAAGCGAAACTGCATTCATTTGAGAAGATTTAGTTTTGTTGAAACTAATTTTTTTATTATTTATAATTTCAATCAATAATATTTGCCTATATTAAATATTTGAATTATAATGTTAATTAAATACTTCAATAAATTGTAATTATCTCGATAAAGGTTAATCAACTTTTCAGTCTCGCCCACTTTTGCTGGAATTATATTCGAATAAATATGTTATCAAATTTAAAATTGTAAACCTAATTTAAATGAACTTCCCATTAGTCCCCATTGTGCGTTGGTATATATTGTCACCTGGTACCCCTAAATCCGCTGCACCATTTCACCTACCGATAATCACATTTTATGTAACTAAAATTGTATCACTTTCCGGTTAGATGCAAAAACTTTGACTCACCCCTGCAATCACGTCTCCGAGGTAAAATGGTGGGTGTCAAATAGACCCACTGCACCCAGTGACATGATAGAAATATTCCCCAAACAACTCCACACAAATGCTATCATCGTAAATCGTTCTTAAGCTACAACGGTGAGCGTTAAATTGATCCAACCACTCCCACTTTTGTGAGGTGGCAGATATGATTATCATAGACCATCACGTTCCTGAAATATGACGGTGGACGTTAAATTGATTTGATCATCTTCATGTGGTCATCTCAACTCAAATATCAAATTTGGAAAGTTTATTTAATCGTAATCAACTAAAAAACTTATATATGAATCTAAAAAAAACCCGAGCATCGCCGGTTGCTTTTAGCTAGTATTAAATTAATTTGCCGAACTTCATGGTACACGTGTATGTACATCGCTCATCATAGAGAAACAATTCCAAAAGGAATGCAAAATAAATTGGACTACCTCTCCAGGTCTTCGTCAAGCCAAGCCCTAGCTACTCGTGAGCTTAAGCGTCTCACAAGATAGAATCATGCTAAGCAGACCGGCTATCTCACGGAACATAGCTAGTTAAAATATCGCCTTCATAAAATGATTCTATCCTCCGATATGAAACATCATGTCCAGCTTTGGCCAGACATCGTTTTAAATATTTTAAGCAGGGTTTTCCAACACCAGCTTCAATTATCACAGGCTCGACAGGATCTACTCTATCCTTCATATTTGAATTTTGAATACAAGAGAACTTTAATGGTCGTAATCACTTAGGTGTCTTAACATCTTCCTAACAGACTTTGCTCGGCTTTCGCGTGGTCCAATTATTGGATAAAGTAATTTGTCCATGTTGCAACGTTAACGCTTCATTGATTGATTGATTGAAAGAGGCTTTAAATCTTTAAAAGTAACTGAAGTATTCTGGTTCTTCTTTTTAACTGAAATTTCTTTAAGATAATTAGTTGATTAAATTATATTTGTGTGTACGAGTAAATGTTGCATATTGGGTACTTTCACACCAAATTTTAATAATCAGAATATCCTTATTCCTCATCAGAATATCCTCCCGTTGTATGTCGGCAAATGTAGTTATCATATGGATCATAACATTTCTGGGTTACGGCGATGGACGTTAAATTGATCCAATCAAATTTTTGATTTAAGTTCTCAAAAGTGGCCAAACAAATTCAAGATTCTAAAGCGCAACATTACCGAAACCATCGAATATCTTTACTTCATTTTACTAAATGTGGGCGTAGTAGATGGACGTGGTCGATTTTTTTTTCAACCACAACAACTTACCAAAATTTCATTGCAATCGAATGAATGGTTAAAAAGCGTTTGGGCCACAAGAACGAAAGAAAGGTGGAGAGAACCATTCACTTTTATAGCTCGCAACACTAAGCGAACAAGCTTGATTAGGTTAGAGCGGGAGGCTATCAGGTCGTATAAGAATTTTCAATATTTTCTGAGGCCCCAAATTTAAAAATATTGAATAATATTAGCAGAATTTATGTAAGTCGAATTTTGAAATCCAGAGTTTGGATTTCAACCTAGTCAGATTTTCGATTCAAGCCATTAAGAAATATATTTGAAGTTCGATGCCGTCGCTGGTCGGGCTCGAACTTCACATTTTTCAGTATAATATTATCAAAATATATATTTATATTAAAATTAAAAAAGTTTTCATTTATTTTACTACAAAAAATTGACTTGGATTATTTTTTATTTTTTGAAAAAGGATTTCAAGGACTCCAACTAAATCGATTAAACAACTTTGTAGCATGATCAAATCGATTTGGTACATTTCGAATAGCTTGTTCATTAACCAAGTTTGGTTTTAAAGCTTTGTATATAAGTTGGTGACTTTAGTTTCGCAGCTTTGTTTCTATCACTGATAATTTAGGATCAGTTTGTTTTAATTTTTGAATATTGGCAGGACAAGAAAGTTAGCATCTGTCGCAATGATATCAGAAATTCTTAATACATTTTTCACTGTATAAAAGCACGCACGCACACACACACACACTCTGTAAATACCAACAAATATGTTTTAATTTTACAATATGTATGTATGTCCCTCCTTCAACCGCTACGCAGATTCCATCGACCGACCCGATCCAACCTGCTTCCCGTCAAACCCAAAACCTTTTACTAATTAAGTTCAAATAAAAAATATAAAAAAAAACAAAACAAAGAAAAAAAACAAAAACAAAAAACAATTTATGTCTCAACAGATGAAATCGATATCGACGTCCAAAACTAAAATTGAGGAATCAACTTCGTCCTCTTTGTCGTCGTCGTCTTCAATACTCAAACAATCATCGTTGAGTTCGGAAAAGAAAAGTGTGCAACAAGTGAGTTCGGTCGTTATCGGCGGCGATGATTTAGCAATGATCGAGCAATTGCCAAGTAAAATGTCCATGTTGATGTTGGACACTGTCGGTGGTGGCAAGGACGACCAATCAACTGCCGCTGTGCTTAGTGCCGGCGGTGATGGTGGTGCTACAATCGAAATCGATTCGGCCAATGCTGGCCAGCAGCTGAACATGTCGTCGACAGGCAACACTTCAACATCGTCGTTGTCCTCTTCCCAATCGACTGTGTCGTCCGTTCAGAAGAAGTCAACCGCTACCGTTGTAGCCCAGTCGTCGTCATCGTCGAAAACCTCATCATCGGTGAGTTGCTCATCGATCACTTCTGCGTCATCCTCGTTGTCGTCGTCGCTTAAATCCTCCAAACTAATCAATGAAGCAATCATGTCATCAACTGAAATCGTTGAAGATGATGCATTCTAAATAGGAAGCCGAAGTCGAAATTTGCGAAAACTTAAATAAAATCGTTTCGGCCTTAGCCGCATATAAATATCAACTTTTACTTGTTTTTTTTCTTCAATTAATTAATTTATCTGTACCATGTAAACAAAATTTGAAAAGCAATAAATTGTGAAAATGTTCCTAACTTTATTTCTTGCGCGTAATTACTTTGTAACGCTCTGTACGATCGAGCACGATCGATGCCCACACAACTTCCGGTCGAAATGTAAAGATCGCACAAACTCTGCACCATACACTACGACATTGACCATACCCCACGGCAGTGACCATACATCACGACAGTGACCATACCCCACGGCAGTGACCATACATCACGACAGTGACCATACACCACCACGACAGTCCCACAAACACTCGGACAGAAAATTTGAAATTTTTTGGGGCAATTATTTTGTAATCGAATATTTTATCACCAGTACTGAAAGGCATTTTTACTCATATTTATATATGTATGTCCCAGCTTATAGTAGCTGGCGTTGCTCGGGTTTTGTTTTGAATAGAAATGTGTATGAGATTATAAGTTCACAATCCAACCACGCTCATTTCTGCTGGCAATGACCCTAAAAACTCAGATACCAAATTGAATTTTTAGTAACAATATTAGCAAATAAATTGAATTGAAAATTTTCACTTAATTTCACAAACTGTGGGCGTAATAAGTGGGTGTAGCAGATATTGTATATCGTCTTTTATTCTTTTCGGTGCAACCGTGAGCTATGGTGGGCGTAAAATTAATCCTACTTATTTCTAAAACTGCGCGTTAAATTGATCCAGCCTCTCTAATAGGAAATTTAAGATTTTTAGAAGCAATATTAACGAAATAATTTCACAAATTTTAAGCGTATTAGGTAAGCTTTGCAGATTTTTTTCAGCCCAAAACCTTTCCGAGCATGAGCATAGCAACTACTAAAAAATTTCATTCTGATCGGAGAAACTGCTTAGACGCGCCCATATAGATATAACGTATTCTCCTAAATAGATATACATATTCTCCAATCGGAGTTAAATTTCTAAGGTGAGCAAGATTGGACAAAAACTACTCCTAGAACTAGAATCTTCCCTTCATATGCAGAGTTGTAAAAATTAATAACTTCAAAATCGGTATTTAACTTTCGTAGCAACATGAAATTACTTACAAAATGGTTCTGATCGGATAAGAGCAACGCCCACTTATAATCTATCTACTTATATACATTATATAAAACAAAGTTGGATACCTATGAACACGCATCACTCAAGAACGGATCGTCTGATTTGAATTATTATTTTTTTTTTGTTGTATTAGTTTGCGGTCAAGGATGAACATATGGGGTATTAAAAATTGGTATATTCAAAAAGTGGGCGTGGCAAATTTTTCCCTTTAAAGCACAGTATCTCGCAAAATTGTTGCACTACAATATTGAAATTTGGTATGTAGTCATATATAATCAATGTCGTATGACTACAAAAAAATTGCGGAGATCAAAGAAAGGGGCGTTGTACATCCATACAACCCTAATTTTGTTTGCTCTCTATCTCTGAAACTATTTGTCTTACAGTACTGGGACTTAAGATGAAGTCATATGATATCTATTCGACATCTATATAACACAAAGTTGTATATCTATGAACACGCATCACTCAAGAACGGATCGTGTGGAATTGTAAATACTCGAAATGATTTCAATCCAAAAATCAATTTTGGGCGGCACGAAGTTTGCCGGGTCAGCTGGTTATATATAAACAGATAATCTTAGATAAATTATGAAGTATTTATAATATTTCATACTATAGGTAATTCCTTAGACTACAATAACATTTTCTTGAAGTTTATTTTTCGCAGAAATTAACCCTTGAAATGCAAACAATTTTTTAAAGTAGATTTCTCTCAAAATTGTAGAATGGTTCGTGGCCTTATAGACCTCTTGAGTATCTACATTTGCAAGTGTTAACCCATTTCAGTTTCAACTTAGCTAGCTAACTCCAGACTTTTTTTTCAGGGAATCGAATTTTTTTAAGTACTATAAATTTTCGAAAAATGATTTTTTTTTCATTGTTAAAAATATCGATTTGATATTTGATGAAGTAGGGAATCCCACTACTGGTCGAGTACAACAGGAAAAAATACTTCCAAAATTGGATTATATAGTAAAACTTTCGAATTTGGTTTTTTTTTATCGCTCTTACCAAACTTCAATTCTGCGATTTGAAAAGCATTTTTATATTTTTAAACGGATTGAAAACGCTTTTTGATTAAACATGAATATTCCTAATTCCGATCGATTAAACTCAAAATGTTAAATTTTTTTTGAATTTCACAACTTTTTAACTTTGATTATTAATTATTTTGACAACATTTCATTCTAAAGTTACAAAACGATACATTTTCAAAATACATAAAGCATTCCGAATCTACCTCTAAATCGGTATCAGACGGCAGGAGACACGTTCCGCTGAGCCACACAAGCTATCGGGTGGAGGGCCCAAAAGTAGATTCAGTAGCTGTATACAAGACGGAGTCTACGTTTTGTTTGAGATAAATATTTATAATTAAATGTCACATAGTCAAAGACACGTTTAGAATCAGCTTAAGTATGCACCTAAATTAAGTCATTCAGTACAAATTTATTTAGGATTTGAGTACATTAATTTAAGCCAAAAAGAAAAGTGTCCGTGATATAATGATGCTGTTTAACTGTTACACCTTTCTGATGAAACCTGATCTTATTGTGAAGTGAACCACTTCGATTGCTTGTTGGGTAGAACGCGAACCTGGTCGGCTCTATTATTTGCATACCCTACACCACGAGCAAGTACGAATCGTAGGATGTATTAAGTGTGTTCTTCAATTTGTAACACCCATAAAGAGGCGTGGTAGGTATGACAGTATACAAACATACATAGCGTCAAACTTTGAGTCTATCTAATTATGTTCGGTCTGTCTGTCCCAGCGATTAAAGCGGCAGTTTAAGAGATATCGAAATTTAGTATTCTTTTTCAAAGCAGTTCTAAGACCAGCAAGATCTGACAAAAACTTTAATAATTCTTCCTCCCAAAAAAGACATCTACTTTTCTTCAAAAAAAAATATATAATTAAAAATGATCAGCTCAAACTCAGTACTTACCATTTTAGTTTAGGGTTATTCATTTCGACTATTATTTTTGAATTTTAAAAAAATTCATTTAAAATAAAACTATTTGTCCTATTCTTTATGATGACCCGAAAGAACAATCTCAGACATTTACTTTAAAAAAAAATCACATTCAAATGTTGGCTGTGACTACGCTGTAGTTGGTTCAATCGGATGAAAAAATTTTCGATTACTCTCTTTGAGCATTGCAAATATATCTCGAGAATTAGGAGAGTAATGTTGGCTTGAAATCACAGCTGGCTTTTCGGCGAAGGCATTTGACTTCACATAACTTCACAAAAAACAACGATAGATAGATAGATAGATAGATAGATAGATAGATAGATAGATAGATAGATAGATAGATAGATAGATAGATAGATAGATAGATAGATAGATAGATAGATAGATAGATAGATAGATAGATAGATAGATAGATAGATAGATAGATAGATAGATAGATAGATAGATAGATAGATAGATAGATAGATAGATAGATAGATAGATAGATAGATAGATAGATAGATAGATAGACAAGGATTTTATTCTTAAGTTTAAGTTTTGAAATAATTTTTATTGTTTACGTTTACATTTATGATTATGATTATGTCTATGATTAATTATGATTATGATTAAAATTATGATCATGATTATTATTATTATTATTGTTATTTTTAATACTTATGTACGTACATATGCTAGCTCCGCAAAGCTTTTTACTGCTACTTAACTGCATATGTAGATCTACTACTATAAGCTGTAGTTAATAAATATTTAAATTACTAAGGAAAGTTGTCATCATAATTATGGTTGAATAATAAGGTTAGGAAAGTTGAAATGAGGACGCAAACTGAGCGAACTCACCTCGATTTCTACATTATTTGAGAGATACGTTGTTGTTTTAATTTACTTGATAATTTTTAAGCAACCATGGCACTAAACAAAAATTAAATTTTCCAAGAAAGCAACAACATCGAGGTGGAGAGGGAAATTTTTCTACTTTCCTCACCTTATATTTACGACACCATGATCATAATCAAATATAAAAGTATTAAAATTAGAGGGAGGAACTAGTAAAGGAATAAAATTGTATCTGGTCTGTACCTTTCACAGTTTATTTAGTGTAGTTTGGAGTAGTGCCTTTGGACCGAGATGGAGGCGCATATGAAGGAATCATAAGTTTATAACCAAAGCCAAACGCTCGCAGATAAATTTTCGGTTACTTTAAAATTACACACAAACGCTCTTACCCAAAGCGCGAGTAAACAAAATTTTGTATTGAGACTCAAAAACTATCTCAGGTCTTCTTTAATATAAATTCTGCAACAAATGTGATCCTTTCTACGAGCACATTCATATATAGCTGCGACAATGCATAGTAATTCGTTTTCAATTAACCTCTTTTAAAAATCTGGAAGCGCTCTCAAACGTATTGCATCTTAATTACTTTTAACAAGCCCGCCGTTACGCAAGCTGCAGCTAAGAAAATGCAATTTGAATTCAAAAAATTTAAAGATTAAAAACAACTTTTGTCTTTTTTATTCCTTTCTCCTTTTATTTATAATGAATGGTAATTCATTCTATCAATGTATATATGTACGTAAATACTTTTATATATACATACATATATGCATGTATACATACAAATATATATAGCCAACTCAAAATGTTGCTGAAGTAAATGTGGAGGAAACCGCAACAGTGGTTCTTAAGGTGGCCAAAAATGAGAAGATCGCCGAAGTCACGCTGGAAGATGACGTCGCCGATAATGATAACGACGCTAGTGTTGTAGTGACCATAAAGAAACAATCGCCAGTTACTAGTTCGGAGGAAGTAGTTAACAAGGTAGAGGCGATTGTTGAAAAGACCATCGAAGAGGCAGAAGTAGCTGCAGATGCTGCTACTGAATTAGTAGTTGAGGAGCCGGAAGTAACCGAAAAGAAGTCGACGTCAACGGTAACGTCAACTAATGGTGGTACAACAACAACAACCAGCACCACAACCACGGTAATAACGAAGAAAGACGGCGGCGAAGGTACAACCACAACGACAGTGACCGAAAAGAAGATTGTGTCCGGAAGTGACGGCGATAATGGCAAACCCGAAGTTAAGACACAAACCGTTATTTTAACAACACCGCCGACGCCAACAATCGAAAAAGAGCCAACGACCATGTTACCAGCAGTTACGGCTGAAAAGGTTGAAAAGGTGGAATTGGAAGAGTCCGAGGAAGAAGAAGAGGAAGAAGTGGAAGAAGAAGAAGAGGAAGAGGAGGAGGTAGCTGAAGACGGCGACGAGGAACCAAAAGTAGTTGAAGCTTAACGCAAATATGTTATACTAAGAATAGTTGCCTTAAACTAATACAAAAAAAAACAAATACTTCTGTTTATTTTCAAATATTTTTCCAAATTAGATGACAGAAACTACGAAACCAGAACCCGTTACTCAACCACAAAGCGATGTCAAAGAGCCTGCAGTACCTGCCGCGCAGCAGCAGCAGCAGCAGCCAACGGAAATAAAGCAACAACAACAGAAACAGGTGAGTAAACCACTTAAAAGAAACGATTCAGAAGTGTCTTTTAAATTTCGGGATTAGACAAAACAAATAGATATTAATAAATTTGGATACGAGTGAACTAATTTCCGAAGCACGATTTCCATTCGATTTACATTCAATTTACATTCAATTTCCATTCAATTTACATTCAATTACCATTCAATTTCATTCGTTTGCTAAATTATGTGGGGTGCAACGCCAAACTTTCACTCAATATTGAATAAATCCTGGTCTTAGTAATGATCAAGGTTGCTTTCATCTAACGATGAGTTACATGACGAGCTTGCAGTATCAGTTATCGGAACAACAACCGATTTTGGCCGACCTTCACGAAGCTCGTCGTTGAGCAAACTACGGCCACGATTGAATTCAGTAGACCATTGATAAACTCTGGTCCTTGATGTTGCTTCTTCGCCAAAAATCGATTTAAGTTCATTGATGCTTTGTCGTTGAGTTCATCCACGTCGAAAGTTGCATGAAATAATCACGATTTAGTTCCATTTTTTGGCCAACATGAACTTTTCATATACACATTTAAACGCAATTATATACGATTCTGATCGTCCGATTACAAATAGTTCCAAAGCAAATAAATCGTTACAAAATAAATATTTAGAACAACCACCCTAACAGAGTGTAGGCCGAGACTTTTCATGGAAAACCACATTCCTCCGAAGACCTCCGAAAGTTTGCTTAGAGAATAATGATAATAATCTTACACATATTTCCAATAAAAACCCGGAAAACGGCGGATACCATAAGCTAGTTCTTTCATAAATTCGGCCGACCGAATATTCGGTTTCTGCTGAATGTTAGAAAATGGCCAAATGGCCCAAAAACTCAGTTTTGAATGTGTGGCGGGATAAAAAAATACTATCGATATTCGATTTAATCGGTTTTCTTTCGATATAAAAAATTCAACCTGAATGAACCGCTTTAAGAGCGTAATACACCTGTGGATAAAATTTTGGATCTAGAAAACAAAATCAGCAATAAAATGAAAACGCTAGATATTCCCCTAGTTCGAGTTGGCTCCTCATATACATTTTCGTTTTAGTTGACTTTCCTGGACCCGTGAAAAATTACCCGGGTGGATTAATATCTTTCAGAGTATTTTTTTTTTTCAAATCAAACTTTTAATACAAATCCACACATGCTTTCATTTAGCCATGTTAGGTGATTCCGAAACATTTTGTAAACAAAATATACTTAAAGATACAATTTATATGTACTCAATTAGGACAATCTGAACAACACATTAAAGGAAATCATATCGGACATCGATAGCAACATCAAGGAACAGGAGAATATTGCCAAACTAAAACAGCAAGAACAGGAGCTTCTGCAGAAGCAGCAATCGTTGGCCCAACAAATACAGCAACAGCAATTGTTGGCGCAACAGCTTGCGGCTGAAAATAAAATGCAACAACAACAATTGCAGCAGCAGCAGCAGCAGCAACAACAGCAACAGCAATCTTATCAGCCACAGCAAAAAAATGTTTCCAATTATTCAACGTACGAAGAAACACAACACGAAAACGGTTACTCACGTAAAACCGAATCCTTTGCATCCGAGGTAAGTACGACAAAGTTTACATTTTCCCCCAACGATTAAATTCGACAACAGACCAAATCCCGAATAAATTTAAAATCTAATTAAAATCTTGAGAAAAAAAAAACCACCCAAATCTCCTAAATGATGATAATAAGTGATAATTTTTTGTATCTATTGATTTTTATTTTTTATCTGTGGTATATTTTTTCTACATCATTAATGTTTAGACAATCGATAATTTTTATTGAGCAGTTAAAAACATATTTATAACTTTTCGATACATTCATTTATATACATTGAAACTTATTTTAAAACGAAGCTGCAGTCTTATTGTTCAGACCAAAAGACTCTTGAAAGTATAATATCAAGAAATCTAAACATATATATACATAATTTTAGCCTACGAGTTCATCTAGATACGAGTATTTATGTACAGTTCTTTTTAGCGAATTTAGCAAATCGAATTAATTTCACAATATCTGTTCATATTGTGATATAATCAGAAATGACTACAGTACTACCCGCATAAGTGGCTCTACCTTAAATGCACAGGTTTGTTTGTACTTAAGCGGGTTCCTGGCACTTAGAAATATTTCTCTTAAGTACATTAAGGCAGTTAATTAAACCAGCGTACAAGTAGTTTAAGGCAAGCATTTAAATCCGCTTAAGTACCTCAATGCAGTTATTTTAGCCCGCATTAGTGCCCATGTCTAATAAATATAGTAAATGAAGGGATGGGAGAGCAATAAATAATAATACAATGGCTGGTAAAATTGTTCAACTTAAGATAAATTTGTTAATACAGTCAAAAAATAGTAGTAAAAATAGGTAAGCGGGAAAGCTCTTAAGAGAGGAATACTGTAGATCTAATTAGATATTATAATCAGGAACCCAAAATAATTGTTATTAAACTTTTGTAAATAAAAAATTTGGCAATCTGTGAGAAATATCGGAAAACATTTCATTTAAGATTCATTGCTGAGAAATATTTGTTCAGTTGCTATATAAATTTTATATATAAAAACTAATTTTAACGTCGCTCCACAAGTTTTATAAGTATTAAATATTTTTTACATTGCTTCATAACTATTAAAAATTAAAAATTAATTCTACGTCTTAACTTGTCGTCCAATGAGTTGCATCTGTAGTCGCTTGGAATCAGCCGCAAAGTCGGAAATGCTCTCTCGACTGCTAGCTGGAACGACATGGACACACAAATGGGAATGCAAACTTACTTTCTGCCCAGAACTGAAGCAGGTCTGATTCAAATTATAGGCGAGACGGCTTAAAATTCTCGATATCGACATACGAAGACAAAACTTTTCGATCATGAAGGTGATCTAAAGTAAAATCGACTTCTAGTTTAAATAGAGAATCTACGAAACAATTTTTGAATCTATCAAATTCAATAAATACTGAATTTAGAGCAATGTCAAATATATTTCTTATTTGTAAAAGTTGTTCAGCAAAAACTATTTCTTATATAAAAGTAAAATATAACAGAAAAAAAATATTTCTTGAAATTGAATATTTATTTGATGACAGAAATAATATTTCTTACTTATCATACGAGGGTTGCCTTTTATATTTCGGGATCAGAGAAAAGATATACATTTTCATCATCGAAAATGGCTTTATTGCTTTTCATACGTGTTTCAAAACACTTTTGCATACGTGCGAACCAATTTCCAATATTTCAATTCGATTTACATTCAATTTACATTCAATTACCATTCAATTTCATTCGATTGCTAAATTATGTGGGATGCAACGCCAAACTTTCATTTAATATTGATTGAATGCTGGTCCCACTAATGAGCAAGGTTGCCTTCATCTCACGATGAGTTACATGACCAGCTAGCAGTATCAGTTTTCGGAACAACAACCGATTTTGGACGACCTTCACGAAGTTCGTCGTTAATCAAACTACGGCCACGATAGAATTCAGTAGACCGTCGATAAACTCTAGTCCTTGAAGGTGCTTCATAGCCAAAAATCGAATTAAGTTCATCTCAGCACGAAAATATTTACAATTTCATTCCATTTGTTGGCCGAAATGAATTTTTCAATTTTACATTCTGAGTGCGTATATTGTCAAAAATTTCGATCGTTACTATAGAAACGTCAGTTTCTCAAAATTATATAAGGCAATTCTCGTAGTTATGTATTTTGCGATGTTTATAGCTAAAGTTTTATAATAATTCTATGTTCCTGATGACGATCAAATAATTCGATCAGATTTACTGAATTCACTGATCTTATCGAATCTAATCAGATAAGAACATCTCGTATATTGAGTAAATCTATTCTGGCCTACTCATAGGTCATGTTTCAGATTTAATCATATTTGGACTTTAAAGAAAATTAGTCAACATTTTTGAAGGCTACAGAAAAAACACTCAAACATAGAGAAAAAGTTACAAATACTCGTATACTAGTGTTAATGGCTTTTTTATGGTTGGTAGATTTTTTTGATCGCTTACAGAAATCGTATTTAAGAAAAGGCTTAATACAATTTTAATTATAAATTATGAATTCGCATGTCAACAACGATAATAATAATAGCTTGTTACAGTTCCCTGTACTTATTTTAAATAATATTCTTTCAAAATATTAAATAACTTTAATTTATATAGTTGCTTTTATTAACTTATAACTACAAATGCTGACTTTTGCTTTCGCAAAAACAAAATATATCTAAGTCGTGTATTATCGATAATTAATGATGCTTTTCGAGTATTCTTCTTATTTTTATAATAAGAAGAGTGCTCGATAATTTTACAATGGCTCGGGAGAGAGCATGTTTGACCTCGTCATAATACAACAGGTGTATGTATCGATGAGTCATATTTTTTGTGTGTAATAAGTATCTATTGTAGAGAGCACATCCCTAGTCAAATCGTGCTGTATGAAATCGGAACCACTCTGCGAATTTCGATGAGTACAGGGGCGTATTCAAAAGTTTCTTTGAGAATAATTATTGTTCAGAAAATTATCAGACAGCTCGACGCGTTAAAAATTCTCATTTAAATGGAGAAAATTTTATTGAAAAAGCTTCTTCCCTGGTAATGCGATTTCGGAAAGTTTAGTTATCTATTGTGATTACTTGAATTTTATTTGTTGGTATTTAAGAACATTATTTGAACTGAATTATTTGCAAATACATTTTAAAATATTTTAAATCGATCGAACGTTAAATTTCACTTCAATTTCATTTCATTTGTTGAATTTCTTCATTAACCCATAAAAATGCATAATTTCATAAAATTCACGAAATGAATCATTAAAAAAAAATAATTGAATTTTTATTCGAATTTGAAAAGTTTTTGAAAACGAAAAGTGTTGCCCGCACACACTCCTGCCCACCGCACAACAGATAAATCATTAAATACAATAATTAGACAAAAAAAAAGCTTTTGTCTTTATTTATTTATAAAATATGTACACACACATGTATATATATATAAACATATATACATATATATGTATATCCAAAATTAGCACACTTTCTTCGGGGTATTTTTGAAATTTTTATTTTTTTGCTTTTATTAAGGAATGTACAATAGCCACATTCACACATGCTTGTACATATATATTGTACAAACAAAATAAATATGTGTTTATTTTCAAAAAAACGTTCGTTTTGTATTGCATAAAATTTCGACAACAAACGACAAAAGAATATATAAAGTATAAAAGAAATTAAACTTTATCCTATAGATACAAAACAATTGTTCTTGTTGTTCCTACCCGTAGCACTGCTGCTAGCCAGCTACCATGCAAGTGTAAAAAAGCGTTTGCTCAGCGGCTATAACAAATAAAATACGAAAATACAAAAAACCAAAAAAAAAATTACCGAAATTTTTAAAATATAAAAAAAAAATTAAAAAAGTTCCGATGTTTAAAAGTGTTAGTGTGTCGAATTTAAGAAGTACTTGCGAAAGTGCTGGTAGTAGACGCATAGGCGGTGGTAGCGTCCGAGAGAAACATGAAAAAAATGTCGTAGCAGGAGTGGGGCAAACGGAATTGCAAATACAAAAATCATATTCCATGGGCAATTGTATTGTCGAAAAGAAACGTGGCTTGAAGCCCAGCGATCGTCATGATCCCAGCAAGAGGCAATTTCTGATCGAGCTGAGTAAACAAATATGGCAAAAGAAAAATGTTAGTGTAAAGTATATATAACGAGTGAGAGATGTGCATATATATATATATATATATAAATACATTATATATATATCATATATATATGTACATGCATATAAACATACATACATACATACATACATACATACATACATACATACATACATACATACATACATACATACATACATACATACATACATACATACATACATACATACATACATACATACATACATACATACATACATACATTAATACACACATACATACATACATACATACATACATACATACATACATACATACATACATACAGACATACATACATACATACATACATACATACATACATACATACATACATACATACATACATACATACATACATACATACATACATACATACATGCATTCATACATGCATTCATACATGCATTCATACATTCATTCATTCATTCATTCATTAATTCATACATACATACATACATACATACATACATACATACATACATACATACATACATACATACATACATACATATAGCATTTATTCATGCATTCATTCATTCATTTATACATTCATTCATACATTCATGAATTCATCCGTACATCCATACATGCATACATACATACATACATACATACATACATACATACATACATGCATTCATACATGCATTCATACATGCATTCATACATTCATTCATTCATTAATTCATACATACATACATACATACATACATACATACATACATACATACATACATACATACATACATACATACATACATATAGCATTTATTCATGCATTCATTCATTCATTTATACATTCATTCATACATTCATGAATTCATCCGTACATCCATACATGCATACATACATACATACATACATACATACATCGGCATGCAATTTTTTAAGATATTTTCAATAATTTTTAATTGAATTTAAAATTCTAAATAGAAACAAATTAAATCTTCTGTAACATTTCCATTTATAACTGACAATTTGATGAGAGACAAAAGTATTTAATTAAGAAAAGCTTAGTGATAATGATGTATGCGACAGTAATTAAATTCCCTATCAGAAATATCTTAAGCATTGCCAGTCATAGTATGTGGGCAAGATCATTTTAACAGTCAAGCATATGTAATTGTATAAACGTAATTTTTCCAAGTTTTCGTAGCTTAATCAAATAAATAAATAATTGTTATTGGTTTTTAATTTTGGTCATCGAAATTTTTCGTGTTTATACACTTTGTTAGGAGTCATCAAATGTATCGAAGAGAATTGATTTGCACAAAATATTTACGCCAGCGACTGATGCTGAGGAGATTCTACCAAAAAATCGTAAGTACGAAAAGTGTGTAAAAAAAAAAATTGTATAGAAAGGTGATACGTAATTATTGTAATATTAACCCGTAAATTGTACAACTACCTACATTGAATCTTTAAAAGCTGTTCCAGGCAAGCAAAGCACAGCTGAGCTTAGCTTAGCTTAGCTTATCAATTGCGCAGAATTTAGACCATGACCCACTAATATGATTAGTGCATGATATAATTTATAGAGTTCGTTAAAATTTAATCTAATCTATTCGATTCAATTCTAATCGAAGTTTTATCCAATCTAATTTAATCAAACCTAAAATAATCTAACACAATTTAACCCAAAAAAAATTAAATCTAATGTTATCAAATCTGATATAAATTTATCAAATCAAATAAAATCTAATTCGATTCAATCTAATCAAACCTAACATAACCTAATTTAATCTAACTTATTGAATGTAATGCAATCAAATATTTTATAATACTAGCTTATAATACCCGGCGTTACCTAGGCTTTGTTTTAAACAGAAATATGTGTAAGACAATTTAATTAGCGGAGCTTCTCGTTGTAGAGCGTTTCTGAGTTACGGCGGTGGGCGTTATATTGATCCAATGACGCTCATTTTTTGTGTAGTTGTCAGATACAGTTTATTTAATTATAGATTTAAAATTGTTTAGGAGCACTGTTAGCGAAGTAGTTGGTGATTTTCATTTAATATCACAAATTGTAGGCGTAATAAGTAGGCGTGTAACCAATTATTCTTTTCGGTACATCCCTACATATGCAATATGTGCAACACGTTCCTGAGCTATGGCAGTGAAATTGATCCGATATACTATATTTCTTAAAGTGGGCGTTAAATTGATCCAAACACGCCCATTTTTGGTGAAATTCTCGGCAATGCATATACAAACTCGTATACCAAATATCAGGAGCAATATTTTGACTTAATTTCACAGATTGCGTGCGTAGCAAATTTTTTTGATCCATAACCTTGACGGACGTGCTCATAGCAACAACCCAAAATTGCATGCCAATCGGATTAACAGTTAAGACGCACATTACAAAGAAAGAAAAAAGAAGCAAACACTCAGTTTAATATATATAGTTAATATATTCCAATCTAATGATAAGTTAGAAGTTTCTGATTAGATCAAATTGTAAAAATGATCAATTTCATTATTTCAATCAGATCTAAATGATAATCTAGTCAAATATGGTCAGATATGATCAGACATACTTATATGTAAGTTCATATCGGGTCCCAAATCTGATCATATTTAATCATATCTGTCTTAAAAGCAAATATGAAGTCATATATTTTTCAATTTCAAAATATTCTATCTAATCAGATATCCAAAGATTTTGTATCATATGAAAAAGTTCTATTTTGGATCTGATTTTATTTGGAATCAATTTTAATCATACGTAAGATCAAATGAGATATGAATAACTTTATTAGGTTAAGTTCAGTTTAGATCGAATCAATTTAATTTTTAACATGAGACAAACTTACACAAATTGCGTATCGCCTATAGAACACTTGTATTTGTATCTTCTATTGAAAAACTTGAAATCTTAAATACAACTCTTGTATTAAAATATCTCTAGGAAAGCTATATGCTTCTTCGGCCTTCTACTCACCCACACTGCATCCAACCGTGGAGGATCAAGTTGAACTCGCCCGCAGAATATCCCATTCGCTAAGCGATATCAGTAATCAACAATCGAAAGGACAATCGATGTATGTTAATCGTAAAAAACGTTCAGTGAAATGGGTACACGAGGGTTGCGGTCAAGGTAAACAAAACGAAACACTTTTTTATACATACGTACAGAATAAAGTTCTTATACATACACATAAACATACATGTATGGGTGTTACTTTAATTTTTTTTTTTGTTTTGTCTAACTAAACAAGTACATCGCCTAGATTTTCTTCATTAGCACCTAAAAATTCGTATAATTCGTGTTTTAATCAAAAGCTATTCTAAAGTATTTATAATGCATACTAAGAATTTAATTTTTTACCAGGTCAGACAATTTAAAGAAAACTTGTAGGCAGTTATTGGAAGAAATTTTGTGTCTGTATTAATGAAAGCTTCGGATGAAATCATGTGACCTAAACAATCTAAGACCACAAAGCGTTCCAATTTAGTCTTAACTCTTAGTTTATTTTGGTCCAGCTTATCTAGTCGATTCTAACTATTTCAAATGTAATCCAGTCCAAGGCATCGAATTTTGTGAGCTGGTTTCTATCGGCAATCCAAAAATATAAATGTAGCATAAGTCATGCCAGAATAATAAAGAGCATGTGGCTTATGGCCAGTCCTGCTCCCTCATCGGTATTTTCCGGTGTTGCATGAACTACAATATATATACATATATATTCTTGAACAGGATCAAAAACTGAATCGAACTAGACAAATCCGTCCGTCTGTCTGTCATCATTTCTTGTTAGCGCTAGCGAGAAAACTGTTAAGGGTTAAGCTGAAATTTTGTACATTGGTTGCTCTTATGCCTGACTAGAACTAATTAGATTTTGAAGCCAATCCGCTCATGACCACGCCCACTATTACAAAAAGTACTGATCTCTTGTTTATACGATATCTTAGAACCATATTGAATATTGGATTGAAACTTTGTACAACATTTTCCGTTGTGCTTGGGAATAACTGATAAAATTTTTGAAACGATTAAGGTGGTCCATGTGTGTTATTTTTTTGTATTACGTGTTAAAATAAAGCCTATAAAACTTAAAATCGTTATTTGGTTACACAATATTTTAAAATCTGAACCAACCAAATTTGATTGTGATATTTAAAAATGTGATGCATTTGTAAAAGTCGATAGAACCGACTATAATTTCTTCATTGTCTAGATCATAAGAACAACCAGTGTACACAATTTCAGCTCAATGGTGACAGACGGACATGGCTAAAACGAGTATATATCCGGTGGTCCGATAAGTACTTAGAAAAACGAAAATTTTGGAGAAGTGGTTATTTATTTCTGAACATATTCTCCTTTGAGCTCGATACACTTGACGATGCTCCAACTACTTTAACCTTTCCGAAAAATACATTTTCTCGAGGTCTGCAAAGTAGGCCTCCATTGGGCGGTGAGGCTAAGTACTTATCAGATATATCTAGTTTGAATATATCTCTACGTTACAAACAGTTGACCAAACCCAATACACACCATTCTGTGGAGCATACAAAATTTTACATATACCCGTATTGATATTCGAAGTCCCTGATTTTCTTGACTGTAAACTAGTGTAATTAATTGTATGTACGTATGTTTGTATAAGTATATGTCTAGACGGTAATTTGATACCACTTAATAAATGCATATGTATACTTCTTTGAACCCAACAATCTTATCTATTAACAAGTTCTAAACTAAATTTAACAATATTTTAAAATTAAACATAATTTAAATGAATCCTTGCCAAAAAGTAAGCATCATCGTCTCTATTTTATTATTGACGATTCATATTTAGTTCATAATTTCAGTTTATAAAAGCATATTTTTCACTACGAACAACTTGTTCAGTACAAATAAAGTTTAATTCGAGGGTTGTCTTTTATATTTCGGGATTAGAGAAAACAAATAAATTTTTATCATCGAAAATGGCTTTATTGCTTTTCAAAATATTCTCCATGAAGATCAAAACACTTTTGCATACGAGTGAACCAATTTCCGAAGCACGATTTCCATTCAATTTCCATTCAATTACCATTCAATTTCCCTTCAATTTCATTCGTTTGCTAAATTATGTGGGGTGCAACGTCAAACTTTCATTCAATATTGATTGAATGCTGGTCCCACTAATGAGCAAGGTTGCCTTCATCTAACGATGAATTATATGAATATCATACAGTAAAAGTTCACCCACAGAATAAATGCTTTTCGGGACAACAACCGATTTTGGACGACCTTCACGAAGCTCGTCGTTGATCGAACTACGGCCACGATTGAATTCAGTAGACCATCGATAAGCATTAGTCTGGTCCTTGATGGTGCTTCATCACCAATAATCGAATTAAGTTCATCTATGCACGTCGAAAGTTGTGAGAAATAATCGCACGAATATGTTTTCAATTTCATTCCATTTGTTGGCCGAATTGAATTTTTCAATTTAACTTTGTCAAAAATGTCAATCTTTACCATAGAAACGTCAGTTGCCAGATGGCAGCACAATTGGTTGCCCAAGCCCGAAATATAAAAGGCAACACTTGTAAAAACATACAAATTGGCATTTCAAAAAATTTGCAAGAAAGTACAGATCTCAGAGAAAAAAACCGGAATATCTTATATTTGAACTAACCCAATACCGACCCTAAAAGTGAACTAGTTTGGCTCGTGTTCATGCCAAATTCCATTTAAGTCCACTGCGCCCAAATTTCTAATAATTCGGGCAACTTTAGAAAGATTATTGGGTTCAAACCAAATCTGATTGGAGTTCACTGGTCCATAAAGAAGTTTTGAATAATCACTTAAGTTTTCGCTCGATTTCAGTTGATTGAATTGCAGTTAAAAATGCAAAAGTAATGTACGAAAAATTTAAAACTACTGCGATCTGAAGAGGCCTGTAGTGGGATTCTATGTCCTATAACATAGGCAAATCGTTATTGGTAGGAAAGAATGTTCTTAAGATACATTGTCGCAACTTAACGGTACAGATATATTGATTATGAGCGCGAAACCGATAGACGAATGTAACTTAACTGGCAATTGAACATTCAAAAAATTCAGTGGCGGCAATGAAAACATTGTCAAATAGTTATTTCTTGTGAAAAAATACCATAAATATGTCGATGAGCATTAACAAATTTAATATTTATTTGAAAACGATCTAGTAAATGATTACTAGATTACTAGATTACTTTGCAAATTATTTCTTTATTTTTATTTAGACGCGTTTTAATTTTTTTAATCGCCACTGGATTGAAACACTTATTCTAATGCAAAATTTTCGTTAGGCTGTCTTCTTTTGATTTTAGAATGGATTCACCCTGAGCGGATAGGTTAGCGTCAATGCATACTCGTACATACTTTATACATATGTATTTCCGAAGTTCTTCACAACTTTAAAAAATTGTTAATGGCATTCGTATTTATTTAGTTAAAATCGATATGAAATTGTAGTCGGTCCTACCGACTATCATAAATGCACCGCATTGTCAAATATCAAAATCAAATTAGGTCGATTCATAATATAAAAAATTTAAATAAATCAATATTTTGCTTAAATATTTCATAAAAATAAAAATTTGTATTAAATATTTTTCAAACACGGGCCACTCTTATTTGAAATGTCATAAACCATATTACTTAATTTCTTTGAACCGTTTTCGTACCAAAAGAACAAACTTCAGTTAAGAGAGCTTCATTTTAACATAATAATAAACATGAACTACCCCAATCGTTTTCAAAGTTTCATCAGTTCTTCTCAAGCATATTAGAAAATTTTCTACAAAATTTCAACCCAATACCTTAAATGGTTCTCAAGATATCGTGTTACCATAAAAAAAAATATTTTTGTGTTCATGAGCAGATTGTTTCCAAAGTCCAATTACTTCGTCTAGGACATAAAAGCTCTCGCTCTATTAACAAGAATCAATGACAGATATACGGACATACAGACATGGCTAAATCGACTAAATTTTTAATTTTGGTTAAGAATTTCTATAATGTATACACCTATATTCGGTATTTCTCTACGTTTCAAACTTTTGTCCTAACCTACATATGAATAAAGAAGGTCGCCAGTGTCCAGTTAAAACACTGTTTACAGTATCCAGTTTGTTCACTTTATTAAGATTGGGATTTTGTATTCACATTTGTACACACATTTGTGTATATAAATGCAAAAGATCATTCGAATTAATTTCTAGGAAAATTTAATCTTATTTGTACATATGTATTGAAAGATTTCGCGAATAGATGTTACCCAGAATAGGGTTCAGAAATTGACTTTTGGACCGCTTTCTCGCGTAGACTTCGCATCTAGCTAGTATACCAACATAATCAGTAGTGTTGACCCCAACTAATGCGATAGCTTTATCAACAGCAAAATCACAGTCTAGGTGAATACCCGCGAGATTTAGGTGTTCACTTTATCCAGACACGACTGTATGCGCTTTTAACCCATTAAAAACGGTTCCTAAACTATTGGATTAAAATTTAAGTTTTTTATAAATGATCAGCGTCGTATTTATTGATGTCCGTCCGTCTGTCTATCTGTCCCAGCGATCGTAGTTTAAGAGCTATCGATTGGTATCTTTTGGTATCCCATCTCCTCCAAGCGGCGGGGTAAGTTTTAAGATGAGCAAGATCGTACTAAAACTACAACCCCCTCCCATACAAACCATCCTCTTCATATTCAAAATGTATCACTTTAGTAGTAACATAAAACTGCTCACAAAAAATAGGCGTGGTCCCACTTATAATAGAGACATGTAGCAATAATTTTGATGTCACTGAAATGACGAAGGGTATATGAGATTCGACATAGCCGAAGATAGTTCTTACAATATTTTTCAACTTTATAAACTAGTTCGGAAATACTGCAACAACGTTACTTGGCATAAAAATAACGATCAGCCTGTGTTATAAGTTACATGATCCCACTCCAGGCCGCATTAATTCAAATTGAATAATTATTTGTTAATAGGAAAATTATTAAACTTTTTTGTTAATAGGACATCTAAGCCAACGTACACAGGTCTTAACTTAGAAACTATAAAACTGGTCATTTATCGTACAGATTAACCCAGTTAAGGTATTCATGGTGCTAGTCAAAGTATCATTAGTCTATGGCATACTTCAACATTGTTAGGTAATTATATATACACGAGATTGTTCGACACCATAGTGGAAAGTCTTACAAGTAGTAATTCAATAGCCATCGCTAACCATTATCGAGATCTGCGCTCTAGTAATTCTTAAAATAATTTTGAAAATTAATTGTTAATCGCTAGGGGCAGGAATTTAATAAAACGTACAATTTCATAATTTAACACAAACTCGTTTTTAGTTTTGACTGGATTTTGAGCTGATTATTGTTACTAAAACTAACTAACTGACTAATTACAAGATAAGCTCTGGATTGGTATAGCCACCAATCCAGAGCTTATCTTACTATGCCAATTGCTTTTGAATAATACTTAGTTGTAGTGCAAGTCAATATTAATTTGGTTTTATAAAAATGCGAAGGATAAAACACCACTTCCTTCGAGACTAAAACATTTCCTACCACAATAATAAATATAAAAATTGAAACGTTACTGAATGATATTCCGCTTCTATGGATTAGTTCGTGCTCCGTTGGCGATATCTAAATTCAGTATGGAAATTTGTCCTAACAGGCAAAATAATGTAACTAACAAAATACAAATTTCACTGGAAAAGGTTTTAATATATCTTTGATCTAAGCTCGATTATTTGCAAATACTAAAATGGTTTTTTATGACTTGACCAGTACTCAGGGTATGTCCACTATACATACAAATCACAGTGCTGGTTCATAAAAGGATACAGGTTAGAGGGAAGGGAAAAAGAGGGAGTAGTATCTGTGTACATTCGCGTTGAATATACAAATGCCAAATATTTGAGGAAGTGTAAATAGTGGAGATCAGTGGGAGTGAAGTAGGTCTTACACCGTTTTAAAAACCTAAGCACTTCTTTTGACACATCAAAGATATGATCATTCCAACGAAAGATCAGATCGAATTGATATGCCAAGAACGTCAAAAGCATCTGACTCCGTAATAGCAAAACCATCCATGTTAACTTCTCATCAGAGAAATCTCTATCAGGGAAACTAACTCTAGATAGATGGGGAGTAGTATATGCAATATTTAGCTTATAAATCTAAAACGCTCAATCGATCTAATTTCTCTAAATAGGTCTCAAATTAGCACCATAGTAGGCTTTCTTACAGGACACTGTATCATAGGTGCTCATTCAAGAAGACTAGGTATCTTTCTCAAATGACTTCTGTAGAAGCTCTAGAGATAAGGAAGAGAAAGAAACTGGATAATAAACGATATATACATCTGGGGCAGGATTTTCTCGTGGACCTAGCAGATATATCCAAATCGAATATAAATAATATTCTTCAGTTCATAGACAGTACAGGATGTTTCAGTTAGCGGTATAACAAGGATACCGCATGGCATCTCAAAGGGCTCCTAGCCTAAGTGGGTCTCTTTTCAAGAGACGGCCATTATCACCTAATCTAACCTTAGGGGAGCGTTCGTATGAAAATTCATATTATTAGATTCATTCTCGAGTTAAAAAAGGTTCAATATTTTTATATGTACATATATGCGACACGAAAATTGGTTTTAATGAACTTGGAGAAACATCGAAACATTTCACACCAACACCTACTCATAAAATGTTAAGTGGTGTGGACCACCTTACATCCTTTTATGTTTTGTTTTAACGATTCATTAAATTTGTTTAAAATTATAATTTTCTTTATTTTTTTGTTTCTAACAAATGGTAAAGTTTATATATTTGAAACTATGATGTGATATTAAAAAGCAAATTCCATTTTTTGCAACTCTTCTGTTGTTGTAAAAAATGGTGTTGATAACATTTCTGTCTAATTAAAGAAAGTAGGATTTTAAAATTTAATTACTTCGGAATATGTATAGGCAAAACAGACATGTCCACTCATGAGCATGAATGTGAATGTGATTGTAAGGAAAACAGCTGTAATTTACTTAACGATTCGGGGCAGCCCATGCTACCATTAGATAAGGTACCCTTGCGATTGCTTATGAATCCTCGTGGACAAATGCGTGATTTCAATTCGATGCGTGAGTCGTTCCAAACCGATACGGGACTATTGTCGCCCGACAAATGTGCTGAGCTGGTAACTGCGCTTCAAACGCAAAAGGGCAAAGGTAATCAATAAATATATATATATATATATACATTGTGTATGTACTTGTATGTAGGCCAGGACTTTTTTCTAAATACGTGACTTACATATATATTATTATGTATTAAATACGCGACTTTAGGTTTTTGGGTATATACATATATTATTATTTACGAGTACTCTAAAAAGTAAGTTTTGACCTGTTTAGTATAATAAACTTTTTATCAGCTGATCGAACAGCTGTTGGGGAAGGGTAGCGCCTTCTGAAACAGCTGTGCGAACTGCTGTCTTTGCATTGTTGTTGCTTAAATGTTGACATAAGAAAAAGTTGTTGTCAAAAAAGACCTTAAGCACTAATATAAATTCTATTATTAATTTATATAATTCTTATATATATTTAACTTATATTTGGCTATCCTGAACTAGATAGAAGACATAGTTAAACATAAGAGAACTGCAATAAAATATTTAAATTTGACACAAAAGTATTTTTTAAATGTTTAAGGATACTCAGGTTAGAATCTTGAAATTTTATATTAAGAATTTAAAACTGTTATAGCATTCAAATCATATGAAAAAGATGTATTTAAAAGATATACATATAGTCAAAACTAGTCGTTATGGTTTTTTGGGTTAATTTCCGATTAATTTATATGCATTATCGGCTGCATACATACATATCTGAGGAGCATCAATTGTTAGGCAGGTCGGACCAGGCTCTTTCGAATTTCTTGAATCTAGTTTTAGTTGGAAATATTGTTATTTCAAATAATCTGTTACAGTTTCGGTTTGATTACACATTACTAATATATTTCTCTATCTTAATTATTTTGAATTGAAACAATTTAAAATGCACACAAACAAACATCGTCGCTTTTTAACGATACTGCAATTGCTTCTCGCGCGCGACGCGCCTGCTTCATGCTCCGCCGCAAACGCCACGCCACGCCTCGCCAACTCTCAACCAAAATATATTAATAATAACAATGATGTGCAGGCGCCGAGCTTTTTGCCAAACGCCGCCGAAAAGCTGAAAATTGGGTAGTCGATGAAATCAATGTGGGCACTCAAAGTCCGTCTGGTCTTCCAGATTACCATCAGTATCAGCCGAAACCACCAACATCGCCGAGCATTTTGCCCGCATACTCCGATGCCGGTAAACATCGGGTGCAACTAAACATGCATCAGGAACAGGTGTTGGAGAAGTATGCCAAGCCCGGTTTAAAAGTCGTCAAAACGCCCTGGGAAGCGGCGCTCGAGACCGGCTCAGCCAGTTCAGCATTTGTCGAGGAACACAAACACCTCTCGCCTCATCTAACGCCAATATCGGCTCTGTCGCCGTCGCAAACACCGCAATACCAATACCAGCATCAGGATCAGGTCGTCCGAGGTCCATCGCCCTACAATAGCACGTCGTATCCAGATTCAAGTGGCGGATATCAACCAACTGAACATGCCGCTCCACAACATGTTTGTATTATGTTTATATCCACATTATTCCTAAAGGACTATTTTCATTTCAGCTTCATTTCAGGAACTGAAAAAATCAAAAAATCGATTGAAAATTAAAATCAAATTTTTAAATTAAAAAAAATCACGGTTTGATACGATGAATTAATTCAGTTTATTTGTCCATTTGTAATTTGTCCCAATGTATCCCAAAGGGAGGTGTGATAGGTATGCAATTTCAATAACGAGGTGCAGATAAACATTTTTGTACTTGCCTCACCATATATTTATTACACCAAACCAAAAAAAATTACTTCAAAATAAGGCAGAAATCGAGGTGAGTTCGCTCAATTTGCGATCTCATTTTGACTTTTCTAACTTTATTTTTCAACCATACTCTGGACCAAGTTTTGGCCGCTTCTGCATTAGAAAAATGTGTTGCACAGTGTATAGTGGTTATTCCTAGCAAATTCATTCAATCGCTTAATAATATTTCTGTCTATTGTGGATACTATCTGGATACTATATAACTTATAGTATGCTAAGGGACATCTTGCCATCAACCTAAACAAAGTCATTGAACTTAACATTATCCCAACCCTTTGAATATCCTATCAATTTTTTTTATTTATATACATATTTATATTTTAGAAATTACCGCAGTCATCTCAACAGGTGCCAAAGCCAAGCATCGGCAATCATCAAAGAGATTTGGCCTATAAGCCGAACTTAGCGCAAGGCTGGAAAGCACCAGTCATGACTTTGCCTAAGGGTGAGTACATAAACTTTAAGAAAATTACAAGAGTTTCAGTATAATTTAGTACTTAGATTGCAGCCGGAAAAATCTTAAAGAATTCTATTTTAAATAAGAATCTATATAAAAATATATAAAATCTTTAATTACCATACTAACCTTAACTCAGCTAAGGATGGCTAAACAAAAGATTGATAAGCAATGAAGGAAATTATAAAAGTTTTAGTTATTATATTATAGAAAACATCATTCATGTGCATATAATATCATTGGCTCATGCTTTTCCTATCAATCTAAAGATTATAATTGGAAAGAACAATCGCAGCATAGAAGTGTAATGAAGCAACAACTAATGCAACATCAGCAATATATAACTGACGCGGCAAACAAATGCGAATCGTTCAATTCAAAAGACGAGGCTGAAATAATCGGCTACATTGAGAAAATAGCATTAGAGGATTTTAATCCACAAGAGCAGCAACTATATCAGCACCTCGAAACACATCGTAGAGACATACAACAACAGGAACTACAGAACTACAGTCAGCAAGAACTGCATCAGAAATTCTCAACACACGAACATGAGTTCATCGATCACTTAGTACGATCACCAGTATTACGCGTATCACCAATACCGACCAAAGACTTACTGGTTTACGATAATGCGGTGCACGAACTACACGAAGCATTAATGCGACAAAGACAACAACATGAACAGCCGCCCCAGCTAAGTCAGTATCAGCAAGCTAAGCTGCAACAACAGGACGAACAACATCAAAACTTGCAACATTCAACTAAGGATAACGATCATAATAAGCAGCATCAGAATGTTGTCAATGTTCAAAAGCAATTGCAATATTTAGAACAATACCAACAACAACTCTTAATGCAACAGAACCACGCCGCGATGTTGCAACTACAGCGACAACAACATTTAAGCAATAAAAAACAAACGCAAATGCAACTGCAACACCACCAAGCACCAACGCAAACAACTGCAACGGTCGTCGAAAGAGAACAAAATAATCATGGTTCGTTTTTAGCCCAGTAAAACAAATCCACATTTCCAACATTGTGTTTGTAAAAAAAAATGTATGAACTTAAAATTGTGCCTTTGTGTTAGTGAAATGTCCTAAAAATATTATACAAACTTAGAATGGCTAGAATCTGACAACTGAACAAACGAAAATATTTTAAAGTTTTGAGATATTGTTGAATAATAAGGTTAGGAAAGTAGAAATGAGAACGCGAATTGAGCAAACTCACCTCAATTTCTGTCTTATTTGATGGCGTAGAAGAACATGCGTTTCTGTGACACGTATTTATACCCCACACGCGTATGTATATCAAGTTTGTGAAAAGGCCTAATATACAATAAAAGTAGTAAAAGAATTATATTCATATACCATACGTCATTTTAGTGACATATACTCGTATCTTGGTCCGATCATGTCCATCTTAAAACTAGGCCTCCGCTTGGAGAATAGGAGCTCAAATACCAAATCAGAAAATTAGAAAATCAAAAAAAAATAACTTCAAAATAAGGCAGACAAGTTAGACAGAAATCGAGGTGAGTTCGCTCAATTTGCTTTCTCATTTCTACTTTCCTAACCTTATTATTCAACCAGGGTATTAAGCAATTGTCATACTTCAACTGATAATTGTTAGCAATAAATTTTGTTTTGCGTTTAGAACTTTTTCAACTATCACATTGAATTTAAAAGGTTATTTATTACGATTTGTATTAGAAAAAACGGCGATTCTAAAGAATGAAGTCGAAAAAGAAGAGGAGGAATATGTTAAAGTTGCTGTTAGCGAGTTAATTTCAACATTTGAGCAGCAAAGAATTGCCGAAGATGAACAAATTGCTAAGAACCAACAATCGCTCTTGCAACTTAAAAGACAACAACAACATTACGACCGTGACCACCGTGTGTCTAAAGAAAATAACATCTCTAACAACAACAACACCAACACCGTCGCTCAACAAAAAATTGAAGTTAACAGTTCAAATCTACAACAACAAGAAGAAGACGAAGAAAATCAGCCAATAAAAAATGAATATTTAAGCATTACAGAAGCATTCACCGCTGACTTTAAAGATGGAAATGAGGAAAAAGACACAGGCAAGAGATGCACGCACACGCCCACGCCCAATCCAAAAAGTATTCCTTCGTCCACACTCTACCAGAAACGCATTTGTCCCGACCCCTTGCTTGACTACTCATTCATCCTAACACTTAATCCTAGTTTGCTTTTCAATAAATGTGTTTATGTTAATGGGCATTTACCCCGAAAGAAAGCCGACCCGTTCCAAACTAGCAAATCTTTAGTTGCACTTTAGCACGACCACTGATTCACATTCCATCTCGTTCCCATTACAACAACTGGAAATTCAGATAACATTGAGATATCCTAGAACGTGTCAATTAGCTCGTTTTGCATTACTTTTTCACCAGTCACTAGATTCGAACTAATTTGTTACTTGGCACAAGTTTCACTAATTGGAAGATGAGGGACAAATTACTAACTGATAAAAATTGATCGTTTTCAAATAAATTTATATTAATTAGGTGCTCTTTGAATTACTTTTCGGAATCACATTAATTTCCTAAATTATTGATATTCAAAGTCTGCACACCCAAATTTTCAATATATTGGAAATCGAAATAAACCATTCCATTATAATAACCCAATAGTGCAGAGGAAAAGTTTGAGAGCCAGGATACAACAGTAGGATCGACGTTATGCAAAGCAAGTGGCGACATGACTTTTGTATATTGAAATATTGTGCAAACTCAAAGTTAACAATTTAGACACGTTTCCATCGCAGCGGATAAAACCGCATAGAAATGCGTTTTGTTGAAAACTTCACCCAAAAGTGGACGTTACTGGATGAATTTAATCTGAGTTCTCAAATCGCTTTTTAGCTCGACCAATTACTAAAGATAGTTGGATACCGGCCTGAATTAAAAAATTTAGTTCATATGAAACGACGGATTCGGAATCTTAATCTGTTCCTGCTTAGAGCTTGCTCTTTTAACACAGACTAATTGATTAGAGTCAATCCAAACATGACCACTATAACGAAATATACTGACTTCTTTTTAATACGATATCTGAGAACTATTGGAGATATTGAGTCAAGAATTTGCACAAAATTTCTGTTATGCTTGTCAATCCAGCCGTGACCACGCCCACTGTTACAAAAATTACTGACTTCTTGTTAGCACGATATCTTGAGAACTATTGGAGATATTGAGTTGAAACTTTGTATATTTTTTAATATATTTTTTTATCAATGTTGTGCATTTGTCAGTTAAACCGACAACAATATATTTCTAACTTGTTTGTTGTTTAGTTAGGTTTACATTTTTGCTTGTTTGTCTACCAAAATGAGTAGAAAGTCTTATTTTTTACTCTTTTGTATCTTGAATGTAATATCTGTTTTATATATGTAAGTATTTAAGCTAACTGTAGAGGTAATGGAACGAATTCAACTAAAGTTAATCGGTTTTCGAAGCATACTTAGAGGTTAATAATTAGCAGAAAATCTTACTTCGTTCTTATCTTTTATCTTATTAACCTCTTGTGGTGCAAAGTTACATTTAAACTATGTTAATAAAAATTTAATGTCAAATAACTCACGTGAATTACATATTTGAATGTAAATAAATTAACTTGCACAATTTATTATAAGATCATTTCGGTATCTATCAGCTTAAGAACTAATCTTTTCTTCTTTTTTTTTTGTATATCCATTTTACAGAACTTTATGTGCCCAAAGAGATACCACTAAATAGCTATGCGCCACCACCACCATTGTCGGGTGCATTAAGGCAATTGCCTTCGTCTGTTGGTCAGAGCTGGCAACCACCAACTCTCGCCACATCGCAGCCTACCATTTATGCTACAGCTTCGCCAGCACAAGCACCAGCACCAGCACATATTGGCAGCGGTGCTGGTTTCTCTTCGACTAGACCGACTTCTACCGCCTCTGCGCCAAAGCAGCAACACTGGGCGCCAAGTAGCTATCAAACGGTACAACAGCAAACTAATCAAGCAGTACCACAGGTCAATTTCAATCCGTCGCCATTGCCTTACGACAAGTTGGCCAAATTTGACAACCCGAATCCCGAACAAACTGGCCATCAAAGCTATAGCTACAGTCCACAACAGCAACGCCACTTGGCGGTTCAACAAGGTAGCGGCAGCAAAGTGCGCAATCTATCGCCAACACCATTCGCTGGCCGTGTCGGTGGCGGACATGTCACACCGACACCACAATGCTATTCCCCAGCAGCAGTCTCCTATGATACGCCACCGATCTCATCATCAACGACATCACCGCGGCCACCATCGCAACAGTACGGCACCTATGACAACTGTTCCGGTTATGAAACGTCGGCTCCATCACAACATCGCTCGCATTCTGATTTCTTGCACGGTCAGAATTTCAACACCTCTGCACGTGGCTGGCATACTGGTGCAGCACCAGCTAGAACTGGTTTCGGCAACAACAGCAACGCCTTCAATCGACAACAACCACCGGTTGCACTTAATACCGGCAATTTGCCATACAGCGACTTCTGATCAAACATTCAAAATGCAACCGAACAAAAAATGGCGATGCCCACTAGACAAACAAAATATATTTCGAATAGTTTCTGATCAGGAACAAACACGAAATCAAATACTTAATGCATCATACTTATAAAATACCTTAAAATGTCGAGCTTTATGTGTTTCGAATAAATCGGGCATTGTTGAACTAATCTACGATTCGGTCTAAAACTATATATTAGACTGGTTTAAAAAAAAATTAAAATTGTTATCATTATTGGAAAAGTTTTGCTTCTAACTGTCTCAGCGAAAGAGTGTAGACAAAAATCATGTATGACCCTTAATAATATTTTCTTAGATTTTGTTCGAAAAAGTCTTAGAAAACAACAACAACAACGAATAATCAAAAGTTGAAACGGTTCAAACGGGGCAATCATATTTTTTACAAAATTATTATTTCTATTTTGAACATTACTTGTTTTTAAACCTATCGAATATATACTTATATGAAATGCACAAAAACTTACTTTTTAATTGTACAATAACAACTAAACTCCTTGGAATACTGCAAAATAAAGTTGAAACGTTTATATACATACATACTATACATGAGGATATCACATATCGAAATACAACTATCGAACAGGTGCTAGCACACGAAATGAATCGAAATGAATCGAAATGAATTAAAGGTGCTTTCGAGGGATGTTATTAATTATATCGAAACTATGTTAAATAAATACTTTGTTGAAATTTATGTATGTTATTAATTAATTAATTAAATAAATATTAATGCCAAAACTCTCACGTTATTGGGCGTGCGTTTGCTCCCGCGCTCTTTCTCTCTCTCTCTCTCTCTCTCTTTCTTTCTCTTTATCGAATATATATCTTGTACCGTAGTTGAGTTTCTCTCATTTGACTATGCAATATCGTTAACATGCATACATATATATTTATTTATATACACTATATTTGAAATGTTTTATTGCTATTTGTATCATTATTTAATCTTTTTATTTTTTTTTGAGAACCCGTAAAAATAAATTGACTTAATTAAAAGCGAATGAAAGCGTTTTTAAATTAAACTCTATATGTCTAGGAGTTTTACCTTTATCATAGATCAATAACATATAAGTGACACAATTTGGAGATATATTTCTAACACGAAATTTGAGTCGGTCTTATCGACTACTATAAATGCACCGCATAATTCGAAATTTATTTTTTATAAAAATCCTATCTGATTCATTTGCGATATTTCTTTTAGAAAGTTTGTGTACGAAAATATCGAAAAGAAGTTATAAGCATTTTTTTTAATTTAAAAAACTAGAGAATGCCCGGCATGCGTTGCAATGCCACTTAAAAAAAGAAAATGTTAGCGATACCCACCGTTATAGCGATTCTGAATTAAGGCGGTGAAATTATCGGCAGGAACCATACACAAAATTGACATATGATCTGACCTCGCCCATTTTTAAGAAAGTTGTCGACAGTGCTCAGGTATCAAATTGCAGATTTTTAGGAGTAATAGTAACAAAATAATTGAATATTAGACAGGAATTTATAAAAAATAACCGAACATGGCCGGGTACTTTAAGCAAGCGCTATTATATATAATTCAACTCAAAACTACTGAGCTGATTTCATTTCAATTTGGTGCATATTGTCTTTAGGGACCAGGTTTCAGTATAGGCTATATAAAATTTGCCACACCCGCCTATTACGCCCACATTTTTTTTAAATTAATTTAAAAAATTCGATTATATCTCTAATATTGCGCATCTAAAATTTGTTATCTGAGCTTGCATGCTCACAGTTGAAAAAATAATAGGCGAAAAATATCAGACACGCCCACCTATTACTCTTATAATTTCCGAAATTAAGCAAACCAAAAAAAAAGATTATTTCGCGGATATCCTAGAAATCGAAAATTTTACATCTTAGTTGGTATGGTCACTCTCGATTACTTCTCAAAATGTGATTATGTTTGGATCGATTTAATGTCCACCGTTGAAAATCAGGATGATAATGCGCTATTGTTATCAAATATGTAGCATAGTGACCGGATGTGCCACGCACACTTTTAATATGATCGGAAAGTTATGGTTTTTTTATAGAATTGGATTATGTTCTGGAGAAATTCCAGTGAAAGAGATTCCACCAGGAGCGTATGAATTTGTTTAAACTTTAGTTCGAGTAGATGGCCGATCAGTAAAATGCAACGTTTTTATTTATTTATGAGTATGAAAAATTTTTGACCTTGCCCACTCTTACGTCAATTTACCCTATTCCCAAGAGGGCAGATAAGTTTAAGTATGAGAATTAAAATTAGAAATGCCTCGCAGTATATTCGGCTAGGACCAAAGTTAAAATACCTCTTGTCATTTTCGAGACACCGTAAAATGTGGTTAATTTCTATGTCACTGCGTTATTTCATCCGATCGCGCCCATTTTTTTGCGCTAGTATCGTTTTATTAAAATTTAACTGGTTATTTACTGAAACTATTTTTATTAATTTGTTTTTGATTCTTGTATGAAAGCGGGAAGTGGTTGTTGTCCGATCTTGCTCTTCTAAGAATTTAATCGCTTGGAGAACAGGCGTTCACATTCATTTAAGTTCATTTTCAGCTCAATATCAACTTAACTACAGCCGTGAACGCTGAGACAGCCGAATGGACTTCGTTAAGTCGACTCAAAATTCGATGCATATCATTCGTATATAAATACATATATATGTTTTGTCACACGTACCACGCCTACTTATGGGCGTTACATATGGAATAGCAGGCTGAATATACCCTAAAATAAAAATCATACCCACAGAAAATTGTCAAGTGTTCAGTTCATGTAGTCTCAAATTAACACTTTTTAAGGTGTCAAAGATTTTGCTAAAATCAACAAGACAAAAGGTGTTGAATTAACATTAAGTCCTATTGGGCCAACACTTTCTATTTTTAAATACATGCAGTATATGGTAAAATTCAAATGCGATGTTTAACATAAAAATTATACTTCAAAAAAATATTAATCTGAACAAATTGAAATTGTCTTTAAATTTTAAATGATTGAAACCCACTGTACGACATTGGCACATGGTACTTACGGTCAACTTGTTCGGGCGTGTTATGCTGTGTGATAATAAAGGTTATCATTTGTTATTTTTATTTATTTAAACTATGATTTCGATAATACAATAACAATTAAATATATGTATAAATTGTATGTATACAATTTGGAGATTATTATCTTACCAGCTAGTATACCACATTAATGAACAGTTTTTGTTTACTTAATAAAAACCACTCTAATGTTTTAAGCGCGGTAATTTTTAAAATTTAATTAATCCGTTTCGAGAAAACTTTTCAGTTTTAACTAGAATTGTTGACTTACCTAGAACGATTCAGTTTGCAGCTCTGAACAAGATATATATATATATTTTTTTTTTTTTTATATTGTATTTTGAATATTTATCCATAGTACAGAACTACCCAGACGCAGTATGCCCACTTTTTTTCTTGGCAGCTATAGTAGATATCACAGCTTTCGTTTTAATTCCTCCTTTTCCTGTCCATGGCATCGCTTAGATTGATATTATGTCAGAGTTTTAATATGTCTTTTTTTATTTATTTGAACATTGTCCGATTTAGGGCCGCTGTTCCCCCATATCCTCCCATTCTCTGCGGCTCTGGCGATGCTCTTATCACTAATAAAAGTTGTTAGTATTGTCCATACCAAGGCTGCAGCAATTGTGAATACAATGAAAATTCGTTCAACTCAGTATCAATACGGCGTTGTGTCTAAGCTTAGTTTATGTGGTGGTGCCACGCCACAAAGTCAGAGTAATCAACTGTCGAAATTTGGCAGCTCCGCAGTCTCTTCTTCACCGAAAGTGTGCCGCTCGTAAAATTAAAATCAGCTACCATGAATGCCTTCAATCGTCTCCCGTCAAAGTTAATTAATATTTGTTTGCAACGACAACGTCCTGCTCGATTTGAATTCCAGCGACAATATGCCGCCGCGGTGACGACCAGTTCGCCTCCACCACAGCGTACAGCGCTTTACGACTTCCACGTGCAGCATGGTGGTAAAATCGTCAATTTCGGTGGCTATGCCTTGCCTGTTCAATACGGCGCAGAGGGAATTGTCGTATCGCATTTGCATACACGCCGTCACGCCTCTATTTTCGATGTATCACATATGCTGCAGACGATTGTGCGCGGCAAGGATGCGCTTGAGTGCATTGAATCGATATGCACATCAGATCTACGCACGCTGCCGCACGGAAGCGGAACATTAACCGTCTTTACAAATGAAAATGGCGGCATACTAGATGATCTGATCGTGAATAAAATAAATGATCATGAATTGTACGTGGTCTCAAATGCAGCTATGAAGAAGCAGGATATGGAAATTATGCACAACGCTGTGGTAAATATAATCATTTGAAAATAGCAATGGTGTCCCAACATAAAATATCAATTTTAAGCCAACGGCTGAATGGATACGTCGTGAAAGCGTCGACGCACGACGACGGAAAACGCTGACATAACAATGTAGAACAGAAATCAACTGTATGATGACGCTGTCAAATAAAATTTAAAAACGGAGAGTGCACATGATTTGACTACATATGATTTGACTACATATAATTTGACTACATGTATTTCAACCTAGGTGTCAGTTAAAACATATGTACGACGTGACGTATCTACTCAACCATTGGCAAAAGATTCAAATTCAAATTTAACCTGGTATCGAAGCCTCTTACGAACGATAAAATGCTTTGAAGGAGTTTGTTTAGAAGAGATTTTGCTGTAAGTTACATGGTAAAATGTTTGAGCATTTTGCTACGAAAAATATGAAGATTTAAATTTGACCACGGAAAAAATGATGTTTAAGCCGTGGTGTAACAAATATAAAGTGAGGAAAGAAGAAAAATAATCCGCTCCACCTAGATATTATTTCTCTCTTTGAATGTTGAATTTGTTTGTAGTTGCCATGAGTGCTAGAAAATTATAAAGTAAATATAAACAACAACAACGTAGTTTGTTGCCAAAAATCAAAAAAATCAACTTCAAAATAGAGTAGAAAAATAAGGCTGAAATCGAGGTGAGTTCGCTTAATTTTCGTTCTCACATCTTCTTTTCTAACCTTATTATTCGACCATGGTTTAAACTAGAATATGTTCGTAACAAAATGCTATATAAGCTCTTTCATCAGCACAAAAACAAACATATCGTTCGTAAGTCATAAGAGGTTCCGAAATGTTCCATCATAGTTCATTATATTTTTTTTTAATTTACGTTCCAGTTAACGCAGAAGTCTTTAGGAAAAGACGTTCATATTGAGTTTTTATCACCCAGTGACCAATCACTCGTTGCTGTTCAGGGTCCCGAAGCGGTCAAAGCTTTGATCAAGCTTTTACCAGCTGCCAAAGCAGACGAATTATCGCAGCTGTATTTTATGCGAACGATGTCCAGTGAAATAGCGGGCGTTCGCGATTGTCGTATTACTCGTTGTGGATACACAGGCGAAGATGGTTTCGAAATATCGGTGTCCTCAAACGAAGTTACTCATATGACTGAGGCACTTTTGAATACATCTGAAGCTATGGTTAAAATGGCAGGCTTAGGAGCACGCGACTCACTTCGTCTTGAGGCAGGTCTTTGTCTTTACGGTACGGATATTACTGCGAACACAACTCCAATCGAAGCAGGCTTGGCGTGGCTTGTTGGTAAGTAAAATTCGAACTATAAACGTAAGTGATTTAATTCATAAACTTTCTGGTGTAGGAAAGTTTATAGTACCCGGCGTTGCCAGGGTTATGTTTTGAATACACATATTTGTTAGATATTTAGTTAGCGGAATATCCCGGTACTCCCAGTTGTAGCGATTCTGTAGAGTTACTGCAATGGGCGTTAAATTGTTCCAACTAAGCCCACTTTTGATGTAATTATCGACAGTAACTAAGAATCAGATTTCTGAGAGCAATATTAGCAATATAATCGTATATTTTCACTTAGTGAAACAAATTGTGTGCGTTATTCTTCCCGGAGCCTCTCCACACATGTTTTCTATGTAGCGCAACAAGTTCCTGAGCAATGGTGAAAGGCGTAAAATTGATCCAATACTTTTTTTTTAAGTGGCCGTTAAATCGATCCAACCACGTCCATTTGAAGTTGTCGACAATACCTATATGGGCATGGCACAAATCCAGTCTCGGATTGAGCACAGCAACTTCCCAAAATTTCATCGCAATTGGATGAATGGTTAAGACGCGCATAGAGTACAAAGAAATATAGATAGAAAGAAACATTCATTTTTATATATAGTAATAGGAATTATATGCTTTTAATTTGTGTACGCTACTAGCCAAACCTTTCCGAACTTGCGCAAAGCAACTCACGAAATTTTAAACTAAATCGGATGATTCGTTTAAGAGCACATTGGGTACAAAAAAACGAATATGGAAAGAAAATATAACCACAATTTGTGATATCAGTTGAAAGTATTTATATGCACAAAAATGTAAATCCAGAAAAAGTAGGCGAGACTGGATATGGACAGTTCATTTACTTCAATGACTTAACTTAAACAAGTTTTAATGAAAAACTTAATTTTCCAAACTAAAATTCTAAAATATATTCTTGCAGCCAAACGCCGTCGTCAGGAATTGAATTTTCCAGGTGCCAAGCACATATGCAATCAATTGAAAACTGGTGTATCTCGTCGACGAATTGGAATGCATATGCTAGGCGAAAATGTGCCACCAGCACGAGCTGATGTGCAAATCTATCATAAAAATAAATTAGTCGGCCAAGTCACCAGTGGTTCTCCCAGCCCCAGTTTAGGTAAAAACATTGCAATGGGTTACATTGAAGATGCGCTTAAGGTTCCAGGTGTTTCCGTACAGCTGAAAATACGCGATAAGTTCTATGATGCTGAAGTCGTAAAAATGCCTTTTCTTAAAACAAATTACAGGGTTGAGTCAAAATAATAAAAACCATTAGAAAAACTTTGGCTCATACGTTTTTGAACATTTTTAAGATGTTGAGGTAAGTTGGAATTCGACACAAATTTTTGAATTTTAGAATTTTTAAAAAAGCTTCATGTTGATAAAATCATGGTGTAATAAACATAAGGTGAGGAAAGTCGAAAAATGTCCCTCTTCACCTCGATATTGTTTCTCTCTTTGAAATTTGAATTTTTGAGCAGTTGCCATGGTTGCTACAAAACATTAAAAACATAAAAAACAACAACGTAGTTTGTTATCAAAAATACAAAAATAAAATTCAAAATAAGGCAGAAATCGATGTGAGTTCCTACTTTACTAACCCTATATTATTCAATCATGTATAAAATTTTTGTTGTTCAATATGTGGATTTTTTTTCAATGATGAGAAGTGGGAGATTTTTTATTCATGCTCAGAATTATAAGGAACCTCATATAAAATGTTTAAATAAAAAAAATCGAAATTTTTAGTATAAGAAAAATAAACGGACAAAATCTTTTATAGAAAATTATAGTATAACAGTATAACACTCAAAAATTGTAAATTTTTTTATTCTACGCCAAGCACTATCACATACCGATGGGTATATTGAGTTTTTTCTGCCATTTGTAACGCGCATAAGGAAGCATGTTTGGTGTGACAATATAAATATATAAATGAGCAGTGTCGAATTTTGAGTCGATTTAACGATGTCCCTTCGAGCGATTAAAGCCGCTTTTTAAGAGATATTAAGCTAAAATATGAGATCCTTCAAGCGGAGGTTAAGTTCCAAGATAAGCAAAATAGGACCAAAACTACTCTCTCCTTTCGTATAAATTCCCATTTTTTATAAGGAACAAAGGAATAATAAAAAAAATAGTTCCAGTATAGATATTTAGTACAAATTCGGTGTTTAACATTTTAGTACTGATACAAAGCTCGGAAAAAAATGATCTCCCGTCCCATACATTTAGTAGTAAAATGGGAGAGATCGGATAAGACCAACGTCCACTTATAATAGAGCATATATGTGCTACAAAAAACACACTTTTAGTCTCTATATTGACGAAGAGTATTTGATCTTCCCATTCGTCATAGCCGAAGATAATTCTTCTACTATTTTAAAGTTGATTTTTATATCTAAACCTACTGTGGAACCGTATTAAAACAAAAAGCAACACTGAAGATCGCTGATGATGGAATAATAACGTATTTAAAAACAGCGCTGCCCAGTTTGCTTAACTTATTTGTTGTTAAAAAAAAAAATCACAACACAATTCCGGTCCAAATAATTACAACGTAGTAAAAGTCTTTATCTTTCTGATTTTATATGATTTTAATAAGAATCTTCTACAAATCAATCTGTTTAATATTTGCCTAATACATTTGTTTTTTGTTTATTTGTAATAAGCATATTTTAATGTCCCTTTTGAGACAGATTCGTTTACATATCACGGGGAATATATACATACATACATACATACATACATACATACATACATACATACATACATACATACATACATACATACATACATACATACATACATACATACATACATACATACATACATACATACATACATACATACATACATACATACATACATACATACATACATACATACATACATAGAAAGAAATATTCAAGACTAAAATTTCCACTACTTACTTGCATACACACATTCCATACATACTTATACACATACATACATACATACATACATACATACATACATACATACATACACATAAAATAGGCGGTAATATAAAAAGAAACATTACCGTTTCTTTTTATTGGCCTTATTTAGTTTACGTCGCTTCAATATCATTTCATAGAGCGCTTCCAAGCCTTCCTGCAGCCCTTCTCCGGTGATTGCACAGGCAGGTTGGATATACCAGCCTTTAAATAGAAGTGGATTTGATGATGATGTTATTGTTGTACTTGACGTTGGCGTTGACAAAGAATTCTTTTTCGTATTCAACGTGTTACTATTCGAAGTCGGTGCAGTTGTTGTTGGTGTTGTTGCCACAGATGATGAGTATTCAGATGTCACTTCTTGTATTTGTAAAGTATGTTGCTGTTGTTGTTCCAGGCTTGTAGTAGTAGAAGAACAAAAATCTGCATCGTTTTGGTCTATCAGCGATGAATTGGAAAATTTATTTACAGAAGATATTTGCGGTGCTTGAAATTTTATGCTTAGTTCTTTTGTAATGCTAGTATTACTGATGGCAACACCATAACCAAATGACTTATTGTGTTGCGATGTAGGTGTTTGGCTGCGGCTGTATGAGTTTGAACTATTGGTGTTGGCTGTGGTGCTGCTACTGCAGCCTACAATGTTTCCAGTCGACGAAGAGCTAGAACTCAACGATGTGAGATTGACAGCTACAGGATATAATAATTCATGTAGACCTAATAGCTTTTCTAAATCTTTGGGGTCTCGAGCACCAGGTAAGTCTTGCTTGTTAGCTAATATTAGTACGGGTACTCCCTGAAAATAAAAATATTGTTTAGCAAAATCATTAAGGAAAGTTTTTTTTATTTAGATAGTACATAGCATATTTTTTTAATAAGCAAATTATTTAATTAATGCTATGAAATACATATGAAAATGTAAGCAAAGTAAAAATAATCGATTAATTCGCCAATACTTCAAATCTTAAAATCTGAAATTCGGTAACCGACTTTACCAAAAATGGACGTGGTTGAATCAATATAACGCCCACTTTTTGTAATAAGTTGAACCATACCTCAAGAACTTGATGCGTTATATAGATGCGCCGGTAGAAACAATAATAGACTATATAAAATCTGTACACGGCAACAATTTGTGAAATTAATTAATATTCGATTATTTTGTCAAAGTTGATCTGCAATTTGGTATCTAAGTTTGTCGATAAAAACACCAGAAATGGGCGTGGTTGAATCAATTTAGCGACCACCATCTAAACTCAGAAACACTACAACGGAGAGTACCGGGAAGTTCTCACAAATTTTGTAACACATGTAAGCAAAATCCGGGCAACGCCGGTTACTTTAAGCTAGTGGAAAATTAACGAAAAATTCCTGTTAATAAAATATATATATATGAAAAATAATGCGAGGTTGGAATGTTTATTTATTAAATACTATTCAACTAATTTTAAACATGATTTAGACATGATTTTATAAAAAAAAACCGAGCATTGTCGGGTACTCTTAAGTAGTTTCTATACAAACAGTATTTTGTAAGTACTTATGTGTGTTAAAAAGTTCTAACAAAATATTGTTTGTATAGAAACTACCTAAGAGTACCCGACAATGCTCGGTTTTTTTTTATTATACATGATTTTATAAAAAAAAAAACAAACATTGTCGGGTACTCTTAGGTAGTTCTTATACAAACAGTATTTTGTTAGTACTTATGTGTGTTAATAAGTACTAACAAAATACTGTTTATATAGAAACTACCTAAGAGTACCCGACAATGCTCGGTTTTTATGTGTGTTAATAAGTACTAACAAAATACTGTTTATATAGAAACTACCTAAGAGTACCCGACAATGCTCGGTTTTTATGTGTGTTAATAAGTACTAACAAAATACTGTTTGTATAGAAACTACCTAAGAGTACCCGACAATGCTCGGTTTTTATGTGTGTTAATAAGTACTAACAAAATACTGTTTGTACAGAAACTACCTAAGAGTACCCGACAATGCTCGGTTTTTTTTTATAAAATCATGTCTAATTAAATAAGTTGATTAGTATTTAATAAGTAAACATTCCAGCCTCGCATTATTTTACTAGAATTATAATTGTATAAATATGCGGTTAATTTGGCAATTTTACACGTTTTATCTGGGACAATCCCGTCTTTTGGAAGAATGTTTAGAGAAATTATTATTGAATAGCGAAAAGTTTCGTATAAAAAGTTTCTTTTAGCTCCACAAAAATTTTGATTTTGTTATAAACTTACGAAAAAGGATGATATTTCTATGTACAAATAAACTATAAAGATACTTATTTCCTAGCAAGTTATTTGGTTGCGTTCCCGATAAACCACGCAATTCGTAACAGATAAAATAAGCAAGCAGCACTGTATTCGAAAACGATACTCGCATATGAAGCGCTTTTACGAATCACCTCTCAGGATATGGTTTGTCGGGATTAAAGTGGAAATTGTGAACTATAACAAAACTCATACTTGATTATCAGGACACTTAGCGGTGCGCATTAACTCCATTTTCGCTTCTTCCATACGTTCGACGTCAACCGAGTCAACAACGAAGAGTATGCCGTCAGTGCAGCTGCAATGGGAAAAAACGAACAAGTTGATTAAAAGAAAAATTAATTAATTAATTAATTAATTAATTAATTAATTAATGAATTCATAATAGTCTAGTATTTCTTTAGATGCAAATATCATAGACAATAATTAGCAGCGTTCTGCGAATTTACGTCACGAATAATATTTATGTTATATACAACTGATTTTAATTTATTGTTTCGTTCATTTTTCTGTTACTAATTAATTCAATTTGAAATTCTATGAAACAGTAACAATATGGATACGACACAGCAATAATTATCAAAACCTGGCATTCCGTAATCTTCATTTTTTGAAACAAAGCTAAAATTTATATAAAGATCAATCATAAAGTAAACCTAAGTTTATTTTTGGGAGGGAAAATCGATACATTTTTTATTTTTTTAATAGTTTAAAGCACCCGGCGATGTTCGGGTTTCATATCCAAGTTGGTTAAGATCAATAATTTTTTTTTTCTGCAATTATATTAGAATGAATTGTTAATTTTATATCAAATTTTAATACAAATCTTCTCATTACTAACCGTTGTATTTTTATATTTAACTAATCGTTTATATCTGTCAGATCTTGTAATTACGTTTTCATAGAAGTAATGACCATCGAAATATTTACAAATGTAATCTTAAGACCGCTAAAATATTATAACTCACCGCGTATAACTGCGCCACAGTGGTCGAAGTTTTTCCTGTCCACCAACATCCCAGACTAGGAATTGTACGCCTTTTGCTTTACCTACGGTACCCTGAACCTATGGAACAACTACAAAATTTTTAACATATTGAAAAATAATACATTTAATAATTTTTACCTTTTCACAATTGAATCCAATTGTAGGCACCGTATTTAAATACTGATCAAACTTCAGTCTATATAAAGCAGTTGTTTTGCCAGCCGAGTCGAGTCCAAGCATAACAACATGCAATGTTCCCTATTAAAATATAAATTAAGAAAAAATATAATTATATTATATGTCTTACTTTATCAAACTGATTCATTCAGTAAGTAAGTTCACAAGTAAGAATTTGTTGCCGATTTTAAAAAAATTTTAAATTAAGACATTCTTCAACAAAATTTTGTGAAAGAAATTTAAAAAACAATATTAAACGCATGCAAGCAAAAGAATCAACATGAATTTTTAAAATAATTTATACGTTGATCACTTTCTCCAACAAGATCTATGATTTAATAAAATTTATAGCTTGATATCCAATGCCATTAAAAAATAGTTTTTCGAATATCAAAAGAATGTTAATGTTTCCGAACATTCTATTTTACTATTTTACAATTTAAACTAACTTTTGTCGAAGATAGTTCAGAACCTCTAACTTTCTTCGAAAAGCTCTTTTTATATAGCACTAGCGAATGCCCGGCATGCGTTGCAATGCCAAATAAAATTTTTTTTTAGCAGATTTTCCCGGTGCTCCCCGTTAGAGGAACTTCACTGTTGTAGCGATTCTGAGTTACGGCGGTGAAATTATCGGCATACAAACTCAGAAACAAAACCTCAAATTTTTAGGAGCAATATTAGTAATGTCATCGTATATTTTTACTTAAATAAACAAAACGTGGGCGTAATAAGTGGGCGTGGCAGATTTTGTATATCCTGTTATTCTTCCCGGTGCATCCCGTTACATGTTTTCTATATAGCGCATTAAGTTCCTGAGCAATGATGGTAGGCGTGAAATTGATCCACCGTTTTTTTGAAAGTAGGCGTTAAATTGATCCAACCACGCCCATTTTTAGTGAAATTATAGACAGTGTCTTTACAATCTTAGATAGCAAATTTCGTTAAATTGATCCAACTTCGCCCATTTTTGGGAAAGTTGCCGACAGTGTTTATACAAACTCAGATACCAATTTTCAGATTTTTAGGAACAATATTAGCGAATTAATCGAATATTTTAACTTAGTCTTACAAATTATGGGCGTAATAGGTGGGCGCGGCAAATTTTTCTTTGCCCAAAACCTAAGTTGGCGTGAACATAGCAACTTCCCAAATTTTCATCACAATCGGATGAATGGTTTAGGCGCCCATTTTGTACAAAGAAAGGTAGACAGATAGAAAGAAAGAAAGAAAGAAAGAAAGAAAGAAAGAAAGAAAGAAAGAAGAATTCATTTATATATATATATAGATTGGATATCAACCTATATCTTATATTATATCATAATGCTCTTACAAAATCTTGTTGGAGAAAGTGAGCCTGTAAATTAGTCTTTAAACGAGATTAATAATTTTAACGTATAAACGATATGCATAAATATAAAAGTTTTTTTTTGTTTAATTTAATATACGAGTGATTGTAACAAATATACCTGTGATGGAAGAGCGTCCAGAAAATTGCCTCCACTTTTTCCCATTGTTGCTCCCATTGTCAAGAATAATTCGCTCAAGCCAGTGTGCTGTCACAATTTGTATCCTCAGCACAGACAACTTTAAATCACACATGCAAAATGATGCGATCTAAAAAACTGTGACGACTGCTGGATCCTCCATTTGTGTTTTGTATATTTAAAGGACTGTAAATCTGTTAAAAAAGGGAGAAAAAAGACTTTATTGAAAACAAAGCACTTATCCTAATTTTAACATTTGCTCATAATACCAGGTTACCAGGTATTTAAATATAAAAAACTTGCCAAACAAAATGTAAGGGTATCACCTTTGGAGAAATTAATTTGTTTCTTCTTATCTAAAACATTCTTTAGGCTAAACTAAAACTGTCATGCTAGCCTACTAAGCTAACAATTCGTGAAAATTAAGTGTAAAAACGATTTCGTTAATCTAAATTTTTGTATATGGTCACTGTCGATAACTTCAACAAAAGTGGGTCTGATTGTTTCAATTTTATAAATAAAAAAACGGTCAAATAAATTTTACGCCTACTACCATAGGTTGGGAACTTGATGTGTTATATAGGAATCTTGTATAAGGATGCACCGGGAAAAAGAATAATATAGTATAAAAAATGTGAAACGCCCAGTCATTACGCCTACAATTTGTTTGATTGAGGGAAAATATGGTTTATATGGTCAATGTCGACACCTTCACCGAATTGACTTAAGGTCACCTAGAACGGGGAGTATCGGGAAGTTCCGCTAAATAATTATTTTAAACACATTTATACTACACCTAACAAAATCTTAGCATCAAGTTTCTAAATAATGAAGGTGAACGTGAAATTGATCAACTTATTTAAAAAAGTGGGCATTAAGTTGGTCTAAGTTATCGACAGTGCGCATACTAACTCAGATAATGTGCAATTTTAGCGAAATATTCGAATATTTTCACTTAATTTTAAAAATGTTGGTTCTAAAGACCTGGTACCTAAAGCTTATGTGTATGAAATCGGTTCAGCGGATCTCGAGTTTACCCAAAACAACTGACAGACCAATAGACAGACATTGGATTATATATAAAAGTAAATGGTATGATTATGTTTATAATAATTTCAGATGATTTTTTTGCTATTATCAAAATAAGGAAACTTTTATATAAACTGCGAGATTACGTATGTAAATAAAAATACAATAATAATAAAATTAAGAGAAATTTGAGAAAATTTTTTCTCTGCATTTTTTGTATTAAATAAAAAATTTGATAACTGATTCTAGATGTTTTTTCCGATTTGAAAAAAAATGAGTAATTGGCAAATGAAAACAAATTATCTACCCGGGAATATACTTCGAGTGCGAAGTTTAATCAATTAGACTAGACTTAAGTTAAAAACAAAGGCTGAACAACACCGGGTACTATAAGCTAGTACGAAATGAAAAATAAATGATTACGATTGTATTCTTTACTATAAAGAACGGTTGCCAATTCAATCTTTCGAGATATTTAATTTAAAGGTTGCTTATATTGGATTGGCAATGTAGCAAAAAGTGGTAAGAGGACTAAAAACACCCTTTAATACCTTTAATATGACCTTTCATACACCAGTTACTCCGTTATCACGTTTTAAATTAATCTAGTTCCAACTTTGAAAGAGGCTTGCTTTGCCAGGGGAAAAACGGGAGCTATGTTATTTCCAAACTTTTTTCCAATTTTTTTTATGTAAAATGCAATTCCAAACAAATTGTAAAGTTTCACTTACAATTGAAATTCAATTGATACAAACAATATCGCCTAACATGCTATCGCAATCATTATAGCGATGATTTCTATGAAAGCAATTAGCGAATACACAAAACATTTTTCTCTTTATTAAAAAAAAGAATACACAAATTAGTAATTAGTTTAACCTTAAACAATTTGTCAGTGATTGTTTCCGAATATGCATTATACCTTTCAATCAAAGTTAAAAGTTAATTCTGATAATTGGCTTATTGCGTTAACCTTTATAATAATTTTCGTTAATTGGAAAATTTTTAGAATCACATACAACACAAAAAAATGTTTTTAACACCACGAATTATGGATAACAAAACTAAGCGTTGATATCGATTAATTTTCAAGAGCTCGTTTTCATGAAATCAGTGATGGTAAATATTAAAAATTTTAAAAAAACATAGTTACTATTTTAATATTAATGTCAACAGTAATGCTCACTGTTAACTACGTTATTAGGGTTTGGGAAAATAATGAAATTTTAATAAAGTTGTAATAAAAAAAAATTATTGTCTGTGGAATTAAGTTTGCAGATAAGTGATAAGCGAGTCAATATAATACAATTATAGAATTATGAAAATATAAGGTCAGTCGAATTTATTTTACATCAAAATGAACTGATTGGCACTATCAACCAAAATAAAAAAAAGGTGCCGGGAAATATTCTAGACTGAAGACAAAAATAAGCGTACTAAAAAAATTTATAAAATGTGGAGATCGTGCACAACGATGTAGAACGAGGACTTTCAGATAATTTTTTTAGATCAGCTGCTTTGGGTTTAACTTTAAAAGAAGACAACAATCAAACAACAAAATCTGTTATTGTTAAATTATTCATGGAGCGAAATTGTTTTATTTTTGGTGTTAAGAGTGTTTTCATCGTAGGACGAGGTATTGCTTGATCGGGAAAATTTATTTTACCAACGAACAAAAACAAATCGCACTGAAATATATAACTGGGAGGGAACACAAATGCTTCGATGCAAGTTCGACTTGCATTGTTTTAAAGAAATTACTTATCGAAATTGACATAAAAACTAACTGAGAGTTCATCGCTATGGAAATAATCTGGTATATATGAGGAATTTGACGCCGCTCTAACTTAAGTGTGAGTTTTAGCACGACACGAAAAAAATATTTATATTTGCGATTTCGTTGTTACCTTTTAAAGTTTAGATATAATCTTCCTATTATTATTATTATTTATTTTTTTTTTGTTTTGGGTATTTAATTATGCGTTAATAACAAATACCGGAAGATCATTTCAGATTTAGCTCTTCAGGTCAAATCGTAGTTAAATTTGTTTATACCATTTCAATATTGGTCACTAAATTAGCAAATAACTTGCAAAGAAGGAACTGTCCCTGCCTAAAGTGGTACAAAATCTGGTGCTCTTTATATCCGACATTATTATATTCATTCGGAAAATAAATTTTTTTCATAATTACAAGAGCAAATAACTTGTAAAAGAGGAGCTACAACTTAAAAGTTTTTAAGGAATGAAGTCATCAAAACAACATTGACTTTTGAAAGGCATTAGTATTGAAAATTAAAAAAAAACAATTCAAAAAAGTCTACAAGTTGTGACAAAACAAACATCTAAATGGATTGTTCTAAGTAATGTGATTAAAAAAATAAGAAAAATAATATGTCTAAGTTAGTAAAGAAATGTTTTTTATATAACTTCAATAAAACACATTTAAAGAAATGTTGCGATATGTCGATTTACTCGGTATAACGAATGAAGGGGTCTGACATTTTATCATATGTTATACCGGACTTTAACCATGCAGATATTTTAAAATTCTTATCTACCAAATATAGGTAAATTTGTATTTTTGCTTTTGGTCTCAAAATATAATGCAAGGTGATAAATGTTTTTAAGCGAACGGCAATACTGCGCTATTTATATATTTTCGGTGTGACCATTTGCTCGGAGCCGGAGATTTTTTACACTCAGCCTTTGCCGACAAATGTAATCGGCTCAACTTTTCAATAATGCGCCGCCATGTTTTAATAAACACTAATACAACCGTGCATTATTCAAGTCTTTTCTTTTTTTGTTTTTTTGTTTTGCACTTTTGCTGATTTGTTTTTTGATGAAAAAGTGAAAAAATAGTGAAGCTTTTGTGTAATAAGAACTGAAACATCAACAAGAAACGGAAAAAATAACATTTTGCATTAAAATATATAAATATATGTTTTTTTTCTAAAATTGTGCGTTCCGCTCGAGTTTTTTGTTTTGGTTTTTTTTGTAATTTTTTTGTATTGTGCATTTCAACGAAGCTTATCGACGGCGCCGTATAAAATTGCGCGTAAGTGTCGCTTGGCTGCAGCAAAAACATACAAAAAAAAGTAAAATATTTTTGGTATCCATGGGTACCAAGTGCATCAAATTAAAATAAAACGATGGAAAATGCAATGCACATAAACGGAGGAATACAAGTGGTAAATAAAAAATACCCTTAAAAAGAAGCAGGAAATAATATTTTTTTTATCTAGCCTTTGATCAGTCGCGGACATCAAATGAAAACTTACTAAGGCAATAATAGACGGCTTAACTCCTACCCAAAAAAGAGATATACAACTTTAAAATTAATAGGTTCTACAGTTTGATAAGACTACCGACACAGAACTTGAAAATACCAAAATTATAATAAATAATTCTAATCTGTTTTTAAATTGGTTTCCCATGCATTTTTGTTTTATAAAGGCTTTAATTGGCAAATCGACAACTATTACAGGTAGCTACAGTAATAATGCTTTCTTACTAAGCTAGGTACACTTGTCAAAATCCGTTATCAAGGAAAACAAAAAAAACAATTAAAATATCCTTAATTTGGGTTTTTAAGCTGTCAATTACTGTGGCTACCTGTATTAATGATTGCCAATTAAAAAATCTTTTGACAGTTAAATTGTATTTTTTATTTTATTATATAAAAAATATTTCTGGAAAATTAAAATAGTTAAAATACATGAATTCAATATCATTCAACCAAATGCAAGGAACTAGATCGCTATCTGACTTACGGTTTTTTCGAAATAGTTATTGATCATGCCCACTTTTTCATCTTCTTTGCCAGTTTACCCGGAGGTCAAAGTTGTCGCCAGCTTAATGCTATACCTATTAAAGGCTAGCTGTCAAGTTTCATTGAAATCGTTAGAGCCATTTTCAAAATAAATTACACAAACTTTATTCGTTTAATGTGTTACCATGCCTATTTACGCCTACAAAAATGTTTTGGGTTTATAGACAATGAGCAAAATTTTAATCCAACCACACATCATCAGTTTATTTGAAAAAAATAGTTTTTGACCATGCCACCTTAAAGTCTCGACTCCGCCCACATAACGGCTTTTCTCAAGGATGAAACGTGTTGCAATCTTATTGTCTCGTCGATTATCACCAAACTACAAAATTCATCAAATTCATCAAAATCGTTACTGCCGATCATGACAAACATATATATACATATAATCTAGTCTATTGTACCCGACGTTGCCCAGATTTTGTTTTGAAAAGAAATATGTATAAAATAATAAGCGCAATTTCTCGTTACTCACCGTTGTAGCGTTTCTGAGTGGGCTTAAATTCAACCATATAAATTTTTGGTGACATTTGACATATTGTATTTTAAATTAATACAACCATGCCAATTTTTGTTGAAGTTATCGACAGTAACATACTAATTTAGAATTAATATTAGCTAAATAATCGAATATTTAGCCGATTGTCGTTTTCAACTGAAAGTATATTTTCTTTATAGTATTTGACGTTTTTTGGCTCGCTTTTTTTGTTGTGTTATCATGTTTTAATAATTCTTGAGTTTTTTCGTATTTTTGTTGTTTTGATATGAGGTGTGAAACTACTTTTGCTATTTTTAATGATTTCTTTTGAGCTGGTGGATTTGGTCATCATAAGCCTCCACATCAATTTTTAGCATTCCTCAATTACGTCGATAGACGGTGACAATATCAATTCAAATACAAAATTTCAGTTTTCTTAAAGCAATATAAGCAAAATATTCAGTCGTCAGATATCATATAGTATATGAATCCTCCCACTCTCAAATATGATGTTTCAAAACTCTTACTAATGAAATGATGTTTAAGTTTGTTACGAAAGTTAGATGAATAAATTGTTGAATCAAACATTTTAGTATTTTAGATTATGCTAAGAAGAACATGATGGTTTAGCTTAAATATCGTTCGTTGCAAAATATTCAATCATCATATTCTTTGTGACAATGCTTCATGACAAAATACAAAAACGTCACAACGTTCGTGATAAATATTATATCGCTGAAAAGAGTTTTTAAGCATAAATATCCCAAGTTTGAAAATTGAAGTGCCAAGGCACACTATTTTAATGATTTGTTTCAACGTTCATAAAGTTTTCAGTGAAAAATACTAAAAGTTTTTTGTCTTTGTAGAAATTTGCAACAATAACCAAAGATGAAAACTGATATAATCCAGCTCAGGAATCTACTTTCTTAACAAATAACGTATAACTCCAATTTAAAATAAAGTAAAAATAATTACAATATATAATAAACACATTATCGAAAATGTCGCAAACGAGTATCATCAGAGAGGTGGATGCAGCAGATGTTTCAGTCAACGCCCATATTGATGCGGAGGAACATTTTTCAAATATAAGTGGCGTGCCATATTCCCAATATGGTATACTAGTCAGAAATGATCACTACAAAGAAGTCATATGTAAAAATGAAGACTCTCAGGGACTGGTGATGCAAAACATTGATGATGGTATGTATTAAAATTGTTTTTATTTTGGTGCTTTTTAATATAAATTTGTTCTTTTAAAATTTGGTTTAGTTTTCATAACGGAAGAAATTGTTATGCAGTCCGACTCTCATTCACAAGATCACGATGGAGTCCTTAATACGAATAACAAAAATTTCGATACGTATACCAACTCGTCTTTTGATTACATTGAATCGAATATGACAGCGCCAACATCCACAGCGGCAGTTTTTTCCACAAAGTAATTTCAAATCATTTACGGGTAAAAAAACATTTTAGTGAAAAAAAAAAATTAAAATAGAAAATAACTCAACTTACCGCAATACAAAAACAATTGTTCTAAAAGAATTAAATATCAAACACGTATTTCTAAAATTATGAGATAAGATTTAGCGAGACTAATGAGAAAACTATTCCAATACATCAAAAAAGTCATTGCTTTAAGCTTATCTTTTTAAAAAATAAGTTTCATGAGGAATTTTGATATTTAGTTTGTATACGAAAACAAAATACTTTTCATTATTATTGTTCATACACGTGACAATGACTTATACTTATTATTATTTATATGCACGTGACAATGTCATCTATTCAACACAAAATTTAAACTTTATAAGTTTTAACGTTAAAATTTTACTTAATTTTATTATTATTTTATAAATAATGTTTATATATTATTAAATTCTTTAAGGCCTCGTCCAATTATGTGTAGATATTCCACATTTGTTTAATTGTGAGACTTACGTGCAAGGGTAGAAATTCTTAGTCGACAATGGGTCAATCTTAAAAAAAATTACAGATACACTTTTTAGTACAGTTTATTATCTGTCTTTAACATCAAACTTCAAATTGGTTTTGTATTCAGTAATTGTACGTAATTTAAATTTTTTTTTTCGCAAATTTGTTTTTTTTTTAGGCATGAAATAAAGATTTGAATGGATCGAGTTATAAATTTGTTTAAGGCGATGGCATAACACTATAAAAAATAAAAAAGTATTGACATTTTTAATTTTAAAATCGATATGATTCCGTTCATTTTTATTTCAAAAGCTTCTTAAAATATTACAAAGATTTTGTTCTATTTAAATATGTTATTTGGCCAAATTATATGGGTTAAGTTGTTTATTTTTAGAAAACGAAAAAACATGAATCAGTTAGTATCATCAACATCTGTAACGACACCTACTTTAAACATATTTTATAACACAACCAATACAAGTACACTTGGATCAACGGAACATAAACTTAATCAACAGCGTTCCCAAAGACAACGCTGCTCAAAAGTACTGCAGGGTAGTAGTGGCGGTATTAATCTTAAACAAAATGATATTTTATTGGGCGAGAATACAAAACCGCGTCGATGGGAACAAAAACAAGTACAAATCAAAACTATGGAAGGCGAATTTAGCGTAACAATGTGGGCTTCAGGAACATCTGATGATGATGATGTTGTATCTAATCCGGAACAGGAGGACTATACAGATTATAGAGCTGATGGAGTTTCGTTAAACGAAAATGTAGAAGAAGATGCCAACGGTTGCCCAGAAAGTACAGCCTGTATCAATCAGAGTACCTTCCAGCACCAACAACAACAACAGCAATTGTTACAGCACCAATTGTTGCGCCAACAACATCCTCCAATGTTAATGCAGGATCAAATTGATGCAATGCCTGGCCTGGATATGTCTGATCCAAAACAGCTATCCGATTTTGTTGCACGTGGTGAAAAACAGAAGTTAAAAAAGACTGTTGCTTCTGTTGAGAGTCATAGCGATTCAATATTAAATTCAGACGATGAAAATCCCATAATGTCGCCACTTCTACATTCCTCAAACAACATGATCACAATGTCTGCATTAACTGATACTGGTGGTGACGCTGGCGTATCAACGACGACGTCTTCATTGACTGGTGATATTGGAGATTTACAGCATCATCATTTGCAATCGTCCTCATCACCGCCGCCATTGATGTATAGTAATAAAAATATCACAACCATGGATAATCCTAGTATTTCGGGAGGTGATAAAAAAATTGAATGCCCTCATACCAGCTGCAATAAGTTATTTCGTGATAATTCGGCTATGCGAAAGCATTTGCATACACACGGACCGCGTGTACATGTATGTGCCGAATGTGGCAAAGCGTTTGTCGAAAGTTCAAAACTTAAAAGGCATCAACTTGTCCATACTGGGGAGAAACCTTTTCAATGTACTTTTGAAGGTTGTGGCAAACGATTTTCATTGGATTTTAATTTAAGGTAATTTTAAACTATTATTTTAATTTAATTTCGCTCATTCAAAATCGTGTTTAATTACTAAGTACCATAAACTTGAAAAAAATAACACCTGTTTAAGAGATACGAGTATGTGCAGTGCAGAGTATGTCGATACTATGTTATTTTTAAACTTGACACAATTTTTGTTTTAAATTGAAAAGAGAATCATTAAAATAGAATATTTGGGACATGGACATGGCAGATTTTTTTAGCCGAAAACCTTTCCGGTTGAGAACATAGTAACTCCCCATAATGTCAACCCAATCGAATAAACGATTTACACGCGCATAGGGTACAAGAAAGATTGAAACAATCATTTCTTTGTATATATGTAATTGAAATAATAAATTTACATGTGTTTTTATAATACTGTTAAACAAATACTAAAATTAAACTTTAAATTGATTACATTAAGTGCAATTGTACGTTGCTTGCGATTCCTTCCGACTGTCGTTTTAACTTGCATTCTGCTTTCTACTTTGTTTTTGATGTAGTTGTTGGTAGTTGGGCAATCGGAGTCGAGCAAGAAAAAGTGATGGGTCTTGTTGAGGTGAAAGGCATAACACTTGTCTCAGCTTCAGCTGCCATAAGTTCCATCCCATAAGTATAGGTTTTAGTCCCTGAACTGATTCTTTACTAAATTAGCCTTTTAAAAATAATGCGCAACGAGCCGATCGGCTGAGAAATGTCAAGGTTATGAATGTTTACATGGCGACCTTGTATAGTTCAGAAAATATCTTCAATAAGACGTTTGAAGAGTTATTTTTAGACCATACTTTATCTAGCGAAAAAATTAATTATTAACTTAATGTTAAAAATATTCCCAGTAGGATATCAATATGTTAGTACAACGTTGGTCAATTAATTTATTGTATTAAAATTGCTCTGAAATATAACAACAATAAAATACTATGAATTTAATACCTCCAAAAGAAATTTGTTTCGTAAAAATTTTGCATAATTTTTAGTTATCGACTTCATTTAAAATGGACCATAATGTTACTTGTACCAAAAAGCGCTGTCTTCGACTTTTTTATAAGTTTTATTTCAATGTTTTTTTAAGTATAAATATTATTTAAATGTCACCTACTACTCAAAATAAACTCTCTGTAGTACTTTCTAGATTACATTTTAATTCTCGTAGGGCCAGAAATTCTGTTACGGTCGCGTATAGTTTAAATACTTCGATAGTATCTTAAAGTATATTTTCAGATATAGATGCACAATTAAATACAGTTGTTTATTTTTTTTATTTAGGAGTTTATTACTGCTCTCAGAGTATCTAACAAATGCGCAATCACTGAAGTCTTTTGACATTTACACTGCTAATGTTTTAATGTTTTTTTTTCAGAACTCATGTGCGAATACATACTGGTGATAGGCCTTATGTGTGCCCGTTTGATGGTTGTAATAAAAAATTTGCCCAGTCAACTAATCTGAAGTCACATATTTTAACACATGCAAAAGCAAAGTAAGTATACAACAATTAAAATGCATGTGCCACGCTACTCTTTTGCACAATATAATTTTGCTAAATATTTTCACGAATATATTTGGGTTTTTATACCCTTCGCTAAGTGCAAGTGCAGTGAGTTTTCTCTTTCATTTGAAATGCCCAGAAGAGGGCGTGGTAGGTATAACAATGTAGATTTATACCTGATCAGCATCGGATTCTGAGTCGATTTAGCGATGTCCGTCCGTCTGTCCCAGCGATTACAGCCGTAGTTATGTGAGCACCTATTCTAAATGCCGAGGCTAAGTTCTAAGATGGGTCAGATCGGACCTAGTAGTCCACCACTCCTTTTCCTGTGCAAATATCCAGATAAAATTCAATATTACGTACTTTAGTAGTAACATAAAACTGCTCCTCAAAAATGGGAGTGATTCAATAGGAACAACGTCCACTTATAATAGAGACATGTAGCACTTATGGGCTAAAAGAAACATATTTTTTGGTGACACTGAAATGGCGCAGGGTATATGAGCTTCATATAGCATAGCCGAATATAATTTTTTACTACAGAACTCGGCGTCTACTTTTCCACGCCCACTTCACCTCTATAACAATTTTATAGTAGAGAATTAAGCTCATGAGATATGGTGGTGGGCGTTAAATTTATCTCACCATATCTACATTTTGTGAACTGAGATTTCGTCACCATACACATTCATTTCACATTTTTGAAAACTCCGAGTCGTGCAAAACCGAGTATATTAAAATATTAACACTTTTGTATTTTTATTCAGGTAAAACACTTCCTCTAGTTAAAACTGTGTTTTGATATTTTTTTAATATGATGATATTTCTATATAACCTGATGTCATTGTTGGTTCATATTAAAAATTGAAATTATTTTTATTTACAGGCGTAATTCTATGGGAGGTAGTCGAGGTAACAGCAATAACGACTCCAACAGTCCGATGCAAATAACATCTCACAATTTTATAAAAGTCGAAATGAATGAGATGGATTCTAATTCTTCATATGTAGTATATACTGATTGAAATCTAATTTACAGAAAATTCTTCTATATGTCTTCTGTATTTTAAACATTATTGAAGCCTTGAAATATTGCTATTTGCATTGATTAACAAATGTTGTTTACTTCTGTTGAAAACAGGATTTCTGTTCTTTTTTTAAACAATTTTTACGGTTAAATAATATCTTTGAACAACATTGCAAATTAAAACAAAAACACAAAACTCTAATTTATGAATTGTGAACTTGAAATAAAAATATGTAAATATACTTTTTGAGTATTTTAACTTCTGGTAAATATATTCTAATATATATTATTATCCATTTTTAGGCGCTTGTTTTTTTCAGTCAGCTATTATATCCAATTACCTATTCTTTGTTTCAATATTGTTTTAAATATTTTTAGTCTCAACATTGTGTGAATTGATCTAAAAAATCTGACTAATGAAGTTATAATATAAAGGCTAGTTTTCTTAAACTATTTTGTTACTTCCCATTTCAATCACACACAATCATATTAATCAGTATATACCATTAACCTCTCCGCCTTTCTTCTCGACAGCATATCGTACCACTGTACATACATATAGCATATAATCAGTTAACAACTAATCCGAATGGCAGATTATGTAAACTTGTTTGCATATACTTGCAAAAATAAACTCTTTTATGTGTTTGAAAAAATTGTCCGAGACAAAGATTAAAATTTTAACTTTATTTTGAATGCGAAATCAATATAAAGCAGAAAGAACAGTTTTAATTATGCGCACTTTGTGAGTGTGATCGTTTTGGTCAAATTTTCGAATCGAGTTGTTAGACTTACTATTAGAAAAGAGTTTAAAGGAATTTGTTGAAATATGTTTCAGAAAAATTAAACGATTTATATTTCATATACTTTATTAAGAAATTTGGTAATAAAATCGACACAGAAACTTATGCCACTTGCTTTCTGTCTAATATTCGTGTATGGCCACCATGTTAAAGTGGGGTATTTTTGTTTAGGTATTTTACATGCACAAGAATATCCAAATTATTTTTATGATTTTTCTCACTAATTTGAGTTCAAGTCGACTTGGCCCAACGAACGATTTGTCGTATAACAGTTATATGTAAAGTTACACTTAAAGAAAAAAAATTCAACTTTAAAAAATATTTTCAAGAATTACTATAAAACCGGGAACACCCTAAGTTCAAAGTAAAATGTTTTGCTTTCACTGTCTGTAGATCTGTTGTTAGAGTTTTGTAAAGCATTTGTTTTGAATCATTTTGGAAAGTTACTGCAATAGAAATCGCATTCGAAACATTGACGATTAATGAAAAGCTTTGATTTGGTTTGTAAATAGCTAATATATTACGTATAAATAAATTAGTGACTAATCTTTAAATAACACAAAATGTGTCTCTAAACTATTAAGCAAACAAAAAAATTGTAAACCTAACATGAAAATCGTTTTTTATTTTAAGAAACTTTAATTTTTAAATAATTAATTCAAATCGGATCGGATCGGGTATCCGAATATCAATGTTGTATGCAATTATTTTGTATTTCCCTAAATTAAGAATTGTAGAATTCTATCTAATAAAAATAATACTATTTATCATGTTTGCTTCTTCCGTTTATAGTTTTTAGTCGAGAGTAGTTATAGCTCAATATTTTGTTTCAATCATTTTGTCTATAGAAAAAAAACAGTAAATTAAAATATCGAACTTTTCAAAATTATTGATTTTTTTTCAAACAAATCTACTTAGAGAATTTTGTAAAACTGAGTTTACATTATTTTTACGGCTATAACTTTGAAATGCTGAATGATGTTTTTTTTTTAATATTAACTTAACCAGATTTTCGACCCCAACCCAAATATCGAAACAAATATTACATGAACTATCTCTGAACTTGTACACTAAATTGTGGTTTCATCTTTGATTTTAGGCTTTAGTTTTTTTTATCGACTACTCCAACGAGGAATATGATGTTTAAAAACTTTTACAAATGATACATACAAAACGTACGTGTAAAAATGATGTACAAAAAAATGCTTTCTTTTTTCTTGATTCAATTTTAAAACCGATTGACACTTATTCATAAAGTTCTACTCAAGTAATCATGCTTATGGCAAGATAGTTGCCAATTCTGTATAACTTAATTTATTTGTTTGCTATTTCTTTTTAACTTTAATAAATAACAAAATTTTTCAATAAAAATTTGTCTGCTAAAAATTTATTTCTTTTCTCAAGAATTAATAAAACTGTGTAATTTGTTTGGTTTCTATAGATTTCTATAATGACCACATCATTGATACTAAGTCTAAGAATTTGAATTGCTAATGAATAATTTTTGACGGAACTTGTATTTAGTTGAACAAAAAAAGAAATACCTCAAATGTAAGCCTAGGTAATTTTTGGCTAGTTCTGGTATACTTATTAATTAATTATAATATAAATATTTTTTAAACAAACAAACAAACAAACAAAATAATGTATTGATTGAAAATGTTGAAATAATATCGCCGATTGCAAAATTTGTAAATCTTGATAGTTTTTAACTTTATTTAAGAGTATTGTACAAGTCCATATTAGAAGGTCTAAAATAATGGCAGTGAACTTGTTGTCTTATAGTACCTTTAAATATTAAATAACCTAAAAGTAAACAAATTTAAAGTAATTTTGTACGTAATATAAAGTAACAGTTATTTTATATATATAAGGAGAGGTGACTTTGTAATACAAATATTTTTCAAAACTCTGTAAATATTAATTTATATAACCTAGTTGAACCTTTTTCTAAACTGTAATGTAAACACCGAAATATCATATATGAAAGAATCGTTTTTTATATTAAAAAACGAATTGAAGAATATTTAAAAAACTAGTTTAAAAAGACAGATATTTGATGTATTTTGTAGACACATTAAATAACAATTGTATAAGTATAAATCAATATTTTTATTTAATACATTTAAAATATATTTTAACAATATGAATACAAATTTCGAATAACGTTTTAATAAATGAAAACACACAAGATTCATTGTTTCCAATTTTACTTCAAGTTGACTTACATTTTTGTTTGTGGTCGGTCCATTTGTATTTATCAAAGCGTTATATTTTTAAAATATATATGTTGATGGCAGTACATTATAATTATTGATATCATTACTATCAGGCAGGTTCCAGACGCAGAAACGCAGGGCCGAACAGAAATGTTTTTGATATAGAATCCGAATGATTTCAATTTTCGCATGTTCCTATTCAACTCATTATAACTTTTCTATTCGTTATTTTTTCCAACAGCTTGTTATTCTTCTGAACAGCTATTTGTTGTTGCACATAAGAAAAACGGAAAATTAGATTTGAAATTTTTTTTTTAAATGAGTGCGGTAATTGTTATTGCTATATGCACTAATGCCAATAAAAAAAACACAGGAAAAAAAACAAAAGGACGATTTTGCGCAATCAATCTAATCATATGGAAATGGTAGAATCTGTAAGTGACTGAAATGCATGATATAAAACAAGATTTTTAATTACACAATTTATTTTGCTCCATAGCGCACTACATAATCTGAAATGTTGCTCAACGTTGTAATACCGCGCCTGAAACCATTTTCTATTCCAGCGCATGTCCAGCTGGCTGCTTCTTTAAGTTTTCTGGCAAAAGGTGGATTCCAAAAAAACTATAGGAGAAGACAGCGGCATTGAATTACGTCTTCCTTAACATATCATCTTGCAATATTCTGGTGCTCCTCCATAAAGTTTAGGAGTATTGCATCCTGCGCAGAGCTTTTGTGCTTTTCCCTTGAAATAAAATAATGCTGCTAATTATTATTACACACATTATTTAATTTTATCGAAATTTTATTTAATTTACTAAAATGTTTATGCAAAATTTTTATTTTTACTGCTGCTGATGTAAATTCAGAAGTGGAATGTAGAACACCAAATTACAAAATCGCACTTTTGTATATCACGAGTTTAAATTCCGCGTTTAGTTTTTGGAGACTTTCGTAAACTGCATAGCTAAGGTCCCGATGGCATCAAAAGCCTGTCTCGGTCTCGGTTTCGGTTTGTGTCAATCCGTTAAGTTTTTCATGTGAACATTTCTAAGATGGGCAAGTGTGGACCAAAAAAAAAAAAATTTTAACCAACTCTCGTTTAAATGAGCATTTTCGGATGCTATAATTATAATTTATCTTTGGAATAACTTGATTGGAAAGAAATAGCATGGTTTATGTAATTGTTCTGGGAAAATAGAGATTTTGTGATCTTGTTACCCGGGTAGTGAATATAAAAGATAATAAATGCCTCGGTAATGAATTATCAGGCAGTATCCAGAAACGTAGGGGAATTGAATAAGTAGAGGATTTGAAAACGAGGTGAATTACTTTTGGTTTTCTAGAAACCGCACGATTTCAAATTTCGCATGTTCCCTTTCAACTCGTTATAACTTTTCTACTCGTAATTTTTCTGAAAGAAGAAAAACGAAAAATAATATTAGGTGTACAAATAAGTTTCCGCCGTTTTGAGAAAGATAGCGTGGCACGAGGTTTACGTTGGAATTCGCAGATGGTAACCTACTTGAAAATTAGTTTGTTTATTCCAGAACAACATAACCTTATCATGTTATTAAGTTCGCATTAGCATCATATATTTTTCTTCATCTAAAAATGTCTCAATTTGAGCCAACTAAGTGTCATTTGCGGGAACTTTTAATTTATTTTTTTAATTTAAAAAAATCTGCTGCTGAGTCGCATCGATTGCTCGTAGAAGCATATAATGAGGATGCTTTGAGTGAGAGAACAAGTCGTGAGTGGTTTCAAAAACATAAAAGACAAAGATCCAGTGGAAGGCCGAAAATTTACGAGGATGCAGATTTGGAGAAATTATTGGGTGAAGATTCGTCTCAAACACAAAAGGAACTTGCACTTAGTTTAGAAGTCACTCAGCAAGCAGTCTCACATCGTTTAAAATCGTTTAAATATTATTTTATTAACAAAAAACGGCGGAAATATTTGCCTTGGGCAATAATGCCAATGAAAGTAAATATTTCCAGGAAAAAATCAGGAGAAGAATTTTGCGCGTTCACCAGAAAATGGTAAAATTTGGGTAAGTCACTGAAATGCATAAAATAAAACAAGATTTTAATTACTCTTTCTAAAATGCCTCACATACTGTTCAACGTTGTAATACCGCGCCTGAAACCATCTTCTTTTCCAGCGCATGTCTAATTTTTGTTTGGACGTACACTACTCGTATAAAACTCCCTAGTTTAATAAAAAGAATTTAACAAAATTGATTTTAGTAAAGATACCAACTTTTAAGAAATATTTCGCATTTGAAAAGTAACAAAATACTAATGAAAAAATGGACTTAATCGGATTAGCACGACGCACACTTATAACACTGTGGGTCTAATTTGACCTTTTTTAAAATACTATAAAAGAATCATAAAACGTCAAAGAGTTAATATATTCTTGAAAAATATTCGCCAATAAATTTTACTATAGGTCACTGAAGAACAGAATAGTCTAAAATGCGTATTAGTGGTCATTTCACACGATAAATGACAAATCTACGATATCTTCCCGGAGGTCGCAGTCTTGTTGTACGTAATAACTGCAAGCTGGCGAGTTTCATCAAAAGCGTCAGAGCTACTTTCAAGATAAAGTACACAATCACCCAATTTTTGTTCGATTAAAAAAATGTTAAACCATGCCCACTTACGTCCACAAAAATATTTTTACAAAAATCTTGATGGGCTCGTAGATATTATGCAAAAAACTGCATTTAAATCTGACCCTTATTCTCATATAGTTTAAACAAATGGTTTTCGACCATGCCCAACTAAAATCTCGATTTCGTCCACTTAAGGATGAAACATGTTGCGATCTTATTTTTTAGTCAAATATCTCCAAACTGCAAAATTTCATAAAAATCGTTAGAATCGATCTTGAGACACTGGAAACACTTAGCTCGTTTAGTGGAATGTGGTGAGCGTCCACATCTCGTTCAATACATTAAATAAATCTGGCAAATATTGTCATTCTAAAAAATCATAAAAAAAAGAAGTTATTTGCTATATGTTTTTTTTTTCTTTGAATTTTTAAGAAAAGGCTTTTTTTTAGTACATATCAGTACATATTCGCGCCTCTTTTTTCTGTCTACAGCAGCTAGTCGATGACCTTTCGATACTTCGTTGTCGTTTCTCTACACGAATTTGACAGTTTGTATATAACAATTTAATTGCAAAATATTTTATGGAATTTAATTATTAGAACGTATCAAAACTCAAAATTAAATAAAAACAATTTCAAACTATTTTACGATTTTTACAATTTGAAACTCATTTTTGTCTCTAAATTTCTTTAACTTTTGATACTCAAAGAGCAAATTTTGTATTTATTTTCGTTTGTACCGTTTTCACGCTTAAACGGCTGAACCGATTTACTTCAAACTTGAAACATATATCGAAACGGCTCTGGAAGAATGATAGGCTGAATGAAATCTGCAACGCCCACATATGACGCCCACAAGTAGTCAAATTAAGTCAACAAAAACGATTATTTCACTAATAAAACTCCAAAAAATCTCAAATTTGGTATTTGAGTTGGTATGGTCACTGTCGACAACTCCACGAAAAGTGGGCGTGGTGAGATCAATTTAACGCTCACCGCTATATATCAGGAACGCGATGCTCTACGAAGATAAACGTTTGTTTAAAGGTATATGGTGACTAAATCTACCATTTTACAAAAAGTGGGCGTGGTCGGGTAAATTGAACGCTCACCGTTGCAGCTCAGAAACGTGATACTGTACGATGATTAACTTTAGTGTGAAGGTGTTTGAGAGCTATATCTACCATCCCACCAAAACTGGGGTCTATTTAACACCCACCGCTATAGCTCAGGAACGTGAAGAAATTTGGTTCTTAGTAACCAAATCTGACCGGAAAGTGCTATTACAATTTTAGTTACATACAAATGCGAATACCGGAAATGTTAACAGTTGCGAAACTCAGTTTATAGGTACATGGTGACAATAGTTACAAACACACAACGTGGAGTAACGGGAAGTTCTGCATACAAATCTGGTATAAAATTATCAAATTAACCAAATATACATACAAATATAATTCTAAAAATGGTGGGCTAGGCTGGAAAGTTTATTAATCTTAATTAACAAATAAGACTTGATTCTATTAAAAAAGAACCCGGGAACCGCCGGGTAATTTAAGCTAGTTATTATATAAAAAGTCGTTATTGTTGAATAATAAGGTCAGGAGAGTAGAAATGAAAACCGCAAATTGAGCGAATTCACCTCGATTTCTGAATAATTTTTCTGACTGTTTTTTTTCGATTTTTGACAATTAACTACGTTGTTGTTTTTATTTACTTAAACATCTTGTAATAACCATGGCAACAACACAAAAATTATATTTTCAAAGAGAGAAACAAGAACGAGGTGAAGAGGGAAATTTTTCTAATTTCCTCACCTTATATTTATTACATCATGAGAAACTCTAACTTTCTTCAACTTTTAATATTCACAGAGCAAATTTATGGGCAAGATCGGATCAAAACTACTACCGATTCCATACAAACCACATCATTTAAATAGTTCCAGGGCAACTATCCAGCTCAAATTTAATGCTTAGCACTTTAGTAGTAATACAAAACTGCTGTCAAATAATAGGCACGATAGTAGAGGAAGCTTGCAGAAAGTTGGCATCTGACTTTTTAATGGGTTTTTTTTTTCTTTCGGCAGAAATAAAAGCTATTGCAAGTTTTAAAGAACACAATTAAAAATTGTTTGTGACATCATTGTTATCCTCTCTGGGTGACGCCGAGGATAGTTACGCCACTGATCGCTGCCCTGCCATACTTACCATGCCGACGGTCCGGTGTTGGCTTTAGGCCATAGAAATAGGTCCACTTAACAATATTATACAAGTTATTCGTATTGAAATATCTTGTATGAAAACAGTATTGAAATTATTTCAAAGTTATAGTATTTATTTATGGATATTTTTATTCGAAAGAAATACATGATGATCTATGTAATATATATTCTTATTATGCATTTTGTTTCTTTAAAAAAATGTTTAAATATTTTATTTTATTGATTTTATTATATATATATATATTTTTGTTTGATAGTTAATATCTATGTATGTATGCGTATATATATTTTATTTAAATATTGAATTGTTCTTTAAATTATTTTCTCTGTACGAACACAATGTGGATATTTACTACTTGGTAAAAGATAATACATTATATATTATATATACCATAAATATTTGAGTGGACCTTTGTTGTTTAAAATTAAAATTTGAAAATATGTAGAAAGAAAAATAGTTAGCGGAACTTTCCGTTGTAGAGCGTTTTGAGTTTTTGGCGGAGGGCGTTGATTTGATCCAACCACATTCATTTCTGGTGAAAGAAGCCAACAAATTCAGATACCAAATTTCAGATTTTTAGGTCCAATATTAGCAATATATTCGAATATTTTCGCTTCATTTTACAAATAGTGGGCGTAATAAGTGGGTGTGGCTGGTTTTGTATAGCATATTATTCTTCCCGGTGCTTTCCTATACGAGTACAGCGCATTAAGTTGCTGAGCTATGATGATGGGCGTAAAATTTATCTAAGCTTTTGCAAAAGTGTGTGTAAATTAATCCAACCACGCCTATTTTTGGTGAAATTATCGACAGTGACGCTACAAACTCAGCCTAATAAACAAATACTTTCATTTAATTTCTCTAATTGTGGTCGTAATAGGTGGACATGGCAAATTTTATACAGCCTATATAAAGACCGGGTTATGTATACCAAATCTCGAGTTTTTCCGGAACAATTGACAGACTGACATACAGACAGACATTGGATTATAAATAGTATATCTATTTATATGAAAATGACTCTTTCTATCTTTCGTTGAACCATATGCGCGTCTAAACCATTCATCCGGATGGATTTGGGCAAAAAGGAAAATTGTAACGCCTACCAATTATGCCCACAATTCCTAAAACTAAGTAAAAATATTCGATTATTTCGCTAATATTGTTCCTACAAAACTAAAATTCGGTATCTGAGTTTGTATAAGCACTGTCGACAACTTTCCTTTAAAAATGGGCGAGGTTGGATCAATTAAAAAAAACCCATTTTTAAACAAGGTTGTACCAATTTTACGCCTACCACCATTGCTCAGGAACTTGATACACTATATATAAAACATGTATAGGAATGCACCGGAAGCAATAACAGAGTATACAAAATCTGCAACGCCCACTTATTACGCCCACAATTTTTTCAATTTTTTGAAAATATACGGTTACATTACTAAATATTGTTTTTTTATTGTCGATAATTTCACCAAAAGATTGTGTAGTTGGAACATTTCAACGCACGGCGTTGGGCGTACTCATAATCGCTACATCGGGGAGTACCGGGAAGTTGCGCTAACTAACGAGTGTACAGGAAAGTTCCGCTAACTTTGATAAATAGCTTTCAAAAACAAATATTTTCTTTTTTAAGTGACATTACAACGCATGCCGGGCATTCGTTAGTATATATATATATATATATATATATATATATATATATATATATATATATATATATATATATATATATATATATATATATATATATATATATATATATATATATATATATATATATATATATATATATATATATATATATATATTTATATATACAATACGTCCGCCTGTCTATCTATTTGTCCAAGCTATTACAGCCATAGAATAACGTCACATATACTCGTTATATAAAATGTGCTTCAATAGCCACATGGTTGGCATGACAACAAAATATGTACTTATACCCTCCAAAATGGTGTAGGGTATTTAAATTAAACATAGCCAAAGATATTGCTCCCACTTATTTTTCTTCTAATATCATAAAACATAAAACAAAATCAAATTACAATATTTTTCGGACAGGAGCCGCCTATATCGTGTGATTTCACACCTCTAGATTTTTGTCGTTGGACTTGTGTGAAGTCAAAAGTCTTCGCTGATAAGTCAGCACGATTCAAGACTTGGAAGCCAACATTACTCTCGTGTAATTCGCGAGATACCGGTAGCAATGCTGGAAAGAGCCATCGAAAATTGGCGAACCTACTGCGTAGACGCGGATTTAAAATATTTTTAAAATTTATATGTCAGAGATTGGTCGTTCGGGTCATCATCAAGATTCCGTCATACAGTGCTATTTTAAGTGTTAAAGCTCTTAATGAATCGCCCGTTACAACAGCAACAACTGAAAGGGGTTAAAACATAAAGTCCACTCTAGTATATATGTATATGTTGATTATATTCTTCTCTTCTTCTTCTTCTTCTTCTTCAATGAATTGTTTGAAATACAGAACTTTTTATAAGCACTTTGGAAACTACAAAAATAGAGACGAATTTAATTTTTTTACATATAAATATTCTTTTGTTAAATATGTATGTATGTATTTTGATAGAATAAAAATATAGAAGAAGTTCGTTGTTAAATTTTCTACCATTTATTATTTATTTCCTATTTTTGTTTTTTAAATATAGAAAAATATTATGTTTTAAATAGAAACATTTTTAATTTTACGTTTTTTTTTTTTTTCTTTCTTTTAATATACCAAAAACTATTATTATCAAAATTTTATAAAATAATCAGCGGTTGCATTGGGCACATTTGTCTCTTGTCAATTGAACAATAAACAAAACAAACAGAAAACACAATAACAAATTTAAACATTTCTCGACAGACAATATTCTTTAAGGTTCTTATGTTAAAAACAAATGCACGAAAGAAAAAAAAAACGGTTATATCAAATTCAAATCTAATAAATCATATTAAATTTCAGTTGATTCGATTCGTTCTTTATAAAAAAAAAACTAAGTTCAAACAATTTTTGAGTATTTTTGGTGTTTTTGTTTCGGGGATTTTAGGTTTTGTAGGTGAAACCATTTTACATTTTAATGTTCTTGAAATATCGATTTGAAAAGTAAGAGATTTGTAAGACGACATGTACGCTTATTATATTGTATTTCAATTGTAATTTCCATTTGAATTCCATATCAAATAACTCACAACATATGTATGTATGTATGTACTTCTATGCTTATACATTATATAAATACAGAGCGATTGATATTAAAGTGCCAGCCAAAAAAATTTCTAAATTGCCATTGGATAGTTCTTTTGCGCTGTAACTTCGAAAATGTATTATTGCAAACGTGTACATTAGTTTGAGAGTTACAGCGCAAATGGCGCTTACACCAATAGCTTCATTCATATACATACATTTGGTAAATATTACGAACAAAAATTGTTATTGGATTTTGTGTTTTTTGTTGTTGTTGCACTTTAATAACACAGACCCTGAATCTGATCTCGCCTAGGAAGTCAATCGCGTGCCTAATAATAACTGTAACATTGTATCGATTGGATAATCCATTAAGTTTACACCAGTAATCGAATGCTGTACAAGCATTACCAGCGCGTTGGAAGCTTTAAAAAAAACGACTTATAATTTTTTAGCTTTTGATTACAGTTGATTAAGATTTGTAATGTAATCACAAAATATAATTAATCTGTAATCAAAAGCAAAAGTTATTTCATCAAATTTGTATATGTATGTACAAGTAATCATGATTAATCGTGAACTACAATTTAATATAATAAAAAAGTAATTTGTGTCTTGACCAAAGTAAATTATTATTGCCTAATACTGGTTTTCGATAACAGAATAAATCGATAAGAACAAGTGAGAAATTATAGTCGGTCCTACCGACTATTGCGAATGCACCACATTGTTTAATATCACAATAAAATTGTAGTGGTTCATGATTTGCAAATTGTATTATAAATTTTTCAAAATATTAAAAAAAATTTAAATTTTGAACCACCCTAATTTAAGAAATCAAGAACCGGCCTAATTAGATTACTATACTTATTTACGATCGTTTTTGTATCAAAATCAAATTATAACATATTATAAAAAAATCTCAACCCAATATCTGTAATAGTTCTCTAGATATCGTTTTAACAGGATATAGTGGGCGTGGTCATGGGTGGTTTGGCTTTAAAATCTAATCAGTTCGTCTAGGGCATAAGAGCAACCAGTGTCCAAAATTTCAGCTCAATATCTCTAACGGTTATCTTGCTAGTGTTAACAAGAATTGATCAAATTAAGATTCTGAGCGTCTATGTTACAAACATTTGGCCAAAACCAATGAACACCATTGAGTGGTGCATAAAATTTAATACGCGCCAACAATTCAGAGTAAAAATATTCTTTTTGCAATACATCTTATAAAAACATTTTTTATATCTATCTAACTATATATATAAAAATGAATGTATGTTTCTTTCTTTCTTTTTATCTTTCTTTGTACCATATGCGCATCTAAATCATTCATCCGATTGTGATGAAATTTTGGGGAGTTGCAGTACTCACGCTAAGGATGGTTTTGAACAAAAAAAAAAATGGTTTGCCCACCTATTACGCCCACAATTTGTAAAACTAAGTAAATATATTCGATTGTTTCGATAATATTGCTACTGAAATTCGGTATACGAGTTTGTATAGGCACTGTCGAGAACTTCCCCAAAAATGGGCGCGGTTGGATCAATTTACCGCCCACTTTTAAAAAAAGATTGTAATAATTTTACGCCTCCCCTCATTGCTCAGGAACTTGATGCGCTATATAGAAAACATGTATAGGAATGCACCGGAAAGAATAACACGGTATACAACATCTGCCACGCCCACTTATTACTCTAACAATTTATTTAATTAAACTAAAAAAAACGGAAAGAATTTGTCAGGAAGATGAAAGTAAACCAACAAAATAAAATTTCAAACCAATGTAATAAAAATTGTGATGCAGTGGAGCAAAAAGGGTTCGGGGCTCAATACTATCGTTTGAGATTGGTTTGGTTTACCCTCCGACATAATGACCCTCATGTCGCAAAATGTTATTTGTAACAAAATATTATTAAAAATTTGAATATTGACAAAAGTGGAATTTAAATTGAATATGTATCATATTCGAGTTATACAGTGTTGGTCACATAATTGGGAACAACATTTAAAAGTTTTTTTTTACCAAATTGAAGAACTCTTCTTTTTAATGAAAGAAATCATTTGAATTATCATATAATTTATGTACTCATTGAAAATCAAAACAAATTATTGCATTTATAACAGTTTATAAAATAAAACAAAAAGTATTGACCAATTTGACTTGGACAACTAATTAAGGACACTTTAAGTTTCGAATTTTGAGTCGATTCAACGATGTCCGTCTGTCTGTACCAGCGATTACAGCCGTAGTCAAAGCAGTATCAAAATCTGATATGTCAGCTTATATGCTCCAAGCGGAGGTTAAGCTCGAAGGTGGGTAATAACGGACTTAAACAACTATCCCCTTGCATACAAACCACACCTTTCCATGCGAAAGCTAATTTATTAAAATAGCTAAATTTTAACATTTAACATTTTAATAGCAACACAAAACTACAAACCAAAATGGGCGTGATCGGATAATAACAACGCCCACTTATAATAGAGACATGTAGCACTTATGTGCTAGAAGAAGCAAGTTTGTTTGGTGTCACTATAATGGCGGAGGCGGCAGTCCTTATTAACTTTGACTCAAGTCTAATACAATATTTAGATGGGCAACCCCTTGACGAAAGCTCGGCGCTGCACTTCTTTGAAAGACTACCAACCAAACCAAATACTGACAACGTTCAGTTGGATTTTTCTGCATTTTGGAGAAGTTCTTCATTATTTTTGTTTTGTTATTTTACAAAGCTCTCCCAGAGTTTTTACAGTGAGTGAAGCTGGACCAAGACAATCCAAAAAATTTATGTTTCCCGTCGTTGTTCGTAAAAAAAACGGTTTGCTATTGGTTCATTCGCTGAGGTTATTAGGAAATTAGGGCCCACGTTATACCATACCATGAGATTGCACGTCATTCAAAATTAGTTGGTAAAAAACTAAAATTCAAATGACAGTTTTAAAGTTGGTTTGGTGTCAGTAATTATGTGTCCTCCACTGTACTCGTGTATACGATTATAACTCGATTTCGTGTCAAAGTAAAGATATTAAAAATTTCGATTTTTATAATTTTGTCTTAGTGGAACTTTGATTGCAAACTTTTAATAATATTGTATATATAATTATATATAAGTGATAACTTTCTATACTGGTTCGTTTGACTAATTTTGGTTCTATCAATTTTGTGGGCAATAAAGTCTGGTTGAGCTTAAAATTTATCACATGGGTACATACATATACATATACTTATTTTTGTTGTTGTTTCGCTTGGAACATCATTATCGGAAGGTTCGACCTTCTAGACGAAATCAAATTATACAATTCTTCTATTATAATAAATAGTTTCTGTGTAGTTAAATAAATTTTTACACATATTTGTATAATACAAATTATATTAAATAATCTAATTTATTAATATTTTTATATATTTGGTTTATTTTTATATTTATATTTATTTTTGTTTTTGTTTTTGTTTCGCTTAAAATTCTTTTCAATTATTCATGTACTCGTAAATATTATAATTTCCTACATGTCTCTATTGTGAATTCATAAAAATATAGCTCATATCTATGTAGAATGGATCTGTAGATACATTCGCTTTTCTATGCTTGTAAATTTCGTATTTTTTTTTTGTTTTGTTATTTCTTAAATATATATATTTAAATATAAAAAAATTCAAAACAACCCATAATATGTTTGTTTTATAACTTTATTTAAATATGTTTTGTTTTGCTTTGTTTAATTTAATTTTCTTTTCTAATTTTTCATTAATCTCACTCTTTTTGTGGTGTTATTTAAAAAAAAAGTCTTTACAAATTTTTGCATTTCATCTTTGTTTATAATTCCATTCGAACAAAAAAAAATTGATCAACTCATTTGAATTGGAAATGCTTTCAAGGGATTGTTTGACTGATGGACTGATGGATGTGTGACGAGTTGAAGGACAAATGTAACAGGAATTGTTCCTTTAAATTTCTTTTAAAATCGTTGATTAATATTAAAACCACTACAATATATTTGTATGTATGCACGTATGTATGTATGTCTACTTATATAGTATTAAAAAGTTAACAAAAAATACATTGAATAGGAAAGAAGGTTTACCTAAAGTATCCTTAAACAAAATAAAACTAATAAGAGAATTATCTTCGGCTATGCCGAAACTCAAATACGCTCCGCCATTATGGAGACAACAAAATGTGCTTCTTAGATATGCTGTATGTCTCCATTATAAGTGGGCGTTGTTGTTATCCGATCACGCCCATTTTTTTTAAACAATTTAATGTTCCTACCAAAGTTCCTATACTGCAACTATTTTAGTTAATATTTTTTGTATCTATTTTAAAGAACGAGTTCGTAAAGGGGGGAAAGTAGTTTTAAACCGATCACGCCCAGTTTTTGTGAGCAATTTCATAATACTACTTAAATGTTAAATAGTGTATTTCAAGTGATTATCTATATTGGAACTATTTTTTATGAATTTTTTTCCTTATTAATAGGGCGAGTTTGTATGGCAGAGGGGAGTAGTTTTATTTCGATCTTGCTCATTTTAGAACTTAACCTTCGCTTAAGGAAAAAAATCTCACATACCAAAATTCAGCTTGATATCTTTTATGCTGGAACGGTCAGACGGACATCGTTAAATTGACTCAGAATTCGAAGCTGATAATTTATTTATATAAACAATTCTGTTTATGGTTCTGTACTGTATACAACGACTTTTAAAATAATTTTCGATTGTGGACCAAAATGTTTCAAATCAATCTTGACAAAATCAAAATGACATTTTGTTCTATCAAATGTCAGTTGAGCACTTTAGGCCCAACGAACTACACCGACTAATCGTTTTGTCTAACAAACTTTTGTTTAATCAAACAAGGTTTTGCATTGCAAACTCAAAAAAGATATTCAGTCGTGTCTGGAAAAAGAGAACACCGCGATATAGTGAACACCTCGAAATAGTGAACACCGCGATATAGTGTATACCTACGGTAAAGGTACCTTATACGGTACGGCATATTTTCTAAAACTTAAATTACAAGCAATTTTAACAACTTCTTTCTAAATTATTGAGTTATTGTTTCTTAAAAATTGAACTACAAAGAATATATATGTATATATTCCAAACTCTTGCTCTTGAAGAAGATTTAACAAAAACAAAATTGTTTAGTCAGTCTGTTAAAGACAGACAGACTCGAATACGAATTCGACAGTGACCCAACAATACCAAGATATATACCCAAGATACCAAGTTTCAGATTTTTAGGAGCACTATTAGCAATATATTTAAATATTTTGACTTAATTTTACAAATAGCGGTCGTGGCAGATTTTGTATAGCCCATTATTCTACCCGGTGCATTCCTATATATGTTTCCTATGTAGCGCATTTTGTTTCTGAGCTATGATGGTGGGCGTAAATTGATCTGAGCTATTTCTAAAAGTAGGCGTTAAATTGATCCAACCAAGCCTATTTCTTGTAAAGATGTCGACAGTGACCATTTAAGCAAAGATTCAACATGTCAGATTATTTTCCCTTTATTCCACAAATCGTGGGCCCAGAAACTTTCCGGGCGTGAGCACTGTAACTCGGCTGAATGATTTAGAAGCGCATATGTCTCTTGCATTTTGCATACACAAATGTGTATTTCGAGCAAATAATACCAGTTTTTGAAAAACCATAAATCAAGGTGAGTTCGCTCAATTTGCGTTTTCATTTCTACTTTCATAACCATTTTATACTATGGATATACTCACAATAATAAAATGTATTATTATTGTCAAACAGGGCCGGTTAATACAATAGTCAACTAAATATTGGTTGAGTTTTTTTATGTTTACAAATATTTTTGAAATGCATACATTTTTAAAGATTATATGTATACAAAAACAAAACATTGCTTTTTCAAAAATTTTACATATTTCTCGAAATATTTTCTTCTAAGATTTTATTTCCAAAAACTTTATTTATACCCATGCAGGTAGTAGTACGAGTTTCTTTATTTTTTTAAGTTTTTGCTTTAGAAAATTTAAAATTTAATTTTTTATTTCATTGAAATATGTTTATTAGTTTTTAAAGTTTAGCTTTACCGAATTCGAAAAATACATATTTTTAAAACCTGGTGAAATTTTTCACACAATATAGTTAGGAAAGTAGAAATGAGATCTCTAATTGAGCGAACTCACCTCGATTTCTGCCTTATTTGTCGGGCTTATTTTGAATTTAATTTTTTGTTATTGTTGTTGTTGTTGATTTTTAACAATAAACTACGTTGTTTTTAATTACTTAATGTTTTTGTAGCAACCATGGCAACTACACAATAATTTACTTTTCAAAAATAGAAACAATATCGAGGTGGAGAGGGACATTTTTCTACTTTCTTCTCCTTATAATAAACATAAAATTGTACGACATTAAAACAACAAAAAAGGAATTTACTTAATTTAATAACTTGTATTGACTACTTTAAATGAATAATTTAAAAAATACTTGGGCTTGATTGTGGAGATATTAATATAACTGAAGAGTACATGAGTTAAAGTGTACCTTAGTGTCAATACAATGTTTAAAAAAGTTTTGAAAGTCGCACTTGGGTTGGTTCTGAGCAACTTTAGGTCTGCCGGATGGCCAACCAACCAAAAGTAAAACATTCGATTGTATCGCTACTATTACTCCTTAAAATCTACAATATGGTATTTCAGTTTACATGACCACTGAGGACAACACCAGCAAATGTGGGCGTGGTTGGATGAATTTAACATTCAATATTCTGGTATCCTGTTTACGAAAGTCAAGATAAATTTGTTGTTTAATAAAATTGTTAACTGAAATTTTATGTATATGTATATGAAATTATAGTTTTACATTACAACGTATTCTTTTATTGGAAGAGTAATCAATAAATTTTTTTTTTAAACAAAATATTAAAAAAATGTTTTCATTTTGCAATTCTTTTTCAGGTACCCTGTATTTCTTTAATCAAATTTAAATAATCATATACTTTAGTTTAATTAATGGATTACTTTGAAATAAATATATGTGAAAGTATTCATTTTAAGAAATCATTATACAATATAATTTACTTTTTAAGTTGCTCCACTTTGATTTTAATAATTTGTAATTTACTTGCAAATCATTTCAAAAATTATTTGAATCAAAGTTGATCTATTTGATTTTAAGTTGTTTTTCTCTGGGTGTGGTGGACCGATCTCGCTCAGCATATCATTTAATCGTGCTACATTTATTGTATATATTTATAATTTAATTTAAAATATAGTAAGTTCTAGAAAAAATTTCATTGGAAGCGAACGATTAAAAGGTTCATGGATTCTGTTATTGTATTGCCAAAAGAAGCGATTTGCATTAAAAAATTCTAGAAAATCTCAGTGGTTAGGAAAGTAGAAATTAAATCGCTAATTGAGCGAACTCACCTCGATTTCTGCCTTATTAGTCGGGCTTATTTTGACATTAATTTTTGAGGAGCACATGTGTTTTATTGTTATTCACTGCTTAGGTTCTGAAGTACTCAATTGGAAGAGTTTATAGATTTAGTAAAACTTCAGTTCCAGTGAAGCAACCCAAGCAACCGAATGTAAAAAAATTGGATCAAAAGCCGAATCCCCGTTTTATTTTTATGATTGAAACAAATTTCGACCATGCCCATTTTTTCATCCACTTTGCCAGTCAGACTTTTCGCAATCTTATTATTGTCGTAAATAACGGCAAGCCCATGGTGTAATAAATGTAAGGCGAGGAAAGTAGAAAAATTTCCCTCTCCGCCGAGATATTGTTTCTCTCTTTGAAAATTACATTTATGTGCAGTTGCAATGGTTGCTACAATATTGTTAATATTGTTAAGTAAATAAAAGCAACAACGTAGTTTCTTGTTAAAAAATCAAATAAACAATTTTCAAAATAAAGCAGAAAAAAAAGCACAAACCGTGGTGAGATCGCTCAATTCAGTTCTCATTTCTACCTTCCTAACCTTATTTATTATTCAACCAAGGGCAAGCTGGCAAGTTTCATCAAAATTGTTCGAGACATTTTTAACAAAACCTTGTTCACTTAACAATATTTTTTGACCATGCCCATTTACGTCCACAAAAATATTTTTCCAAATCCAAAATCCTTTTCTCATTAAATTTGAAAAAATAAACTCGATTTCGCACATTTAATTGATTTTCTCGAGGATGAAACATGTTGCGATCTTATTTTCACGTCGTTTATCTCCAAACTGCAAAATTTCATCAAAACCGTTATAGACGATCTTGAGATACTGGAGACAAATTTACAAACTTAGCTCGTTTAATAAAATTTGATAACAAACATGAACTACCCTAATTGTTGCCAAAATTCAATCTGTTGTTCTCAAGCATAACCGAAAATTGTGTACAAGGTTTGAAATTAATAACTTTTATGATTCTTAAGATATCGTGTTAGCCGGAAATCATTATTTTTTTAATAAATCATCAATCAGAATCAAAACTCGTCTAGGGTACACAAGTACACAAAATTTTCAGCTCAATATTTCTTTCGGTTCTCTCACTATCGTTAGCAGGAAACGATGACAGACAGATCGACGGACAGACAGACAAACGGACATGACTACATAGACTCAGTTTATAATTCTGATCAAGAATATATATTTATATATATATGTATGTATATAAATTCTTCTTAAGTATTTCTCTACATTACAAACATTGGACCAAAATCATTATATACTCGCTCACCACTGAGTGATTTGGAGAGTAAGAGACGAGAAGTTAAATTCAAACCGATTTGAGCGATACTATTTAAAAGTGGAAACAATAAAAACAATATTTTATTTACTTGATCGCACATTATGATTCGAAACTAATGACACCTACCGAAAAATAAAACTCAACAGTTTTCTTTGAGAAAAAATGACATTTTGCAATTTTACAAACACATCTAATTTGTTGTTTGTAGTAATGTGTACAAGTACATACACATTCAGACTTACAATCGTGTAGTGTATTTAAATTTCTATTAGACTTGAAATGTTGTTCTTAATATCGAATAATACAACAAACATAATTTAAACTTCGACAGAGTGGTTCAATTTGTTTTATTAGTCATAAATTTTTTCTTTAAGTACAAAATATTTCATCCAATCCTAAAAAATCTCATCGAGCTATTAACTTCTTAATAATCTATTTTGACTAGGAAATTTTTATATACAGAAACAAAACTCTATTTAATTATGCTTCTGAGAGTAAACTCAATATATATATCCGAGTATATAACGTATCATCGTCTGTTTTACAGAATGGGCTATCTGCATTTTTGTTAAAACGGAATATCTACAAAAAGTAAAAAATGTGAGACTGAAACTATTCCATTTCAAGACTAAAAAGTGGTTTGGATACTGGCATATCTGTTAGAGTTAGAGTGGCGGCAAGTGCCTCACATAGGCCAAACTAGGTCCATAGCGATACACATGCTCCCTTTCAATGGAGAAAAGCGTTGACTTTACGTTGTGTTTGGTAACAATAACTGCAAAAGCTTAAGCATGAAACGCATTTAAAGTTACTATGTGAACTTGGCACCCTGTATGCAGAGTCGGCATACAATGAATTTCTTGCGATGCCTTTTGAGTAAATGAATGCACGTGAACTTTCTAAAGCTTATAAAGATTCACATCAAATGATTCTCGTATACAATTTGTTAGTCACATTTACTAGGAATTTTGATTTTATCGAACATTTTCAAATTTGCGGAATTGCTCAAATTTTTTTGTATCTTCCAAGACGACTAGACTTTGTTGGCATTGGTTGACTCGTAGTCGTTTTAACTTTTGCACAAGAAATTCAGTTTTGCATTAAGCGTTTTATTACTATCAAACGTTTTAAAAGACGTTTATGTGCGCATAGTTAGTGCTCGAAGTTGGGCAGCTAAAATTCAAAAAATTTCACTTTCGATATCATAGTCGGTTCGAAACAAAATCCAGATATTTAGCCCATTCAACAGATTTATTTGACGATATATTAAATTTATGCATAAACAAAAAAGATTATATAGTAATTTGTGCAAGTAGTTAGTAAAATGTGTTGTTTTTGTTGTTGTTTTATGTAATGACTAGTTAAATGCTGTTTTGGCTTTACAGTCGAATAAGTATTGAAAAAAAATAATTTCGATATTTTATGTTCTTATTTATTATATATATACGTCTTTATGCTAGATATTAAAAATGTTTTTTTCTTTTTATAGTAAATTATATTTAAAAATAGTTTACACAAGAAATGCATACAGGAAGAATACGTTTATATTGGTTAGTAAATTGTTTTAATATATGTAAAATACATATATTAAAAATACATTGAGGGGCTATGTTTAAGTATGTATGTATATACGGAGTACGCAATTCCAAAAATTCTAAAAATTCGTTTTTAAATCCGAAAGAGATAAAGACCAAATTGTTTTCACACCGTGTTTAACTTTAAACAAACGTCATTGTTTTGTTCGACAGAAGCCTACTTGGAACCCATACAGCGTGGTGGAAATTATAAGTGATATCCAAGAGCAACGCATGATGCGAAAGAAAGGTAAACCAGAGAATTAAATTACAAAAACCAAACTGTCTTACAAAGAGATGAAAAATCAAATGTTTTTAATTTTGAATGATGAAATGAGTTAAGGTACAGTCGTCTATCGGTGTTCTCGCTCATAAACAACATATATCTGTACTGTAATGTTGCGACAATGTACCCTAAGAAGCAACATAGAAGTTCAACATATATGATTGTGACCAACAGTTCTTGAGAAATACGTTTGGTAGTTGAATTCCAATTCTATGCTTCTCTTTCTTAACGAAACAAAAAACATTTTCTTTTTGAACATTTTTATGCACACCAAATTGAATACACTTCAAAATGAGCAGACGCTGGAATAACGATACTTTGTAATTGATCGATAAAATGGCAAATGTGGAAGAATTTAGTGTCTTGCAAGAGCTCAATCAAGAAAGAATATTAATAACAAAAAGGCTTGGAAGTAGTGGAGAATCAGAATCCAACGTTTCCCCAAAAATATAAACAAACAGTTCCGAAGAAAATTCATCATTTGGAACAAAGTTGCATGTGCACAAAGATTAAAACGAATACAATAACAAGTTGCTTCTTCAAGCCTTTTTAACAAACTTAAACAGGTTGGGTCATATATTGATATAATAATTTAAACATTCCAAGAGATAAGAATATGCAGGAAATAAACTTAAGTTCACATGTAATAGTAGGAGTGGGTTATACAACATTATAACGCGTTTTATAAAGTTACAAGTCGTGAATCCAGCGGGGTCGGAGTTAATTTTCCCGTGTGACTTAAATAGAACAAACCAACCGGTATATCAACGGAAATCATTAAGTTAGATATAAACCTTCCAACTCCCTTGCTACTATACCAATGACAACATTTTTGGTTCTTAAAACTTTCGTCTTAAATTATTGAAGACCTCTTTAAATAGTTCGCATTGCATATTTGTATAAAAATATTTTTTATAACTTTCTTCATCGCATCCAAACTTGCATCAATTAAAGACATTTTTCTTATCTACAGTGACCGTTAAATTTAATCAGCCATGTCGTCTTTTGATATAATGGTTTGATTTGATAACAAATTCCACTGCAACGAACCAGACAAAGAAAGAACCAGAGCACATCTCCCATAACAAAGTTATTCTAAAACTGGGAGATGTGATTTCGCTCTGTACCTGTATGGCATATTTAAGCGCTTCTCAAAATATCGTTCAAGGAAATTTAACAAAAAAAACAACAAAATTGGGCGGTTCAATAAAACTAAATGAAGGCCAAAAGTATAAAATGAAGTGTTGGCCAAAAAGTTAATAAAAAATCGCACGCAAAGCAAAAGAAAATTTACCTTTATCTCTTCAAAAATCTGTGATTTGAAATAACTTCTAATGAAATACGTTCCAAAGAATAACAATGAAAGAAATCCCAAGAAACTTCGGACACAGGGTTAAACTCCTATTCAAGGGTTATTTTCAAAACTTCCACGCAGGAAAACAGTAGCCAGTTGATTCGAGCTGGGACTTAAGCCCTTCTTAAGGTAATTTTTTTAATTACTCAGCTGTCGGCTGGCTGCTGATGACTTGGGCAGGACAACTGCGGAATCACTTTGATAACTTTACTATTTCTTGGCTGCGTAAGAATAATCGATACACATTCCAAGACAAAATTCTTTTGGGCATATGTACATATACAAAAGTTGGGTGCTTTTTCCTTATGAAATATCGCCCACTTTTAAAGTGTTTTGCCCATAAGTTATGAAAAAACAAAACACTCAAAAAATTGTGCTAATTTTTAACAGTAGTTGTTGTAAGAAGGATAGACGGACATACATACATATATATGTATTAGGTTAGTTCTCTGGGCAAATATGTATAAAATGAGTGTAAACTAAAAACTGCTCTCAAGACCAGCGAAAATTGCACATACAAAACACGAAAACTCTCTCACACTTCGCTGGCGGAAAAGGTTCCCCTTTCATTTTTACTTATTTCTTTTTAGACTATGATTAGGTTGGCGGAGCAAAACTCTCAAAATGCCAGGATATCCCTCAAAGTTATAGATTTAAATCGATGTAAGTATGTTTTCACAAAACGCGTACCAAATTTAAGATTATAACACGCGGACTCGTGTTTGTTCAGGTTTGCGAGCGCGCGTCCCGTTATTCTAATTCCGTTATTTTCACTAACCTTAAAAGGTCTGTGGAAGACACAATCGTAACAACTTCAAAGGTCGACTGCACGCCACCGATCACGAAACACGAATGATTTTTATTTATGATACTTCGTTAAGAATAGAAAAAAAGGGAAGTTCCCCCGGAAGTTTTCATTCCGAATCCGATTGAATATAAAAAAACAGTTATTTTTAAAAAGGGAAGTTCCCCCGGATATTTTTAACAAAAATTGCTCGTGCGGCAGTTTTCAACAGGTTCAATCGATGCATTAGAAGTAGAACAGGAATTTCAGTTTTATTTTCTGCAAGATCTTTTGTTTTTCCGAATTTTTCACTTTATTTCATTTTAAAATTTTATTTTTTTTTTAGAAAGGTAATCGGTAAACAGATTTTACGTACTCAAAGAAAAAGTGTGATTAGATTTGTATAAAAAAAGACAAACTTCACGTCTTTCCTAATAAAGCCCTTATTCACATACATAACTTTCGAGCCATTGAACGCTTTTGGGCAATTTTATGCAATTTTGAGTAAGTCAAGGAATGAACCTGCTTATTTACAAAATATGCCGATAAAGTGTATATACACCCGCCTCCTACCGACTGTGATAAACCTCAAAACAAACATATTTTTTTTTTTTTTTTGTAATATAATGTGTGTGTAATGAGTGTGAAGTATAAGAAATAATAATTTTCATATATGTATGTATGTATGTTAATCTGCCTAATACTACAATATAAATAAATAAATATGAAATAAATACGTTGTTATTACAATTACTTTAATATTGTATAATGCATTTTGGGGCGCTAGTCTTTTGTTTATAGCAATTCGTCATTGCGATGAGAAACTTAATTTCTTAGAATATACTGGTATATTAAATGTGTTTGGTCTTAAAAGTGAAATTTGCTTTGTTTTCTTTTTTTCTTTCTTTCTTTCTTTCTTTCTTTCTTTCTTTCTTTCTGGTTTTTAATAAAATTAAAATAAGTTTCTTATTTTTAGATTGATGTCATTGAACTACATTATGCTAAATTCACTGTTATTTAATCTTTTATCGTTTAACATTTTCATTGAAATATAATATTATAACTTATGCATAATTTTTATAAATAGATTTATTTGTGAAGAAATCTCTTCTGTGTTAATCTCATTACACGATTTTTAATCTTGCTTAATTGCTCTGTGCATTATGTATGTAAGTTTGTATTGTATATATATCTATGAAATATATCTATGAAGTTATAAAAAATCTAAATCCTCAATTAATTTTGTATTTAAAAGCAGTATGTCACTAAATATTAAGGTATTGAAAAAATATCGAGAACTTAATCTCCGTTTAATGTGAACATTATCTTTAATTTTACGTGTTCTACAAGCTATAAAACTATGCATATAATGGTAGTTTTTTTCTTCTTCGAAATACAAAAAAAAAAAAAATATTCAATTGTTTTAATGTGTAAAAACATAAACTTATTGTAATTGAATTTTAACTTAAAAATATATTTGTCTTTTAGGTCAGAAAAACTAAATACTATCTAATATAGCAAACATTTTCTTACTTCGCGTTATTATAGTAAATGAAAGTCTTATGTAAAAAAAATATATAATGAAACAAATAGAAGACTTTTAAATAATTATTCGATATAACAAAGTAAACATACTATCCGTATTAACAGTTGTAATAAATTACTTATGTTGAAAACAATTATAAAATTTGTAATAAATAACTTAGAGATCTTTTAATTTGTTTAATATGCATATATATATTGTATATATATATATTATATATATGTATATACTGCAAAATGCGTGCAGCATTTGAATAAAATATTTAAGAATATAAAAAATTAATTGTTTAATGAAAACATGGCGGTATACAAGAAAGTTCTTGGAACGCCCGATTCGTAAAAATATGAAACAAAAATTAAACAATAATCCAAGTGACTATGAACAAGTTCCGAACTCTCCAAAATAAACCTAATGTCCAAAAACGTTTATAGTTTCGAAATATTTAATTAAATACAATTCGGGAATCAATATCTTTGTGAGATTGTCATTATATCAGACCACTATAGAACTGTTAATGAGTTTGCGAATGCTGCATTTTTTTTTTTGTTTTTTTTGGACTTGTGTTAATAAAAATGTATGTAAATATAAATATAAATATAAATAAAAACTTTAATTTTGTTAAAGTGTAACTAAATTTTGAAATATAAAACGGCCGTCATAACTGCATCTGTTAGATATGATATAGTGTAAAGTTTTTGTTTGCAGCTTATGCAAGTATGCGCATCGCATGATAAACAGCAAGGCTACATACGGGACATGTTGCATCACCAGAAGAACAAATACGATTAGCGCATTCCATGCAAAACATATTATGACCGCATGGCACTAATGCGGCGGTCACTTCTTTATCGCTGCAGACCAAGCACTCACGACGCGTGCCAGCCAAATTAATATTTGATGGTTGAATGGCAGCGCCAGACATCAGCATATTGTTGCCTGTGCCAACGTTAACGATGGCCGAGTCATGATGTTGCGACATCAAATCATGATTCAGACCAGCAGTAGAGACTTCACCCAGCATCGAATCAGTTGGACTAATTGATGTCGATGATGGTGAGCAATGTGAACTGGTGGTTAGTGCTGCTAATGATGTTGGAAGCGTTGTCCATATGCTGGGTGAGTCACCAATGCCCTCATCGACATCTAAGGAATCGCCTAAATTCTTCCAGATATTTATTAACTCCGGTCGACTGCTGTTAGTGCTGCTACCACCGCTATTATTTGCGCTTTTCGATGAAGTGGTCGATGAGGCCGATGAGCATGAACGGGTCATGCCATTTATGTTACTGTTGTTGTTGTTGTTGCTGCTGTTGCTGTTGTTGCTATGACCAACAATGCTTGTATTCACACCGACGACACCGTTGTAATTAATTGATGTTAAATTGATTGCATTTATTGTCGATGATGAATTCACCCCATTAAATGTCAAATTACCCACGCGCGATGATGTTTCAAGTTGATGAAGCCGCTGGTGTGTGTGATATAAACCACCATCGACGTCTGCTGTCCCCAAAATGTTATTTATATAATCATTATTTGCGGTCACCTGATTATTTTGAATTTGAAAATGTTGCGAAGAGTTACTTAATGATGAACCCATTAACAACTGATTAGCCGAATGCACACTAATACCGCCTGCAGTCGCCATATTTACATTTATGCCCGAATTGGGCGAAACAATCCTCGAAGAAGTAGTTGGTTCGCCAGTGTCAACACTACAATTGTCACTATAATCAAAAGTTGAACAAATTCCATTTTTGTACAGTGATGCTAGAAAGTCCGGATTAACTTCTTCATTTAAAATCTGACTTAGCGTATTAATGGTGTGAACTGATGTTACATCAACAGCAGATCCAGCTCCAACTGATCCTACTAATCCCCCAGCTGTTCCACCCGCCGGTAAATTGCCTGTGCGCAAAGCAATGTGCGCTTCGATTTGTTTGCGTGCTGATTGCACGTTTTCCGGCAAGCCGCTTACTTCAAAAATCGGTTCCTTTTCTCGCGACGGCGTTACAATGTAAGTTTGTGTTTCTTGTTGTATATGCTTAATAGTGGCACCCTTCGGACCAACGACCAGACCAACAACACGATATGGTACGCGTACCTATTTGTTCAGAAAATGGAGAAAAAAATTAAATTATAGTTTATGTTAACTAATGAGATTAACAAACAAGTTTTTTTTTCAATGCTAATAATAACTTACACATTACAATTTATATCTATCTATCTATCTATCTATCTATCTATCTATCTATCTATCTATATCTTTCTTTCTTTAATTTATCTATCATCCGATTAGGAAATTGTGAAATTAAGTTAAAATATTTAATTACTTTTGGGATGCACCACATACTAAGATATTAAAATATGGTATGAAAGTATTCAATTTACTACATACTTGTACATAAATAAATACACACAAATATATTTTTAGAAAAATATTGAAAAAATTTTCAGTATTAATATTAATCAACTAACTTAAACATATTTATATTCAAAACTAATCCAGGGCAATGCCTAATACTATAAGCTAGTTCATAAAATAAACATATTTCTATTAAAACTTAACCAGGCAATGCCGGATACTATATGGAATTATTGTTTGAAGTTTGTGAAGATCTTTCAATAAATTTATTTTACTCAAATTTGTAGCCTCAACCCGTTAAAGACGCTTAATGAAGTAAAAGAATTCGTTAAAAATCTTGGACAGAATGAAGATATCGGCATTCAATTGGTAAATTTGTATAAACATTATATACACATTTTATACTTTGTATTTTTGTTTAATGATTGAGGTAGAATAGAAAAAAAGAATCGTCCTAGCGTCGGTTCGACGACTTTTAAAAGTCTCCTAAATTACTATTTGACGATTCGTCTTGAGGTGTCGCCCAATAATAATTTTGATACGTTCGAAGATTCTACTGCGTGAATCGCTTAATAGGCACAGGCCTTCGAGGGATAGGCCTGATATTCCGCGACCAGGAAATGAGTTCGCTGAAGATTAAATTAATCGCAAATTCCGAACGTTGAAGAGACTTTCGCGAGCTTAACAGCTTGCTGGGACGGAACGAACGTGTGTTACACATTAAAATTCAACATTTACCTAATAACATCAGTGAAAGTAAGTCTTACAGACTTATCCTGAAGCAGTTACAGTAGTTACGAACATTTCAATTGATACTTTTATGACAATTGATATTTGGTCGAATTGATACTATTTGGTCAAAGCTTTAAGAGTAGCAATTGTCAACAAAAATGTGACTGTAAAATATTGAGGTCACAAGTGAAAATAACAAAGTTGCAACAAGAAAGAATCATATACAAAACTTATGTAAAGAAATATTGAAAAATAAATTCAATATATTCGGATGCGTGTAAACCAATTTTATTTATTACCTGTATAGTAACTTGACCAGGAATTGATGGTGGACCTGGAGGTGTTTTGCCACAGCCACTTCCACCTCCACCGATGCTATTGCTGCCGACGCTGCCACTGCTAAGGCTACTGTCGAAGGATGGCTTCCGTGTAGCGCGAATAAAACTAAAATGTTCGGCAGCTGATAGAATTTCACGTTTGGCTTTGGCGACGTCCTCTTTGCGTCCAGTAACAACAAAAACCGGTTCTTCACCGCGCACGGGTGTTTTAATATAAGTATTGGTTTTAGCACGCAGTGCCTTGATTTTGCAACCTATTAAAGTCAAAAAAATAACAAATTTATTGGTTAGTAAAATTTTATCAAGCAACGACTACAATTAGCTACAGCATTGTCAAAGCTGGCTGGAGGTGCATGGTGAAGAACTCCACCATCTTACAAAAAGTTTGCATGGTCAGATCAATTTAACGCCCACCGACCGGCATACCTCAGGAATGTAATGTTCTACTTTGATAAATTTTGGCATGGCGGTCATCATACAAAATCTAACATCTCACGAAAAATTTGTTATGAATGTGTATGGTGTCTATATCTACCAAATAACAAAAAAGTGGGCATGATCGTATCAATTTAATGACCACCATTGTATGTGAAGAGCGTGATAAACTGATATAATATAATATGGCGCATAGTAACTTCATCTGATAGGATGCGATTACCGCGGAGGTTAATTGCTACAGTATTAATTTTGATAAACTAATAAACTTAGACAAGATTCTATTAAAAAAAACCGAGCACCACCGGGTACTTTTAAGAAAATTGTATTAAAATCTAAGTCGGTGGCAAAAAGAACAAAATAAATAAATAAATACATAAAATTAAAATAATAATGAATGCCTTGATAGCGCCCACCTGAAAGTTCGCAATTTCTATTCAAAACAAAACCCGGACAAAACCGGGTACTATAAGCTAATACTACAAATTATAACAAAAATCGCAATAAACATAGAAAAACCAAAATTAAGCCCAACAAGTAACAGACGACATTTTGATCATAGTCGTATGTCTTTTAAATATAGAATAGAATATAGCGGACTTCCCGGTGGGCGTTAAATTGCTCCAACCACGTCGATTTTTGGTAATTATCGGCAGTGGCCAGAAACAAATTTGGAAATTTTTAAGAGCATCATTACATTTTTCATTAATTAAACAAATTGTGAGTGTTATAAATAGGCGTGGCAGATTCTATATAGCCAATTATTACTCCCAGACGTATTCCTAAATAACGTATCAATTTTCTGCGCTATAGTGGTGGGCGTAAAATTGATCCAACCACACCAATTATTGATGAAGTGACCAGATATCAAATTTCACTTAATTGCACAAATTTTGGGCGTTGCGAATTCTACATAGCCTATACTAAGACCCGATCCCTCAGTACTTGGAGAACTTAATTTGAATGAAATCGGTTTAGCGATTCTCGAGTTTACTTAGAACAACTGTTGGATTATACATAAATAGCTGAAAGCACCCGGCCATGCTCGGTTTTTTTTAAATCGTATTATCAGGAATCCTTGATTGTATACTAATCTAAAATGAGGCTAGGCTTTGACAAAATTTACACTCGGGATATCGTACATGATCGGACAGATCTATAATTCCAAAGTAGATTTAATTTAATTGCGACTTATTCTTTCGGAAATATTTTTTTCTTAAATTGAATCTTCTAAGGGACAGAGAGATGTAAAATATAAAATGAAATTGAGACTGGTAGGAGCGGTTTTAATATAAAATTATAGCACAAATAACGCGGTGTTCTGACTGGAGTTTCGCTGTAGATTCGCGGGAACTCATAAAACTCACATAAAGGAAATGAATATTGTGAAAACCCATCAATATGCGTGTGGACAGTTCTCGCGTATCTGCAGCGAACGATAGAAACGTCTCGAACATGAACACTATTTAAAAGCCATACATATAGCGCTTACCTTGACGTCCAACAATTTCGGCGACATGCTCCGAACTTGGCACTGGTACACATTCAGTCATATTTTGAGATTTCTTTGAGCGATCATCGAGCGATAACGGTAGCAAACCAGAACCGACTGACGAAAATTGTTGAAGAGCAGCAACATTTGAATTACTGCCATTACCGTTGTTGCCCTGATGGTAAGTACTGTGCACATTATTTACTGAGGCAGCAGCAGCCGCAACAGCAGCGCTTATAGCGCTTAAGGTGTTAAAATCGAACTGTTGGTGTTGTGCTGCAGCAGATTGATGCGATGTATGTAGCTGTTGATGCTGTTGGCGGTGATGTTGTTGATTATGATGCTGTTGCTGTTGCTGATGTTGTTGTTGCTGCTGTTGTTGCTGCTGTTGTTGCTGCTGCTGTTGTTGTTGATGCAACGACTGCAAATTTTGTAAATGCTGCATAGAAATTGTTGTTGGTGCCGTATTAGTTACTATTGCTGGTGATATAACTCCTCCAGTTTCGTTAAAACTGACCATTGAAAGTTCTAACGCGAGTTGCAATGTACGCGAGTCATCACTCAACAATTGTTGTGGTTTTTGTTGATGCTGCTGAATATGCTGTTGTTGTTGTTGTTTCTGATGATGATGCTGCTGCTGCTGTTGTTGGGTATTATTTAGGTTTATCTTACAACTATTGCTGTTGCTACCAGCAACTATTCCATTCAGTAGCAATTGTGCTGATGATGTCGTGGATGCAGAAGACGACGAAGAGTTTGAAGTTGAAATAGTATTTATTGGCAGTGATGCTGCTTCTGTGTCTGCTGCTACCGATGTTAGCAGCATAGTGGATGAGCATGTTGCTGTAAGCGAAGACGTTTGGGGAGCCGACGATGATAGTGGTAAAGCAGTACCGGCAACATCTGGATTAAGCAACATATCAACAACTAACGGAGAAGAAAACTTTAATGTACTTGAAATGCCAGCAGCAGTTGTTACATTGGACGTTGATGATGACGATGAAAACGACGACGAAGATAATGACGATGTTGTCGGTGTAGATGGCAAATTTGTCAGCGATGAGCACAACGAAGTTAAGTTGCCATTCATGGCAATAATACCATCAGAAGCTGTCGACGACGAAGATGATGTCTCGTCTGCATTATCAGTGTTGCATGTTGTTATTGTTGATGACGAAGATAGGACAGGTGTGCATAACGCTTTAGATGCAACGACTGTTGGTGCCGATGTTGTTGCCGCTATCAGCGTTTGTTGTTGATGTTGCTGCAAATTCTGTTGCAGAAAACTCGAAGCACCATTTATCGTGGTCGACATATCATCATAGGCAAACGACGACATTTAACTAACACCGTACTCCTGTTTTTATGTTTAAGTTTATTTATTTATATTTATATATATATAATTTTCTTTGTGTACTTTTATTATTTTTTGCGAGGTTGTGGCTACAAAACGTTATTCGAGTCTTTTAAAATTATTATTGCTATTTAGTTTCCTGTTTTGGTTTTTTGATGTAGTAGTTACGTTGTAGTTTTAACATTTACTTTATTTCTTTGTTTTCAGTTGGATTTCTTGGGCATGCCAATACTTTTAATTACGAATGTACATGTTTCTGCAGTAGAATTCAAATGCTGGTGTTATTCCTGGAACTAGAATTTAATATTTTATGAGTTCACTTAATTTTTGATACAAAATATACAATATATAAAAAAGCAAATTTTCTTTTAGCCGGTTCGTATACTATAAGTTTAGTGTTTTTGTTTTTATACTTGCGCGACGCATACTTCGCACACGGCAAAAGGTTCTCAGTTACAATTAATGTTGTGTTATGGAATACCACCACCGCCGCCGAAAGGTGGTGTTTGCCAAAACAACCCTCGAAAAGTACCATCTCATTTCTTTATTCCACGCTAAAGTATGCCTCTGTATAGCTGTGTTATAAGTTTTCAAAACTAGTTATATTTATATAACAGTTGGATGTAATGGAGAAAAATATAAAAAACAAAAAAAATAAATGGTATATATTTATATACAATATATATATAAGAAGTTTATTATTTTTGTTTATCTTGCTTTACAATGCACCGCTAAGCTAAGTGAGCGAAAATTGAATTTTGCTAAAACTTTGCAGCATGCTCCAATAAAATTAACATTGAACACACCCATTCCAATAGAAGAATTGAGCATAGTTTATGAAAGCTAACCTCTATAGCGTTAGTCTGAACCGGGAATTTAAAATTGTGTCGGCTTCCACCTAGGAGTGGTCGTATGTTTGTCTACCAATGCATAAAACTGTTTGAGGAGACGGGAGATATCAAAGAACGCCACCGGTCGGGCCGAACAAGGACAATTCTAAAGCCGTCTAATCAAGCCTCAGTGAAATCAGCTCCGACAACAGAAAATCTAAGCCGATAAGTCGAATTATCAAAACAGACTTGAGCCTTGGGACCCTCAAAAGTCGCATCGTACATTTAAATAAAACGATAAGATAAAAAAGAGAATGATAGGGTGTATGCAGGCTCATCTAAGGAAGCATCTGAACTAATTAAAAGTTTCGATGGAGTCGCTTACTCTAATTTCTGCTATCTAGGGGTCAAAACATCTGCCAAAGTTTATCAAGAAACCGTTTTGGAAGCTGTTGTGAAGCCACTTAACAATTCGCTGTTCCAAAACCAAGCATGGATTTTCTAGCAGGATTTTAGGTCTACCCATAAGGCTTAAACGACCCAAACCTGCAAAACAATTTGCTCTGAAGAAAATAATTCGATCCATAAACTTTAATAATTTAATAAACATTCCCTATTAAGTATATACACATAATTTCTTTCTAGGATCAAAAACTGAGTCGATCTAGTCATGTCCGTACCTCCTAAAAGACCAAGAAATTGACTATTAAATATTAATTGAAAAGAAAAAAAATTTAAATTACAACAAAGTAAGTTGCGGTATAACTTATAAACCGCTTGACATGACTCTTAGCCTAAGTGGGTCTCTTTTTAAGAGAAAATCATTACAACCAATTATATAAAACAAAGCAACCAAATGGTTAGTAAGAACTTATATTATCTTTGATAACAGCTACGGACTTTAGGCTAACCAGTCCATGGATTTAATTTCCGCTCCGTATATAAGTGTATAAATATTCGATTTTTTCGCTATTGCTATTAAAAATCTGAAATTTGGTATCAATGTTTATATGGCCACTGTCGACAACTCACAAAAAAACAGTTGTGGTTGGATCAATTGAAAAATTGGTACAATTAATTTTACGCCCACCGCCATAGCTCAAGAACTTGATGAACTGTATAGGAAACACATAAGTGTTGCGCCGGGAATGAACAGACTATAAAATATTTGCCACGCCCACCTGTTATACCGACAATTTTTAACATTCGATTATCTCACTTATATTTCTCCTAGAAATATAAAAGTTGGTATCTGAGTTGGTATGGTCGCGGTATAACTACCAACCTACAATGGGGAGTAATGGGAAGTTTCACATGCTTAAGTATTTATATATGTATGGTGTGAAAGTATCCAATTTCACACAAATATAATACGAGAAAAATATTTTCTAATTTTTAAAATGAATAAACTTTAAAATATATTTCTTTAAAAAACAAAACCCGGGTAATGCCGGGAACTATAAACCAGTATATATTGTATATAAATGCATTTTAAAAATTGTGAATACTTTGTCGGAAAGTTGCCCACCCGGCATTTAAAAACAATTTTCCTTTCATCTCAATTTTGTGTGTACCTGAACTTTGTTTGATGCCGCTGCCGATCCCGATTGTGAATGTGCTTCGTTTTAATATTTGACTGCGTTCGCACACACGATGAACGTTCGTTTAAAGCGAAAAATTAGGACATTCTTTGATCGCGATCACAACAATTTGTTTTGAACTCGTCAGTGTGCTTCGTTTAAATTTTTGGATGCGTTATAGTACTCGGCGTTGTACGGGATTTTAATAATGAACTGTTCATTCTCATTCTTTATTTTCTCCTGGAACTAGTATATTTGTGTGCATAAGGACTGCGTCGAATAAAATTGCCCGCTACAAAAATGATACCTTTTGAATCCAATTTTTATAAATTAAAGTACTTTATTTTCCAAATTATTTTAGATTGGAGAAAGAAATCACGAATTGTTTTTTTTTAATAAAAACATTTAATTTTTTTGAAACCTTACCAATTAATGTTTTTATGGTAGTGTTCGACAGCCTCATTTTTGTCATATCCCTTTTTACTAACATTCACAGCAAAGTTTATTATCTTAGTATATAGAGCCGGTACTCCCCGTATTGAGTTTTTAGGTATAGTTATCATGTACCGCAACAGCAAGATCAATTAACCTTCCCGGTAATCAGATTAAATGTAACTAAACTTCTTGTAATAATGGCAAATACGGTTACTTTGTAGAATAGTGCATAACCTTCCCGATTTACGTTTGTGGGCGTTAAATTATTCCAAACACTACCATTTTTGGTAAAGTTTTCGACAGTGGCCAAACAAACTCTATTATCAAATTTTTACGCGCACTGTTAGCCAAGTAATCGAATATTTTTACTTAATTCCACAAATAGTGGGCGTTATGAATGGGCGTGACATATACTAAGACCCGGTTCCTAAAGGCTTTGTGTACATTTTGGAATAAAAAAAAACTGTTTTTAAAAATAAAATAAAAACAAGTAAGAAAATATATTCGGTTCCACCGACTATTACAAGTGCATTTGCATTTTTAAATATCACAATCAAATTAGGGTGGTTCATGGTTAAAAAATGTTTGTATGCATTTAATTTAATTGAAAAAAATCACAACAAAAACAATTTAGGATGTCCGAAAAACTACAATACATATAAAAAAAAATTCAAAATTATTAAATCATGTAACACCGTTATTTGATAACTGTATTTATTTAAAATGGTTTGTGTACCAAAATAAGTTTTATGCGCTTCATTTTAACATATAATTAAAAAAAAACAAACATGGACCACCTTAATGGTTTCAATATTTAATAAGTTGTTCTAACAGTGAATTTTGTACAAGATATCCTGTTAAGAAAAGATCATTTATTTTTGTAGTTATTGTGTTATATAGTGTTATATTTCGTCTACCTATCTGAACAGATATTCTTAATATTTATAAAAGCAAAAGTTCGAACTTTAACTATTTTATTGGATATGCTCAGTATTATTTGTTATGGATTTTTTTTTATATATACATATATGATTAAAAAATATATACAAGGGTGGTTCGATAAGTGCTTAGCCTCGATAAAACGTATTTTTCAGACGGATAAAAGAAGTTGGAGCATCGCTGCCTCAAGTGTATCGAGCTTAAAGGAGAGAGACTATGTTGAGAAATAAATAGCCACTTTTCCAAAATTTTCGTTTTTATTTTGTAGGCGAAGTACTTATAAACTTTTAGTATATATGTACATACGAGGGAGATCCGATAATTCTTTTAAGAATATATTTAAATTTGTAATGGTTAGAAGCGAATTTATGTTACATTCATTATAGAACCGATTCAATTTTACACAAAAAATAGAACTAAATCCTTGTCCTTTTTTCATATCCAATTAAAAATGCTCTTAAAAAAGTTAAATTTTACAAGTTTCTCTATTTAAATAAGAATTTTAATGGTCCGTATTTGTCTAATTTTTGAATCAATTTATCATACTAGACAGCGCTGTTTCGACATACGCTTCTAATCCTTATCAGCGTTTTTTTTTTTGGCATGATGAATCTTTGCGTTTTCATATCAATCTATCAGCTTCTTCGATTTAGAAACAAGCGAGAATTCAAAGAAAAATCCCAAGTTACAATACACAAGAATCGCTAAAGTCAGGCGAATTAAAAAAGCAACACCAGCTGAACAATTCTCTTGTTGTTGTTATTTTCAGTTATTGTTCATGTAGCCGAAATTATTATTCTGCTTAAATAAGTTATGCAGCCTTTTCGATCAATAGGCAACATTTTGTGTGCCTGCCTATGTCTCTCACAAACAAACTAAACATGCTATATAGCTGAAACTGCAAACATATGTTCGTGACGAGTGTACCAACATAACAAAACAAAAAAAAATCGATAATCGAAGGTACGTTGCCCGCGAAATTTGAAACGTTTCCTTACTTTTTGAGCACACCTCGTATATGTATTTAAATGCTAGTAAAATTAAGTCATTAATAAGCAAACAAATTTAAAATCATTCGCCAAACATTTCATAGAATCATAGAAAGTGAAATGTACTGCAATAAGCAAATTTTTTAAGGTAAATACAAATAATTTCTGTAAAATGGTGTAGGGTATTTGAACTTTGGTTTAGTCGGCGATGATGCTTTCACATTTTTTTCTTTTTTTCTTTCAATATTTTTTCAATAAACGTAACTCGACTAAATTATCTGCCGAGTAAGTTTGGTTTACCAGGTAATATCATTAAATAATGTTGTTTTATGTATTAATTTGCATTATATGTATGTACATCAGCCCTTAAGGAAGCGTAAGACCACATGTATTATAAAAAAAAAAATACAAATACAAATAAAAAAACAACAATGAAAGGAATTTTTGCATCAATAGAAAAACAGACGGCCAAATAACATATACACAAAATTTGTGGGGAAGGAGCATTACAAAACAAGCAAAAGTTGCCGGTAAATGTCACACCGGTAACAACATGAGCGAATATTACCGAAGCGTTGCCAGAATACCGATTTCAAATTCATCACTCGCAATATTTTTATTTTATGGAGCATAATTTGAAATTCTTTAAGTGGTCATATAATCCAAAATGTACATCAATTTTTTTAATGTCTAATGTTTAATGAAAGAATGCGAACTTGAAGAAAATTATCTTTGGCTATTTCGAAGATTAAATACAATATTATGTTATATATTTGTTTCATTTTCAGACTTGATTGTAAAAATGTTTCTCCTCAGAGATAGAACCAAAGCAAACTTTTCTCGCAACATTAAACTTATTAGTCTCGTAAAACTTATTAGTTACCACTCTTTAAAAGTTTGAAGAAAACAGGAATAGAGTTATCTCCTGCTAAACCAAAGTTCAAATACCCTCAATATTCTTAATGGTAATTTCAATATTTGTGGAGTTTAAAATTAACAAGTTTCATAAATATGGTTGCAATTAATTTCATTTTAAAAAATAATTAAATTAAGTCATTTAATCTTGGTTTACAATATTTTAAGTTTAAAAGTCATTCGTAGCTGTCCACACATAGCGTCTGACTAGTATTTTTAGCTCTTTGGCCAATATAATACCATTTATAGTTTAGAACTCTAGTTTACTTCTGAGTTTAGTTTTGATCAATTTTAGCTCATGCATGAATTCAAATTTTAATATTAATAGATATGTGCATGTGTGATATATATTTAAAAACAAAAGTCAACTCAGTTTTATTAACGTGTACTAAATTGGATTTTTAATAAACAAACAAATACTATTGCGAAATAATTCGTGTTAGATAGTAATTTATTATTTTTTCTCTTAGAAGTTACCGAATGATAAGAAAGTAACCAATCCATAAAAATGTTACCAGTTTTGGTAGAAATCTACCAAGTGTGGCAACCGTGAACTGTTGTCCAAATCTCTCTTACCGCTCTCGATAGTATTAAACTCAATATGTATAGCCAAAACAATAACTTTCAGCCGTGCTCCGGAGGAATGAATATTTTCTTCGGCATCGGTTCTCAATACAGTCCATCAAATATTTTTAAATTGGTCTATAAATTCACTGAAGAGATTATCAATTATAGATTATATTAAACCAGCACTTTAGAAAATACTTTAACAGCGTTGCGACTGACTGTACGAATTTGATAGCGATGCTGGAGAAGTGGGGTAAATGGAGCAGAATACACAAAAGTCGAAAAAAAAGAGGGTTGGTCGTGTGCTATATGCAAATGTTGCGCATTGCAATGAAGAATTTAGCGTCGCATCGCGGCCCGACACGATGCGTTACTGGGCGGTGTTATTTTCGTATTTTTATTAACCTTTCGCCTTTAAAGTGGCAAACATTTTCTCATTTCTTAAACAGCGTGCAAAACTAGCTGTTTTTTTTTTACAAAAACTTTTAGTTAAACAAACAAAAAACACTATAGATATGTACACACATTCATGAATGCAAAAGATAGTCAAATTTGCGTTGAAATACTTCAAAAAGGATTTTTGCAAATTAAATTGCACTTTTTTTTTATTAAAATTCACTTTTAATTTTTTGTTCTTTTTAACAATGTTGATGGATGATGTTTAGATTTATTTAAGATTTTTCTTAATCAGTTCGGTTAGTTTTTCTGATAAAAATATAGAAATTCAAATAAGTTTTATCACCACATACACACAAGTTAAAACGCTGTGCCTTTCCGCCAATCCTTTCCCGCTCGTTTCAAAAAACAGACTGATGAGATTTCGATTTCCCGAAAGCCCGGTAAAATGTATGCGGTGGCTTCTTTTGCAACAGGAATGAGCGCGCGTTCTTCAGTTTTGTTTTGTTGTTTTTTTTTCTGCCCCTTTGTATATTTTTTTCTTAGGAAAATAACAGTTGCAAAACGCAGTATTGCCATGCAAAAAAAAAACGAATCAAATGTTTTGCAATTTGTTGGTAAAGAAACTTAAGTATAATAACAAAGCAAGGGCGTGATAGTAAATCCGACCCGAGTTTAGTATATACGCAAACCGCATACTCAATTAAACGGGAGCGGAAATTTTACTTCGAAGCATAATTTTAAGCAAAATATTACAGAATTTTTTTTACTTGAAAGCGGAATTTTTTTATGAAAAAAAAATTTTAGATGTCATGGGGATGGTGAAGTTTCAAAAGTCATAACCAAGTTTTTTTTTAAATTTGAAAACCTTATACCATTTTTTGTGATATCTTTAAAACGTTTTGAGATACAAGCATTTTTCAATTGTTTTAACCTTACACGTTTGTTGCTATTTTCTTTTTAAAGTTGTTTACTTATTGTTTCTGCTTAAAAATTATATATAACTAAATTTTCGCTCCAGCTGAATTGAATATGCGGTTTGTGTCTTTGCTAAACATTAAAGCAGCATAAATTTATTTCATTGAATATTTCAGATATTACGAATTTTATATAGATTTTTATTTAGCGGCTATGCCGAAGCTCATTTCGAGGCACCAAAAATGTGCTTTTTGTAGCATATGTGTGATATTTGTCTCTATTGAAAGCGGGCGTGGTCGGCTAAGAACGTCCGCTTTTTATAATGCTACAAAAAGCACATTTTTGTATATTTATGTTACTACTAAAGTATTCAAATCAGAATTGGCATAATGACTGGAACAATTTTTATACATTTTTGTCTTTTAAAAAGGGATAATTTGTATGGGAGGGGGATTAGCTTTGCTCTGATCAAGGGACAAACTCAATAAACCCTTTTTGAGTTTCGGCGGTGGACGTTAAAATGATCCAGCCACGCCCTTTTTGGTAAAGTGATAACACAAACTCAGGTACTCATTTTTAAAATTTGGGCATGTATTGTATGTTATACTTCTTTATTTTCACTAACATAACTGCTCAACGCGAAAATAATTCTAAAACGAAAGGAAGACAGACAGCCTATCGAAAATTTATAAGCAACTGTCAAATCAATCCAGGACAGTTAAATAAATTTATAATAAAAACATAAACATATTCAATTCGTACATGCTGATAGAAAAATATATTATTTTTTTAAAAAACATATAATTTTTTGAAAATGTTTTCATTGCCGCCACTGAATTTTTTTAAATTGAATTACCATTGAAGGTACATTCGTCTCTTGGTTTTCTCGCTCATAAAGTATTACTTGTATGGACTTAGAAGCAATACTAGGCGTGGCAGATTTTGTTTACCTGGGAGTGAGCATAAAATTTTCCCAAAATATGTTTTGTTTAAGAAAAAAGCCATCAATTATATGAAAAAGTAACTATAGCCCATATATGTAATACTTCTGTATTGCTACTGTTCTTAAGGTACATTGTCACAACATTACAGTACAGATATATTGCTTATGAGCGAGAAAACCGATAAACGAATGAACTTTGAATGAGATTGAACATTTGAAATTTTCAGTGGCGGCAATGAAAACATTGTCAATAAATAAAACAAAAATGTTTAGGAATTGTGTTTTGTGTCGACAAATAAAAAGAAAACGAGTCATTTTGCACGCGTAAGTAAATCGCTACTTACAAACGCGTGCAAAAACTGTCCACTTATGTGGATAACGTTGTACGATACATATATTGCCGGCTTCGTAGCTTTTAAAGTGCTTTCAAATGTTAAATTTTATGTTTGCAAACATCAGTTAATAGGCGACGAAACACCGAAATTAACAGCACACAAAAAGAGGTAAATTTTTGCCTCCGGCTGTTGATGTTTGTAACATATGTTATTATTTAAAGCTAAAAAATATAAAACCGTATTTAACAAACAAAATTTAGAATGTGAAAGTAATATTTTTAACAATAAATTTTTCGATGAGCATGTCCAAATTGAATATTTTTTTGAAAACGAACTGTTAAATAATCACAGAATTCAACTTTGCAATGTAAAGTTGCGAATATTTTGCAATAAATTTTTTTATGATATGAGATTAATAGAATATAACATTTTTATTACTTTATAAATTTAAATTATTTAAACGCCGCTGGATTGACTTGACAGTTGCTTATGTGTATTAGTTTACAAATTGTATTCAAATTCAGATGCAAAATTTTCGACAGGCGGTTTTCTTTCGATTTTAGAAGTTTTTCACGTTGAGCAAATACGTTAGTGCCAATATAGAAGTATTACATATACATATGTACACAGCTGGTCAAAATAATAGGTATAAGAATATTTTTTCCAAAAAAAGATGGATTTCATTTTTTTTTTATTATTCCTTAAAACATATGTTATTTGAAACATAAACATACTTTAGCTTCATAAAAAAAAGCCTAACAAAATTTAAAAAATAACTTAAATCTTTGTAATTCATAAAATATACAGATTTAAGAGTAGTCAGAATAATAGGCGTGCCTAACAAACATAGTAATAAATATTGAAATTGTGATTGATATGGCCCCGTATTTTACTAAATAAGTTAAAACGCATTTAATACCCTTGAATATCCACCATTATTCTTGATGACTTTTGTTCTTTTTCTTCTGGGCATAGATGATATCAACTTCCGACAGGTTTCTACAGAAATGTTGTGCCAAGCTTTCTAATTTTTTTTTATTTTGGCAAACCGTCTTTGAAATTTCTCTTTTAAGTTCTCCCTAAAGGTTTTCAATAGGATTGAGGTCTGGGGACTGACTTGGCCACTCAAGGTCGTCCACATTATGTTTTTGAAACCATGATTTTACACATCGCGATTAATGCTTAGGATCGTTGTCCTGTTAAAATTTCCACAACAGTGGCATATTACCCTCGGCATATGGTAGAATTACAATCCGATGTATCGGACCTACACCTTGCCACGAAAAACAGCCCCATACCATTAAGCTGCCAACTCCATGTTTCACTGTTTTTTTTTGTAAACCTAACGTGGAACTCCTTGCCTTTAGGGCGAAGAACGTTTCTTTCCGCATCGTTTCCAAACAAATTTATCTTTGTTTCATAACTCCAGAGAATATTGCGCCATTTTTTCTGTCCCTCTGATTCGCACCAGGTTTATGAAGTTATGCAAAGTTTTTCCTGTTCTTCAAATTTGCAGTTCTAAGTAGAGTAACTTTTCGAGCTATTCTTCCAGGCAGATTCGCGCCTCCAATTTCGCTAGAAATCGCTCTAGATGACTTGAACGGGTCGCGTTTAGCTAATGTGACAATACGATTATCGGTCGCTGATGAAGTTTTTTAGGTGCTATACGCGTTTTAGTTGTTTTTTTCTGGTTTGAGGGCATTTGTAACGAAATTTTCCTACCGTCCAACCGATCTGGCGATAAATTTATAAGATTTTCCTTCATCTCGGAGTTGACAAACAAGTCTTTTCTCCTCTGCACTACAGTGAACTCCACGACCCATCTAATATTATTGCAATATAATAATTAAACTTATTTAGTTCAATTACCCCAAAATCCTACTTTCTGCAATCAAATAACTGTTTAAATGTATAAACTTTTAGTTTTAACCAAAACACACCTTTTTTATTGTCCAGCTCAAATTGCAGGTTAAACACATAAACAAACCGCAATATTTATCAAGAAGAACTTTCATCGCGATTATTCCCCATTTCATTTAAAAACAGTGCTACCACACTTCTAAATTGCTTTTCTGGTTAAAGGGCATGGCATATAATTTGTTTTTCTACATTTTAAAATTTTTTGCGTTTACATGTATTATTTTGTCCATCTGTGTATACCATAGCCACAATTAAAGGAAAACTAGTAAAAGATTTTACTTCGACAATGTCGAAGCTCATATACCCTCTGCCATGCGCTCCAAAAAATGTGCTTTTTTTAGCATATAAGTGCTGCATGTTTCTATTATAAGTGGGCGTTGTTCTTATCGGACCACGCTCTTTTTTTGTCAGTAGTTTTGTGTTACTACTAAAGTGTTAAATACAGCTGCTGGATAGCTGCTCTGGAACAATTTTATTTATTTATGCATGGAAAGACCCTTTTGTATGGGAGGTGGACGTGGTTCATATTCGATCACGCCCATTTTTTGTGATCAGTTTTGTATTAACACTTAAGTGCTAAATTTTCAAACTGAATATGTGCACTAGAATTATTTGAATTAATATTGTTTCTAATGGAAAGATCTGGTTTGTATAGCAGGAGGTAGAAGTTTTGGTTCGATTTTGCCAGTCTTAGTACTCATCCTTGGCTCATATACCAAATTTCAATTAGATAGCTTTTAAACTGTGGTTGTAATCACGGACGGACAGACGACCGGACATCGTTAAATCAACTCAAAATCCGACTCTGATCCTTTATATATATACATTGTCATACCTACCACGACTCCTTTTAGGAGTTACAAATGAAAAAACAAACTCAATATAGGTGAGTGCACTTGCACTTGGCTAAGGGTAAATTTAGCAGAAAATGTTACAACGTTGCCAGATACTATAATATAAATAAGAAAACAATTTGTGCTTGTTTTTTTGTTCTCGTAAGTTTAAATGACTGAAGTTGGCACTACTAGTACACAACATATACTTTTTTTTTGTTGTAAATTTTCATTTATTTTTGTGTGGCAACAATGTTAAATTGTTTTTGAAGCGAATGTAAGAATTTTGGATTGTGTATTCGCTAAACACATTTATACCAAACTTAAATTTGCTACTGAATTTACAACAGGGTGCTCAATAACTTCGAAGTTTCACCATATTTAGTGTATGTTTTGTTTTGTTTGTAATTGTTTGTGGTATTTTGGTCATAATCATATTTTTCAAGTCAACAGGGCTACACATATTTTAGGACTAGTCTCTGCTGTTTTTTTTTTATTATTTCTTTTAGTTAACGCCCCGTTTAAGGATTAATATTTTTAAATCCCTGCAATAGGATGGCCAGTTGTCAAGAAAGTAAGAAAAAGATTCAAAACAAATTTCACAGTGTGTTCGATAGCTCAATTTTTTCGACGAATTGCTCGACTCTAAAATTGTCCTGCTCTATTTATCACCTAAAAAAATTGGTCTTAAAGATGTGATGCACTACAATGATAAGATTATATAATAACAGAATCTGCAAGCACATTTTAATTGATAATGACCGGGACTGGGCAAATGCTAGCAACATATAACGCAATTACCGGGTAGGTTGAATGCTACATAGATTAAATTTGGTGTGGTGATATACGGTGATCAGTGAGTTCTACATCTACATCTATATTTAACTTTTAAAAAAGTTCGTAGTACTCGACTGAAAAAGTATTCGTTTTTAATATGCGAGAAACTTATCGAGACTAATTTGCGAGTCACATCAAAGACGGCGATATAGACTAAGAGCCTGCCTTCTATTTTACCACCTACTGCGGTTGTCATGTCGATTGTGGCATTGTAAAAAACGAAGTAGAAGAAATAGAAGAAGACATTAATTAAGTTTTGATGATTTTTGTGGTACGCAAAAATTATGTTTTATACAATGTTTGACACTTATTTTTTGTAGTCGAAAAGTTTGAGGTATTCAAGGTATTTTCGAGTTTAAAGTAATCCCTACTAGTTATAAAATCTCGAACCTTAGGGCTTTAATTTTTGTGTGGATGAGGTGCATTTTAATATAGGCTACCAGAAACTGTAAAAAACGTGTTTTGAATAACATTCTGATTAGTGTCTTTGCCCCTTTTGGCAGAGATATAAACTTTTGTAATTTTTACTGTAATATTAAAAGTTGAGTTTAAGTCCATGATCCATGATTTTTTGTAAGTGTGACTTTAATTACAAAAAAATACTGGCTACGGACTTATACGAAACGTAATGACAATGGTGTAATAAATACAGGGTGGCGCAAAATTAATCACCCTATTGGAAGATGCTCTCATTTTTGCAAATGGCCGCCAATGTCAAATCTGTTTTGACATTTGTGGACTAGACAGATACAGAATACAAGTGAATAAGCCATGGAGCGATACACTCCCCAAGAACGAGGAATAATTGTGTCTATTTTTTGCGTAACAATTCGTCTGTGGTGTTGGCAAAAATCATAATGAGCGATGAGGCTCATTTTCACCTCAGCGGGTACGTGAACAAGCAAAATTATCGCTTCTGGGGAACCGAAAATCCGCGAGTGATGCACGAGAAACCATTACACCCGCTCAAAGTGACTGTGTGGTGCGCTGTTCACGCTGGAGGAGTCATCGGGCCGAACGCCGCGGGTCAAACGACAACAGTGGACGGTGCGCGCTATAGGGCAATGTTGACCGAGTTTTTTCTGCCCGAACTGGACGAATTAGGACTGGTGGACATGTGGTTCCAACAGGACGGAGCTACAGCACACACTGCACGAGCCACAACCGACATTCTGAAGGCCGCGTTTCCGTTTCGCTTAATTTCGCGTTTTGGCGATTTGCACTGGCCCGCCAGATCGCCCGATTTAACGGTCCCGGACTTCTTTTTATGGGGTTTTTTGAAGTCTCGTGTTTACATCAACAAGCCTGAGACCTTGGAAGCCCTCAAGGAAAATATCCGACACGAATGCGAGAATTTATCGCCCGAAACTCTCGCCGAAGTGATGGAAAATGCCATAAAACGAGCCCGTATGGCAATCAATTGTGACGGCGCCCATTTATCCGATATCATCTTCTCGACTTAACACAATTAATTCTAAAGGTCTAAATAAACATAATCAAAAAACAGAATCGAAGTTTTTTATTTAGAAAAAAAATAAGAGCCAAACAACATCGGATGACTTCTTTTGTGCCACCTTGTATAATATAATATATAATTGTTGTCAGAAGTAAAAAAAACAAACTTCAAAATAAGGCAGAAATCGTGGTGAGTTCGCTCGATTTGCGTTCTCCTTTCTACTTTCCTTACCTTATTCAACCATGGTAGTGCCTTGAATTTTATGGAAATCGAATGAAACAAAGAAGAGAAAACATCTTTGTGTATATATTTGATTTTTATTAATTTTTGCGATTACATTTGATGCATAATTTGTGATATTTAATTGCTTACAATTTATTATAATTATTGTATATATATATATATTTATATTAATTTGCTGCGATGAGCATATGAATGCGTGTGTGTGCATATTTGCAATCGAGTTTTTGTATTAATTGGCATTTGTCTTTTTCAGAATGCATTACAAATTTTGGTTAGCGTTAATTTGTTTTGTTAAGGCGTTTCAAAAATTATCCATAAACAATTGCTGTACGCTATTATGTGTAGTTCAAATATATACAATATATAATATTCGCACTTATCTCCAGGATGGACACGCAAATGCTGCAGACCGCTCCAATTTCCTGATACATATACTCGTACCTACGATAAAATAATGCCGAGTTGCGTTTTGGTGCATTAGCCGAGATTAGTTTCAAATTGATCCAAATATTTTGATGAAAAAAACCTTTAGTTATAGTTACCTTAAAGCGTCACAACTCGAAATAGATCATATATATTTTGCGTACTTCAATCATCTTAAAAAGCATAACTCTATTATTACAAAAACAAAACGCATTTAAATATATACTTAGATGATATCATCAAAAGTGGCATAACTCAAAATAGGTCTGTTCAGCATTAACCACCAGTTACACATGCATAATGCTACCAACCGTTACATCAGAAATTTGTAACAAAAACCAAAACAAACTTTTGCTTGTTGAGTTGTCACACTTATAAAGTAGTTAATGCCATTTTTGAGTTGTGCTACTTTTACAGTGGAAGTGCGATATAATGTCATGATGACTTAAATATTACGATATTCAACTAAATGATGAGCAATGATGTTTTTTTTAATTGTCAATTAAATATTCATAAAAGTTAAAAAACTAAAAATAATTTGTCTACTTACAAAAAAAAAAAAAATAACCACAGGGCGTTGGCACCATGGTTTAATAAATATATATGGTGGGGAAAGCAGAAAAATGCCCCTCTTCACCTCGATATTGTTTCTCTCTTTGAAATTTGGATTTTTGTGCAGTTGCCATGGTTGCTACAAAACCATTAAGTAAATAAAAATAACAACATAGTTGTTGGCAGAAAACTAAGACAGAAGTCAAGGTGAGTTCGCTCAATTTGCGTTCTCATTTCTACTTTTTTAACCTTATTATTTAACCATGGTTGGCACTACTCCGTCACTAAAATTATATTAAAAGTGAACATGTCTAGTCAGCAAGTCATATAACAAACTATTTGTTATGTTGCCGACATTTTTAAGAAATATTGCAAATATTATATATAAATAAATTCAATAAAGTAATATTTGTAACAAAATTGTTTTTATATTGCAGAAATATTGCAAAGTGGACTGAAAGCTAGATAGATAAGATAAGATAGAAAAACCAGCAAGCCAGATCTGAATACAAAACTACTTTACCCTCTCATACAAACGCTCCCTTTATATGCGGACAAAACATTCATCAAATTTACCGCTTTAGTAGTAACAAAAATCTACAAATTGAAAATGGGCGTGATCCGATAAGAATAACGTCCGCTTCTTATTGAGATATATAGCATATATGTGTGTGCTACAAAAAGCAAATTTTTTGGTGTCTCTAAAATGGCGAAAGGTATTTGAGTTTTGGCATTGCTGAAGATGATTCTCTTACTAATTTTAGAACAAAAAATACTTCACTACATTGTAGTTATTTTACACACAGGCAACACTACGAAACATACAAAGTTTAAGTTTTTTTATTAACATAAAGACAACACTGACATATGTATACGAAGAATATGTGAAGTTTCAATGTTTTCGTGTCATTTGTTCGGTATCAATTAGTGATCAAATTTGCACAAAGATTTATGCCTTTCAAACCCAGCAAGATCATTTCACTGTACTTCAATTGGCCAACCACAAACAACTACATCAGACATGAAGTAGGTAGGATACTATTGAATTGAAGTCCACCATAACCAAAGAGCGGCATTATACGAAAAACCTTCGAAAGATTTGTCAAGTCCGACGAAACAATTATTCCAGAAACATTGTAACATACTGCCATTATTTACAACATAATGTCAAAACGTACGAGGGCCTTAAGATAAATTTCTAAAATTTTACAAAAATACGAAAGACAATAGAAAATGTGAACATAAATAAATTACTTATTTCGTATCTATATACCAGGGTGGTCCGCTAAGTGCTTAGCGTCCGATGGAGGCCTTCTTTGCAGACCTCGAGAAAATTTATTTTTCAGACGGGTTAAAGAAGCTGGACAATCGCATCGTCAAGTGTATCGAGCTAAAAGGAGACTACTTATGTTGAAAAATAAATAGCCACGTTTTCTTTTTGTAGGCTAAGTACTAATCAGACCACACTCGTATCCTATGCGCGTCTAAATCATTCAACTGATTGCGATAAATTGTTAGTGAATTTTGCCGCGCCCACATATTATGCCCACAAATCGATTATTTCGCCTATATTGCTCCAATATTTTTTATCTGAGTTTGCATGGTTACTGTCGATTTACAAGAAATGGTCATCATTTGTATTTACACTGCTTTAAATTTTTCACATCACTAATCACTTTGATGTATAAAATAAGGTTATTTTACATACGAGAGTATTTGCGTGCTTAGGGGCCCATAGTAAAAATGAATTTTCTATAATAGATCCGATTTATATAAAAAAGTTCTGAAGGATGCGCTTAGGTTCTGAAGAAAATCTATTGGAACAGAAGAACTTATAGTTTTGGTAAATTTAGTTCCAGTAGATGAACAATCAACCAAATGCAAGAAACCGGATCAAAATCTGACTTACCGTTTTTATTCTATCGTTAATAATTTTCAAGATAAAGTACTCGTACACAACCAACTAAACATTGTTCGTTAAAAAAAACTCTAATGAATGATATTGAGGAAGGCCATCAAGGTGTAATTTCTGAAGTGAATTAAAAGCCGTCTTATGTTTCATACCACAAACTTTCATCAGCCCAACAAATATTGGGTTCTATGATGTCTGATTCTGCTTTCGTAGCTTCGATTATTTAGCTTCCCGATAAGTGTGAATCAAATATTAAACTCAGTGATTCTTGACTAAATATGGTCCAGTTGTTATCTGGTTTCTTGAGATAACTAACTTTTTTAATAACATAGAATTAAAAATTCAGAGCTAAGTTATGTAGAAGAAAATGCCACTTCTCTCTTATTTTGCCCACCCTGAAAAAATTAGAGCCAATTCAACAATTAATGCTTTAAAAATATTATTTATAGAGGAAATGTTCCAATGTTAATTTTTTTTCAAATCTATACGTTTCCAGTTCTTTTGACCCGTGGTTGAATAATAAGGTTAGGAGAGTAGACATGAGATCGCAAATTGAGCGAACTCACCTCGATTTCCGCCTAATTTTAATTACCTTTTTTTTTGACAACAAACTACGTTGTTGTTTTTCTTTACTTGATAATTTTGTATCAACCATGGCAACTGCACAAAAATTCAATTTTCAAAGAGAGAAACCAGATCGTGGTGAAGAGGGACAATTTTCTACTCTTCTCAACTTATATTTATTACACCATGATTTAGCACAAAGTTTGTCTTACGAAAAGTCCTACTCATAAAATAATACAAATCAAATCGTTAGCAAAATATTTACGATTCGTATGAAACTATAAAAATTAAAAAAAAAAATTAAATAAAAATTGATTTATAATTATTGCATAAAAAACACAGTAAAAAATGTTTTTGAAACCACCCAGAATTGTTGAGGAACTTTAGTAAGTTAAGCTGGGCTATGTCAGCGAGTTCTTCTAAAGAAACTGGGAAAAGCAGAATTGAGAGTGCGACGTCTGATGCTTGCTAGAGCCGGACACTCATGGATTTTTAAAGTCTAAGAATTAAATGTTTTTTTTTTTGGTTATTTGTTTAAAAAACGATAAATTTGAAAACTTTAATTTTTAACTACATTTGTATATGTATATAAAGTTGTGTGTGTGTAAGTTTAATTGTATTTCTTTTTGTGAAAATTTGTTTAAATAAATTAAAATTTATTTTTCGTTGCTTTTTTGAAACATAAAAAAAAATTTAAAAAAACCAAGTAAATGTACTAAAACTATTGAAAAATTTTAAAATCCAACCAGAAACGAGAGTGGCTTAATAAGAGATATGAGCGGCGGAAGTCAAGTACAATCGTTATTTAGGTGTCGAATTAGGAGACAGTTATTTTTTTTTAATTTTTTTTCTTCTTAATTATTTAAAATCAAACGAGCATAACAATAATTGTGAAAGCTGATTTATTTAAACAACAATTGTTTGATAATTATTTGTCCATGTCATTAATTTGTCACGAACTTTAAGTTTCTTATACTTTACGATCGAAGTCAGAATTATCTTTGTAAATTGAGCGAACTCACCTCGATTTCTGCCTTATTTTTCTGGCTTATTTTAAAGTTTTTTTTTTTTTTGATTTTCGACAATAAACTACGTTCTTGTTTTTATTTACTTTATAACTTTAAAGCAACCATGGCAACGGCACAACAATTTTATCTTCATCGAGGTGAAGAGGGACATTTTTCTACTTTCCTCATTTTCTATTTATTACACCATGGTGGCATAAATGCTACGTTAACAACACTCTAACATAAGATTACAAAAAATATATTAAAAGAAAATAGTAGAAGAATCAAAGGTGGGCGTTGTTCTTATCCGATCACGACCATTTCTTGTCAGTAGTTTTGTGTTACTTCTAAAATGTTAAATGCTGGTGATCAACACAGCAACTATTTATATTTTTTACGGCATCCAATCACGCCTCACATTTGACAGTTTCGTGTTACTTTTAATTATTCATAATATTTTGATTCAGTTTAAGAACATCTTGAAGCAAATAACGAATTTAAGTTCTACCATTAGGTGACTGAACAGCTGATATAACCACGCCCATCTTTTCGGGAAGTTACCGACATTGGTCGAACAAACACAGGTATCAAATTTCAGATTTTTAGGCGTAATTTTAGCGAAATAATTGAATATTTCAATTTAATTTCGCAAATTGTGGGCGAAATAAGTGGGCATGGCGGATTTTATATAGCCTATTATTCTTCCCGGTGCATACCTATACATGTTTCCTATATAAGTTTCTGAGGGTGGTGGACTTAGAATTGATCCGAACTAAGGTAGGCGTTAAATTGATTCAACCACGCCCATTTTTTTTTTAAATTGTCGACAATGCCCATACAAACTTATAGGAGCAACATTAGCGAAATAATCGAATATTTTTATTTGGTTTCAAATAATTGTGGGCGATATATGTGGGCGTGGCAAATTGAATATACCCTATGCTATGACCCGGTCCTTTAAGGCAATGTGTAAATAATTTGAATTATATCGGTTTAGCGGTGATCGAATTCATCCGAAACAACAGCCAGACAAATAGACAGACAATAAATCATACAGACAGACAGAGAGACAAACATACATACATACAGAGAAACAGACAGATGTTGGATCATATACTCGTATAATAGTATGAATACGATTATCATACCAAACTCGCCTCTTTATGGGCGTTACAATTGGAAGAACAAACTGAATATACCTTTCAGTACGAGCTTGAGAAATGTTTTATCATCTCATACAAGAATTTAGAATTCCATTAAAAAATAAAATCAAATTTCCACTGGCCAAAGCCGAATTTTTGTGAAAAATCCTTTTTTAAACAGAATTTCTTAGTCTAAATTATACATTAACAGAATTTTTGATACATGTTTTTTTTCACTTAATTGCACAAATTTTAGGCCGTTGTATGTGGGCGTGGCAGATTTTGTATCTTACTTCAAAAATGAAAATGAGTAAATATTTCTATTTACATAGACAGTGGAAAAACGATTCAAAAATGGTTAATGCTTTTAGATCCTTGATAACATTCATGTTGGTCATATATTGGCCACATGAATGGTTGAACAATAAAGTTAGGAAAGTCGAAAAGAGAACGCAAACTGTGCAAACTCACCTCGATTTCTACCTCGATTTTTTTGCTGAGAACAAACTATGTTGTAGCACCATGGCAACTGCACAAAAATTCAATTTTCAAAGAGAGAAACAATATCGAGGTGAAGAGGGACAATTTTCCACTTTCCTAACCCTTTACTTATTTCACCACTACTGGCAGCACAAAAGCGAAAACTCAATTTTTTTGCATTTTTGTAGAATTATTTCGATACTCAACAGGACAAGAAAAAAGAGCAAATGGAATATTTTCTACTACACTAATTCGAGTTGAAATTATTGACTATTATAACTCTAACCATTGTGTCTAATTTGTATTGGAGAGGAATAGAGATAGAGAGAGCGAGAGAGAGAGGAACAAATTAAACATAGAATATATTATAAATAAAAAAAAAAACAATTAACGTTTAAACCAACTAAAAAAATTAAACATTTTATGTATGTATGTCATCAATGCGATTATATTTCAATCAAAACTACTTAAGGGACATTATTAAATTTTTTTATAGCATTTCTAATGTTATGTATGCACTTTTCTAAATGTAAATAAGATACTCGATATAAATGTTATAAAAATTTTGACGAAACTTGTGATAATCATAGAAATTCAATTTTTTTTTTTACTTTGGCAAACGAAAATTTAAACATTGTACAATGATCGCCAGGCTGTCGCATACTTCGAGTACTCGTATATGTATGAACGTCACTTTGTGTTTGTTTTTTCTTCTTCTTTGTTTTGTTGCTGTTGTAGGTCTTTTGTGAAAATTCTTTAGAGCAATTGTAAACAAAAGAAGAAAAAAATTGTATACAAAAATGAAAATGAAAACAAACAAAAAAAAAAATAGCATTTGAAAAGTGACAATTATTTGACTCAATGTTTTTGTTAGGTTAAATACTCGTAGTACTCTTTAATAGTATATATTTTATACATGTCTATTTATGTAGTTAAATGGCACAGAACTTTGCATTGCATTTATGTATCAGTAATAAGTATAATTAAAATTTTGCTTTTTCGCGTATGTATATTGACAAAGAAAATACATAATATCCATGTTAAGTCAAACATTGTGTTGTGTCAATAATGTATTGGAAAACTTACTATCTACAAACCAAATTTGAATGAATGCTTATTTACTTATTTTTTGTTTTTGTTTTTCTTTCTTTCTATTATAGTTAGAAGAACATTTGTTTAATACATAACGTACGATATTTGAATTTACATGAAAGTAAGACTATTTTATATGCATCATCTACTACAAGTAATGTACATTTGAATATTCATTCGCATATGCTTTTTACTTTTTTACTTTTTACTATTTAACTATTTCATTGCGTTTGTATGTATCAGTGTGATTATTCAATGTATGTATGTGTAATATTTGCTTCTGGTATTTAAGTATTAAATGCACCCACAAATTTTGTCGTGTTAAAGATAAATTTCTAATTTATAGCTGTATAAATTAACTGCAATCATTTTATGCTATAAATTGTTAATTGTTGCTGTTTTTTTTTGTAAACAAAACAAACCAAAAATAAATTAAATTAGGGAGTGAACTTAATAACTGTTTTTTATGAACACGATAGCCATATGAGTCAAAATGCCCAAGAGCTTTGTCTAATTCTCACTTTCGATACAAGTCAACTCTTTAAACTGCCGTTGGATAGAACATTTGAACATTTGATTTACAAATAAACTCGGTTAATTGCCACCAATTCATTTCAAAAGTATTCGGTTTTCTTTATTTTGCCGCTTCTTGTTTTTTTTTTTTTAAACTTGAATATTGCAATTTTTAATATATACAAAAGTATCGACAAAATTAATTTTATCAAAACGTTTTCAATGATTTAGGCTCTATATCCCAATTTAGAGAAAATGAAGTGTGTGCTTTCTTACTTTTATCTATAAGCAGACCTTAAATTGTCAAATGTCTGCATACTCGTATAAATTTTATATATGGCCAAGCGCTTATTTGAACATAGGCTTCATTTCATTCATCATGCAAAAGAAAAGACCAGTTGTAAACTGTTTTTTTTTTTAAGAATCACTTCAGGGTCTAGTACCTATTCAAACTGTTTCCTGAAAGTGATTAAGAGAAGTGTGGGGAAAGGAAGGCGAACTCATGAAAAACCAGAGAGGAGAAGCTAAGAGAAGTGTTATGCCTTTCACAACCTCAGCACGCCCCCATCTCGATTTCTCGCTCAACTCCAATTGCCCAACTACTAAAAACTACAACATAGACGAAGTAGAAAGTGTACAGTTGAATTGTAGTCCGCATCACAACCAAAGAACGGCATTATACGAAAAACTCCCGAAAGATTTGCTAAATTTTCAGAGAGGGCGACGAGTTTCGTGCCGGTCGTCCAAAGTCGGTTGTTGTTCCGAGAAGCATTGATTCTGTGCGTGAACTGATACTACAAGATTGTGTTATAACTTATTGTTAGATTGAGGCAAACTTGCACATTTGTGGGATCAGCATACATTCAATATTATACGAAAATTTAGCGTTGGTTCCCACTTAATTTGACAATCGAATGGACATTTAATAGAAAGTTCTGAGCTGAGATTTCAAGCCTGAAACCTATAAGGCATTTAAAAAATGTATTAAATAAACTTTTCCGTCATGAATTCGGCGCTTGACGCTATATGAAAATAAAAAACTCAAATTTTTTATACGAATGTCTGCTTTGGCAGCCCTGAATTCACTACTGAAATTTCCGTACTGATTTGCCATCACTAAACTTAGTGGTGAATTAAGCAGCGGTCTAGAAATTTTCAGCCGGTATATTTTCAAAAGAGCTCTTTAACATGTTTTCGATGTTCATATTTTAAGTTTCAATTTTGTTTGATACATATACAAAATAATAACATTAGTTGGACTTTCCCTTAAACTTTATGGATGCGCTTAAATGTTTTGCAGCTGTTTATATGATTTTTTATGTATGTATATCTACATTAAAAAAAATATAATATATATTTTAAACAATATTAAAAGGTCTAAACTAAATAATGGCACTTTAACTAAACATTTAAGTCTATGTATATATGTATGTATATATATGAACTTATAATATAAATATTTTGTTGTGGTGTGTGCTTAATAGATAATTTCTTGAATTAATGTTAAAAATGAATTCATCCTTACATACGTTGCTTGACTCTCAAAAGTTTCGCATATATTTCATTAATGTGATTTCGAAGATAAAATATATATGTATGTATGTATGCCTATTTACATACTATTAGTTTTAATTTTACTTATATTGATAAACAAAAAAATATGGCAACAATAACTTTAGTTTTGTATGTTCTCGGTAAAAAAATAGAAACAAAACAACACCTTTACGCTTGCAATCTGATAAAGGAAATTTCTGAGATTCTTTCGAGCCACTTTAATGTATTAAAATATGTATGCACAATATTCATAAAGGTCTACGTATACCCTTACGTCCATGTTGTATTATGCCAAGTTGCTGTGTATTTTCAGTGTTTTATTTTATATATTTAAAAATGTGGTCTTCTGTTACAACTCTCATGTAACAATATTTTGTTACATGAGAGTTGGTTTAAAAGGAAAAATCTTGGTCGCTAACATTGGCAAAATCTGCCATGTTATATTTTTCAATGTTGAAAACTGTGACTACCCGGCAGAAAATCAATAGTGATGGCAAATTACAGCTGAATAATTCACCACTGAATGCAGGGCTGATAATTGCAGGACTATATTCATTCAGCATTGAGTAGAATGCTTGATCTAAGGCCTTAAATTTTCAGTAGTGAATTTTTGACCGAAAACTCAGAGCTAACTCATCCAGCTGGAAGTTCAGGAGCAAAAATTTCAGTAGTTTGTCTTCTTCTGATTTTAGAATTTTTACACGTTGAGCAGATCGGTTACTGCCAATATAGAAGTATTACATAGTTCTATGAAAAAAACATTGTGAATTCAGATTGAAAAGTTCAGAGTTGATTATTTCATTTTTTATTGGTTTGAAAGTGAAATGCTGAAATTCGGCCAAAAATGTTATACCTGGAGTCTTATAAGGCTCGTAGCACTGAGCCTTAACAGTGATGCAAGTTTTCAGCCAGAATTTTCATATACAAAGTTTCAGCACTGAGTTCAGACCTGAAGGAGCAAATGAGCAAATTTTAGGCTTGCAATATTAAGTTTCATATTTTTAAAGGACTCTCTTGAAATCAGCGATTGGAGCTACTGCATATAAAAAATAACGCGCTGAATACGCTGATATTTTTATGCAAATTTCCGACCTGATTTCATCTTTGAGTTTAGTTCTGAAAGCGATTACAATTTTCTGCTGGGTAGTTACTACAATAATTTCGATTAAGCATTTTTTTTTTGTAAACCAATAACCATTGAAACTTTTGAAATATTAAGATTCGATAAATATTTGTTTCTTCGCAGCCTCTCGATTTTGTGTATTTTAATGCTCTTAGCGTTTAGAAGAATGGAATCATAATATGAATGAAATATGTAATTTGACTGTACGTCATTTGATCGCTGTATACTTAAATACCATTAGTCAAAAGTACATTGAAAGTGCTTCTATGCGCGATTGATTTCAAACTAACCGCTGCGACTAAGCGGAAGTGTAAAAGGTGCAACACGAAAAACGTGACACTCTCCATTTTACGCTGTTGAGAAAATGACTCTGAGCTAAAAGCAAAAATTTTATTTTTGGTCCAGCCCGCTTAAAGAAAAAAATTTGATTATATTTAACAAAGATCAAGGAGCGATTTAAGTATTAACCTACATTCCAGTTAGTAGCTTAAAACGGGACTGAAATAGCTTTCCGATTACTTATGGCTAGGGCTCACTGACTAATTCAACAAATTGTATTTTTGTTTGTTAGCTATGTTCCATTTTGGAAATATTACACTCATATCAAATAAACAAAAAAAGATACGCCTTGTGTAACATCAACTTTTCCACGTATTTTTTTAAACTTGAAAATATTTCATCAAATCATGAAAAACGCTTCGAACGTTCTAAAATTAAACAAATTAAATTAATTAATTAAAATCTAAGTAGAAAAATATAACAATCACTAACTGTTTACTAGTTACTAGTTTCATGGGAGATTTGATCTTGGCAAGTTCTGCAAGCATTGCCTCTTTTAAGGAAGATGTTCTCATCTGATCGTGCTCAAAAAGTGAGTTTTTGTATTGGAAGTTTTCGTCCGATTTTTCTTATTTCAAAATTGGAAATTATATGTATCTTCTAGATATACGTTTCTAAACTACGTTTGTATTCGTTCGGTTAGACAGACTTATCTGGTATCTTACGAACAAACATGCTCGGCTCGTTTGACACCCACCCAGGTTGAATTCTATCTCGGAACTAAGTTGAAATATAATTTTGTTTAATTCAGGTGTGAGTACCTAAACAACACAATTCAAGATGACAAAACATATGTACAATGTTAAATTGATTGCTGGAAGTGTCCGATACGAGGGTGTGGTTAAGGAAGGTCGACTTATGTCATACGAGTGTTATTAGGAGAAGAGGATGCATTTTAGAGAATAGAAACTGACATTTAATGTCTCTGAACCTCAGCAAGATTTCTATCTTTTTCTCTATACTCCAATTGTCCAAGGTAGATAGGAACAGGAGATTTGCGAGAGGGTGATGGCAAGCCGAAAATTGTGTTGAATAGATAGCAAAGCTGAGAACCTTATGATAGCATTTCGGTCTACAGCTGTTTTAAAAATTCCTGATATTTAGATGTGAACTGGTCTCGAAGATTATGTGACATCTTTAGATTATTTTCTGTAGATCTATTCGAAGACATCGATCTATACGGAGACCCCAGCAAGAGTTCCAGACTTGGGTGATAATATTAAGCAAGCTATTTGTTCTTACAAATGCTCGAAAAAGTGCTCGAAAATTTCACTCTACATTGCGTTTCATTAAAGCCAGCTGAGGCGCCTATAAGTACAAAATCATAATTATATTTGTTTCCAAGATTAACTAAAATTGTTTGTATTGTTTATCAGATTAAAGTTCTGAACTTGTTTATATAGTAAAATACCCTTAACTTTCTAGAGAAGACATTCATATACTTTTGACTAAGGCATTATATTCTAGAACCTTACTAACATATTATTTATAAAAAAATCAATGGCTGTTAACATGAATAACAAAATATATTGCTGACTATTACTCTCAGGCTTATTTTAAGTACGCGTTTTATTTGCTAGAACCAATCCGCCGTCCAATTGTGTCATCGATGCCTTATCAGTCATCATCTCGCGATCCAAAACTTGTGGCGTTGCCTTCAGAGGAGAATCCAGATGGAGATAAACTTTCGGGAGGATAGTAGTAGCTGCCAGCGCTACCAGCTACACCACTTGTCAGGCGTCCATTTTGAGGTGATGCACCTCTGTCCATCAAAGCGCCGCACTCGTCCAAAGTACTGACATGGCCGGCAGCTGCGGCCGCAGCAGCTGCTGCTGCCACAGCTTGGCCCATATCCTGCAAATGGTAAACAGCTGCTGCGGCTACTGCTGCTGCTTGTACATTCTCCTGTGGCGAAGCATCAGGAACACCAAGACTGCTGGAACTGTTGCCCGGGCCTCCGCTGCCGCCACTACGACACCAAAGTTGCCGCATTTCGGCGCGTCGATTACGCATCAACATTTTATATTCTGAAATGCGCATTTTCTTACCGTCGACAATGCAAGTGCGCTTCGGACGAGGTCTATAGCGATAGTCCGGGTGTTGTTCCATATGAAGCTTGGACAAGCGTGACTGCTCCTCGTAGTACGGCTGTTTATCGGTGTTCGACATAGCCTTCCAACGTGCGCCCAGAATTTTCGAAATGTTCGAGTTGTGCATGTCTGGACAGGCTTTGAGTATTTTGCGGCGCTCGTCTTTGGCCCAGACCATAAAAGCGTTCATTGGACGCTTAATATGTGGTTTGCTGTGGCTGCCATGGTTCCCGCCGCCACCACCTCCACCACCACCTCCATGACTGTGTAGGCTATTATTGCTCTCGCAAATGCCACGACCACTGGTGGGCTCGTGCGGAGACTGTGTCGGCGTCTGTACTTGCGACTGTTGCCGCGTATGATGCTGCGCTAAAGACTGTTGCTGCTGCTGTTGGTGGTGGTGAAGCTGGTTTTGCTGATGGTGATGTTGCTGCAGCTGTGTGGCCGTATGCATAGAATGTTTATCCGCAGAAGACACCGAAGCTGCCGCGGAATTTGTACCGCCACCGCCGCTATTGCTTGAATCGTGACTTATGCGAGCGGAACGTGCGAGCCGTGTCGGCCTGTCGACGCTAGCGCCGATATTTTCATTGTTGCTTGCCACCGCAGCATTCTGATGTTGGTGAAACAAATGTGCCGCCGCCGCTTGCTGATCACCACTACTGGCGCCCCACATCCGGCACGTTAGAAAATGTCCATCATCTTGATCGGCATAGCCGCTTACAACAACGTCTGGCGGTTCGGATTGTTGCATTTGCGGCGAAGAAAGTTCGGTGGTAGTACATTCTGCCGATGTAGTCTGTTGATATGACGCTATAAAATGGGGCGGTATACCGGCGACAACAGCAGCAGCTGCCGCAGCAGCGCGCATGGAATTATTCAAGTGTAGATTTGATGTTGTAGACAGATCGCTTGCGTTGTGTGACACAATGTCGGTGGAGTTATTCGCGTGCCACTGCAACGGCGAGTTGCTTATTCTTGGTGTGTTATTTATGCTGCAGGGTGAGGTCGCGGGTAGATAGGGCGAAGTGCTAGGTGAGGTTTTAGGCTTCGAGAGATTGAGCGGCGTATCAGAATCAAGTTCATGGTGCTGTATCTCTTGTAGCGGAGCATGTTGCTGTTTAAGCAAAATGGACGTTAGAACTGTGTGATGACTGTTTGGCGATGAACACTCTGAACTGCTTGAAACATATGAAGTGTTGCTGGCAACATGCAACTCCTGCAGATGAAGTTGTGGTGAGACTGACGGTGTGTTGGTGACATGCAAAAGTGCGGCAGACGCATGCTCATGACTGCTGTTACCGCTACCGTCAGAATTATGATGTTGCGGGTGGTGTTGGTAGTTATTACAGGTGTCTGTTGTTGCTGCTGCTGTTATGTCAGGTTTTGTGTCAGCAACATCGCTTCTGTTGCTGTTGCCATCGCAAGTACCTGCCACAGCAGCTGCTGCAGCCAATGCCGCTTGAATGTGTGCTGCCGCTACAGCAGCTGTTGACCACATTGGTGATATTTTGTGACCTTGATGGGCATGCATTGCCGCATGCAGCGTAGGCAGCCTGTGACTTGTAGCAGTCAACGCAGTTGAAGATGTTAACTGTTGCGGAGGCGGTGGAGGTGGCGGTCGTAAAAACGCCGGCAAAAACGGTACTAGTTCCGGTGGCGATGTCGACGACTGTTGTTGTTGCACGGCTGATGGCGTCACCCCTGGGTAATGTTGCTGATGTTGCACGGCCGCAGCTGCTGCTGCAGCTACTGCTGCTGCATTAAATTTGTGTTGCAGCTCGTGCAAGCAGTTGTCCTTCTGCAGACGCTGCAGTTGCTCATGATGATGTTGTATGTTGCTTTCAAAATCTGTAATGTTTTCGAGTTGTGTCTGCAAATAAACAACAGTTTATCGATGTACAATTAGTAAAGCAATTAAGTCTGTATTCAAAATATTAATGTATAATAAAGAGTATTTTTTCAAAACTGTTTTTAATCTTTTCCACACATTCTCAAAGCTATTAATTGAGGAAACATTTTGCCATGCAAGTATGAGTCCATGTGGTAAAAAGAGTGCCACCATTTAAATAAAATTGTGAGATACCTTGCAAGCCAACAGTGTAGCTAACTTTAACAATGCAAAAAAAAAACACAGTTTGAAAATAGCTAAAATTAGCTGGACTTGTATAGTAGCCGTAAGCTGTAAAGAGCCAAATAGAAGTCAATTGTCAACTATGCTTATGACCTAAGTCCTTCCCTTTGGTCTCAAATAATGGTATGCGGAGAGTTTTATTTCAATAGAAAGACGTTTTAAGTTGGACGATTTTGTAGGATTTTTTGAGTATTTTAATATAACTCCTAAACTAAAAGAGATTATGCAAAAATTCATATAAAAAACCTTGTTATTCAATAGCCTAAACACTTTTGTCTCTAAGCCATAATTTTTCGAGAAAAAAAGTATTTTATACAAAATATCAATTTAAAACCCACTTTAAAAAAGATCAGATCAATTTAACGTCCACTAACATAGCTCAGAAAACATAAATGCCACGCCCACATATTACGCCTACAGTTTGTGAAATTTAGTGAAAATATTCGATTATTTGGTCAATAATGCTACTAAAAATCTTTGGTATATGAATTTGTAGGTTCATTGTCGATAAAACCACAAAAAGTAGGCGTAGTTAGATCAATTAAACGTAACACCTCAACGGCGAGTACCGTTAATTAACTCTCTCATATTTCTATTCAGAAGAAAACCTGGCCAACGCCGGGTACTATAAGTTACTACACTATAAAAAAAAAATTAACAATAAACATACAACACAAACAACAACAACAATATCATCAATAAACATCAACAAGAGAAGAAAAGGAAAATTTTACTACCCGCACCAATTTAAACTTCATCCACAGCACAAATGAATACAGTCCTGCGGGGAAAATGGTATCAGTTCAACAAAAAAGACTGGTCTCGTCATAGACACAATAGCACCTTTGGTCACAGAATTTGACCAAAGGCATGCAGAAGAAGACAAGTCTTTAGGTGGATACCATAGGACCTGTCACGGGTTTGGACCAAAGGCATGCACAAGGAGACAGTTCGTCGACGATTCCATTCGTTTTATATATATATATATGGATTCTAGCCGTCAATGGAACCGCCTTCAATTGACGTTATTGTCGGCGTACTTCGGAAAACTGATTGGCTTGTTGAACATCAGCTGTGAGTTTTAAAATAAATTAAAGTTCAAAGAGAATTTTTAATGAATTCGTGCAATTTTTTTTACTTTAGTGCTTAAAATCGAATAAAATCGGTTAAGTAAATATTTGTATCACGGGCTACTAATAACGTGATCCTGAAGAAAATTCCAAAATGATTAGACGGATGTGGATGACCTAATTGTATGGTTTTCAGTGTGGAATGTCTTGAGGATGTCAAATAGGTAAATATATTCAATGTGGTTTAATTTTTATTATTATTAACTTTCATCCAAATGCCTAACTCGGAATAGGTCTGATTTGCCGTAGGGAATAGCAACTACAAACAACACTAACAACTTCACCAGCAACACAAAAAGCTTCACCAATAGAATCATCAACCACAAAAAACAACAACAACATTACCACAAACTTCACAAACACCACAACAAAAAGGACAATGTTATAGTTGGTCCTACCGACTATTACAAATACACCAAACAATCAGAATTATTAAACTTTTATTGTTTGGTTTAGAATGTTTGTTTTTTTTTTTTAAAACAGCCATTTGATATTGTAAGGACTTTTTTAAAAAAAAATTAATAAATATAAACCACTCTAATGTTTCCAATCAATCCGAACGTATCTAAAGTTTAATCAGTTCGTCTAAAGCATAACGGAAAATTGTGTATAAACTTAAATTAAAGTAATCAGGCAGGTTCCAAATTTCACTTCCAAGTGAGATTGAAATGAAATCACTTCAAATTTCACTCGCTTCACTTTCGCTCGATTTTATTCGTTGAAAAAATGAATTCCGCATGAATTTGCAAGTTGGAGAAATTAAATGCATTCAAAGTAAAAAATCATTTGAAATCACTTCCGCAGCGGAGAGTGAAAATAAAAAGACCACGACTACGCCCATTTTTTGTGAGTAATTTTATGTTACTACTTAAATGTTCAATTTTAAATATGAACTGAATATTTACACTGAAACTATGATAAAAAATCGTTCTTATAAAAAGGAAGAGTTTGTGTGGAAAGGGGAAGTCGTTTAGGTCCAATCTTGTTCATCCTTAACTAAACCTTCGTTTGGAGAATAGGAAGAAGCTCACATGAAAAATTTCTCTTGGATTCGCTAGGAAGGCCGAACAAACGTACGTACGGACATCGTTAAATCGACTCAGAATTCGATGCTGATCATTTATATATATATTTTCATTCCTACCATATGAAAATCAAAAATAGATTTATTAAAGGAAAAAAATGGTTCAAACACTTTTTTAACAACCATTTCGCTTAATTCAACAACAATTTCGTTTAATAACATTTTTTTTGAGTGTAGTGTTTAACACTATCAAATTAGCTGAAAGTGAAAAAATTCTAAAATCAAAAGAAGGAGAAGTCTAATACCATCGAAAATGTTTCATTTTGTATTTCAAAACTTTCACATACGAGTATAAGCAAATGTTGAAGCAATCCAGTGGCGGTTCAAAAAATTTTATACGAAAAAAGTAAAAAAAAATTTTTGATTTGATATTTTTTAAAATTTGATGCAAAAATTCAAAAAATACAATTTGATTACGAAGATAAATTATCCTAATAAAAAATTCTTTAAATCAAATAATATTTTTAACAGAAAGTATGTTTTATTATACATTAGCCTAAAGTACAGGGCGTTGCCCGGGTTTTGTTTTGAATAAACATTTTTGTAATATACGAGTAGTTAATGAGCGAATCTTTCCGGTATTACCCGTTATAGTATTTTAGAGTTACAACGGTGGGCGATAAATTGATCCAAACACGCCCATTTTTGATGAAGTTATCGTCTGTGACCATACAAACTCAGATACCAAATTTTAAGCAGCGAAACAAACGAATATTTTTACTTTGTTTCACAAATTGTGGTATTACGCCCATTAGGCGGGAGATTTCGGATAGGTAGCCATCGAAGAAAGATGGAAATTTTTAATATATATATATACATAAATAACATTAAAAATAAATATATGTATACAATATATACACAAACAAAACAAAATACAACACATACATAACATATATGCAAAACCTATGTATTATATTCAAAATAAGTTTAAAAACTTTGTTGGGAATATATTTTTTTCGTTCAATTCATTGATTGCAAAGTTGAACCCGGTAATCATTTGACAGTTCGTTCTTTTTTTTTAATATTCCATTTGTACATGGTCATCGACTAATTTATTGTGTTTTCGTTTTCAATAAAATTTATTTTTTTTTTAAATTTGTTCATTGCCGCTACTGAATTTTTTGAATATCCAATTGTCATTTAAGGTTCATTCATCGTATTCATGAATGATCCCAAATTCTGGTCAGAGTATTTCTAGTACCACAAACACATAGCTGTGGTTGATCACTTCTAAACGAAATGAGATATCAGAAAACGGCAAATCCATTCTTTTAATTGTGCGAGTGAATTAATTTTACGAGTGTCTCCTAAATGACAGTTTCGGTTGATTGCAAAATATAATTTTTGTTGACTCAGTTAAGCGGAAATAACGGTAGTACTGAATCAGGTAAATACTTGTACAATTAGCAAGTATCAAGGAATATGGCAAAGCTGAAGTACTCTTAATAGCAGAGCTGGGCACGAACTAGTTTAAAATTTAAAAGTTAATTAACGAAGTTAACTTTTTTGCTAATTTTTACTCTTGCCCGTTCATTTTAAAAACCACTTAAAAGTTAATTTACTCGCGTTAAATTTTGTCCGTTAATTCAAGTTAGTTAAATATAAAACGGAAAAATTAAGAAGTAGAATCAATGAAAAGAAAAGGAGAAATTAAGAATTAAATTAGGGTGAATCGAATGATTTACTGACAGATCTGCCTTGGATATAAATAAAGAAAATTTAAATTTAAACTAATTGATTCACAAATTTACCGATATTTAGAATTCATATTTATCCTTGCTTAAATATTGTAAAATAACGAAATTAAAATTCTATGCAAAGTTAATTAAATTTATTTTTTCGAGTTTTTTTTAAAATATTTTTTGTTTTTGCTATTGAAATTTAAATTTTAAAGAGATTACAGAAAAAAACTTAACGAAGTTAAGTTTTGTTCACTATTTATAGGTTTTCGATAATTCACTAGTACTCTAAATAGTGAATTATCGATGTAAAAATTTGGGCGTTCACTATATCGAGGTGTTCACTATACCCGGACACTATTGTATTATTTAAAAATTGCACAGATTTGATGTAATGGTTTAGTTTTGCTTATTTGCATCTAGTCCATATTCCAAGTGGATCAGTATAGAAATATTCAATATATTCAATTAAAATGTCACACTAACTTAGCTTTAAAAAAAATCAATTTAAATCCAGCTGCAAAACAATAGTTGAAAATATAAAAAAGTTAACTCTTATGTTGTCCAAATACTGAATTGAACGGAAGAGATTTCCGTATATCGAAAACGTTTGAATTGGTGGAATCAATACGAACTTGAGAAACAACATTTAAACATCTGCAAAATTGTGAAATATGTTAGTCTATATAAGTACGAGTGTATATAATTGAATGAGATATATATTAAAAATCTGCCATAGATCATCAAATTGCGAACGAAGTAAGCAGTAGCAGTAAAGGATTTCGATATATCAGCTATAATCAATGCTTTTACAATTTAAAGTCAAATGACAAGGATAAGTTAAAACATATTTGTTTAATCGTGACCCAACGGGAAAAAGGAAGCGCTTCGATTGCGCTTCGAAAGATATAATAAAATTGCAGCATTTAGAGAAGTCAGAAATGGTCCTGCTTTCAACAAATTTTTTTTTTTTAGCAGTGAAAAAGAAATAGCCCGAGTGATTCTGTGATGATTTTTTTGAAGCACTTGTGAGTTTATTTTGAACAAAAATCATAGTCTCGTCTTTTCATGACTCTATTGAGAATTTGGAATGCCATTATGAAAAATAAACAGTAGAGAAACGTCGTGTCGTGTTGTTGTTCAAATACAAGCTTTATGTCCTTGCTGGAAAGTGTCTTCCAAAAAAAACGTGTTGCCGCAGTCTTCAGTGCAGTGAAAGTGTGTGATCAATGTGTAAATGCCGATGTCATGGTGGATGTCGCGATAACAGTCACCCTTTTATATATGGGCTTAACATGGAATCTTTTGTCTCATACATGTTTCCTTCGGTTTATACGAAAATGCCGCATCAGTGGGCGATGACTTTGCATCTTAAGAGTTTTATTTTTAGCTCTTCTATCTTTACTTTTTTGAATTACTATGTGCTTCCGATTCCTGTCTTTTATTGCACCAATTCTGCACTATGTGCTTCCTACTTTTTGCAATATAATCACCTATTCAGCGAATCGACGAACTTTTCTTCGGATGCTGCCAATAATTGCAGCAATTCTGCTTCTTTCTAACAACCAAAAAGCAACTCGGCAGCGAAAAAAACAAAAATTCATTCGGGTGCTTCCTTCCCACTACTTTCTTTGATTGCATCAATTCTGCAAGATATGATTCCAAATAACAACCGGATAATTACATTGGCAGCAGCAAATATACAAACATTCTTTGGGTGATTCCACCTGACTTCATTATTTTAACCGTTTCAACATGATTTACTTCTCTTTTTCTACAAATAAAGCCTGTTGTCTGCAGTTGAATGGTTAACATATTTTTAATTGATTCCCTCTCCATTCTTTATTGTTTCTCTTGAAGTGCTTCCCCACATCGTTTTAAAGCTCTTTGTTTCACGTCGTCCTACTTCAATTTTGTATATAAAATTTTTAAAATAAGCGTTTGATTTTTTTTTAAATAATAATACTAAAAAAAATCCAATTAAAATTTTTATCTTAAATTCGGTTATTCCGACTATAACAAATGCACCACATTCTTAAATATCATAATCAAATTAGGGTGGTTTAATGATATAAAAAAAAAATAAAAAATTGCATATCTTAAACCACACTAATTTTATAAATCATGAACCACCCTAATTTGTTTACTCTACTTATTTAAGATCGTTTGTGTACCAAAATAACCAGTCAACGTTTTAAGGGCTTTATTTACACATATAATGAAAAAAACAAACATGGACCACCCTAATCGTTTCCACAATTTAATCAGTTGTTCCCAAGTATAACAGAAAATTTTGTACAAAGTTCTAACTCAATATTTCCAATGGTTCTCAAAATTAATTAAGTGTTAACAAGAAATCATTATATCTTATAAAAGTGGGCGTGGTTGTGGGCGGATTGGATCCAAAATCAGTTCTAATCAGGCATTAGAGCAATTAGTGTACAAAATTTCAGCTCAATATTTCAACGGTCTTCTCGCTATCGTGCTAACAAAAAATTATGACTAGACAGACGGACATTGCTAAATTGACTCGGTTTCTGATTCTGAGCAAGAATATATAAACGTACATGTCTATATCTATCGACGTTATAAACATTGGACCATAACCACTGTGTTGTGTTAAAAGGTAACACTCGCATTGAAACTTTTTATATTGTTAAAACAATCAATCTGATAAATAATTTTTTAGTTTACAAAGCCTGTTAAAGGTTCTGAACGATTTTATCCACATTTGGTGGAGAGCTTCACTCCCATCGGCGTACAAAGACACGAAATTATTTTACTCATCAAAAAACTAGATTTTGATCATAGTGTTTTATTCGGGTGAGGTACCAAATTTGTCTTTTCTTTAATCACTTGAAGTCAAACCATTTTGTATAATTCAGACCCAGAGAATGGCTAATATTCAAAATCAATTAGATCAATCTCTTGGTGAGGGGCTCCACTTTTCATTAATCAAACCTGTAAAATATGCTGAATTGCATAATTGTATAATGCATATTGTATATGCTGCAGTAAGCACATTTTTGCTATTGACATATTAACAAAATATGTTGTAGAATATTTAAACTGCGATATATCCAAAGATATTTCGCTTAATAGTTTTCAATAAGCTCAAAAATATGTGTTTAAAAAACTGAGCGTGTTGTTTTGATGTTAAACTAGTTATCGCTTTTCTATGTTTATGTTTCCACTGTTTATACATTTTACTATAATATTAAACAAGAAAAAACTATCATTCATACCGCCTTAACAATCGAAGAAACTATCTACTCAAAAATTGAATCAAAAGTCTTCTCTTTCAACATTTTTCACAATTAACCAGTTTCAATAAAAAATCGACTAAGTCCTATTTTCCACTTGCCACATTAGTTGGACAAATTATGATAACACTGGTAAGTATTTACCGTAAAAGAATCTCCACTAATGTAGTTTAGTTTCTACAAAATTTAAAAAAATAAAAAAATATATATTGTGAATGTCACGCCCACTTCTCAACCTCTTTGCATAGTTGTATTCCATATTGCGTACAACAAATTAAGTGATAAAATCAGGTCGCTTTTAAATGAATAAAATATTACACTATTGACATCGGTGAGCTTATTTTTGATATATGTACAGTCATGTCTGGATATATGGAACTAATTATTGCAAGGACTGTACACTATATCCGGGTTGTTCACTCTTTCAAGGTGGACATTTGTTGTTCTTGCGTTCAGAAATTGACTTTTGGACCGTTTTTTCACGTAGACTTCTCGGTGTTAGTATACCAGCGTCATCAGTAGAATTTTGTGGTTTGCTTTCGAAATTTTATTCACTTACCTCCAAACAGTGAAACAAATTTTGAAAAGCATTTCGATTGTTCACTATTTAGAGTACTCCAGTAAAAATTTGGGTGTTCACTATATGGAGGAGTTCACAATATCGAGGTGTACCCAGACCCAAGAGTTCACTATATCGAGGTGTACGACTGTATTGAATGGTGCAACTGTTTGGGTGCACAGCTTTATATCTTTAAATGCAAACACTTGTATGTATGTATGTATGTAGAAGACATACTTAATTTGATTTTGTATTGTTTAGTACAGTTCACAATTGACAATATCGGCAATTGTTCTTTTTTTAACACAAGATAACAATTAAGAACTAACACAGATTAACTACACTAAAAACTATCAAACACAATAACATCTATATTAATTTAAATGTAGCACATGTGCCCTTATATCAACAATTAATGCACTCGTGATTTAATAAAAATTGACTATGAATGTACACTTCTCTGATGTCAGTAATAAAAACGTATATAAACCTTAAAAATATCTTAAATCCTCTAGCGAATCATTATCCTTTGCAACAATGCAAACTAATTATTTCAAGCGACAAAAACTCTTTCAGCCGGAGATCCGCCATGGGTTCCTGACATTTAAAACCAGCGATAAAACTACACTAGGACATACGCGTACACCGATGGATTGAACGAAAATAATATTTACAATCAGCTTTGACCGAGTCTAAAATTGCACTACACCCTCACTAAATCTCGCCATCAATTACTTTGAAAATAAATCAGGAAAATATAATATTTGTTCCGATTCACTTTCCGCAAAAGATGGCCATTCCACAACAATTCAAAATATTCGCACACAACTATCTGCAAAAAAGTTCTCACTCTGATCGAATGCCAGGCCGTGTTCAAATCACATGAAGCTGCGAAACTTCCAATCAAGTTCGCCGCTATTTACAAGCAAAATAATAACGCTAAAGACATCAAAAAATACGCTTAATCTGTTTACAAAAAAAAAATAAAAAATAGAAGCCAGTCGCTTACTTCGAAATGGTATCAATTTTAACCGCTTTTTGCAGTTTCTTTCACCAAAAAGACGCCAGCAGACTGGAGCTAGTAAATTTGAGCGCCTCGGATTGGGCCATACCAGAGATTGAAACACTAATTTTTCAGCACTGTAGAATTTAATTGTTGTATTTCTTTAGAGCGTTACAACTTGAATTTTGAAATATGTTCTTTAAGTATGTTCACAAATGAGCTATTTTAACTTTAGCAAAACTCCAGCAAACTACAATATGATAATTGTTTGTATCGGTCCGTCTGTCTGTCCAAGCGACTGAATACAACCGTGGTCTAGAGAGATTTGGCAAGTGAGCTATTACATTTTCAGCTCAGCTCAGGCTAAGTAGTAAGATGCGCAATATCGGACAAAAACTAATCCACCCACTTCCCGTAGAAACATCCTCTTTCTTTGAATTTATTTAATTAAATGGTAGATTCAGTGCGGTGCTGCAAGGGTAACATAAAAACAAGCAACAACATTTAATATGAGTTTTCTTTGGAATGGTGCAAGGCATGTACATAAGATATAAGTATATAAGTAAGATAATTCTCTGACTACTTGATTCTTCTATTCTTTGAATAAAGAACTTGTATAATTTATTGAAACACTTTTGTAATTTAATAACGTTTCACATGGTTGTTGGGTTTTTTTTATAGAACATTTTTGTAGGTACTTTTTTATTGAAATTTTTTTTTCAAATTTTTGCTGCCATTCCGAATTTTGTATTTTATTTATATAAAGGAGAACTTTTTTACGAATCAAGTTGGAAATTATTGAAAATTGAAAAACGACATTAATGACGTTAAAAAGATATTTATGACGTTAAAACATATTAATGACGTCTTTTTATATGGTTAATGTTATAATTGAAAATTTGTTATTGTTTTTTTTTTCACCGCAAACAAGTTTTTATATAAGAAAAACTTTTGGAAATTTTGATTTGAAAACTTTCAACCTTTTTGTCATTAAAAAAAGTTGATTGAACAAATAATTTTTGTGTTGTTTTTAATATTAAAATTTTTTGTTGTAGTTAAATGCATTTTATACATTTTTTTAAACAATTTTTAAACATTTCTATACATTTTTATACACTTCAAAGATTAGACATATTTTATGTTCTTAGTTATATATGCAAATATATGTTGAAATATATTTGCAATAGGAATTTTGTATTACAAATACAATACTTTTTGTTGTTGCGTTTTTTGTACATTTGTGTAATTTTAATTTAACAAAATTAAAGGTAAATTTTTTTTAAACGACACATACACTTTGAAAATGAACCAACCTAAACTTCACTTCGATAAACGAGTCAATGTTTATTTATTTATTTATTTTTTTGTTTGTAAGAATGATTTTTTTTTTGTATTTTTTGTTATACGCCAATCACGTGTCTCACCTCCAACATCATTAATAAACGCGTCATCATAGCATTCGCGCGTGAATTTGATTTGCTCGACTCGACTCGACTTGACTCAAAACAAAATCCAACGCAACTAAACTGAACTATTTAGACCGACAACCGAACGACCGACGACCGACTGACTGACTGATGTTAGCTGTAACTGCGTCGATGGTATCAGGTGCTGTTAAAACAACAACAGCAACATTGTCTTTTTATCATGTAAAAAGCAAAGCAAAGCAAAACAAAACAAACAGCAAACAAAAAAAAACAATAATAACATTCACTCATCGAAAGAGCAGCGCTCCAAAAGAGAGACGTTGTTGAAAATTAAGAGAAAATTGAGGATATGCAACAAGCTAGTTGCAGATGTGGTGTATAAATAGTCGGGCACTAATATGACAAAATATTAAATGATAAATGTTTGGTAATTGAAATTGTGTTAAAAAATATTACAAAATTGCGATTTACTAAATATATTTATATATATAGATATATATGGAAATTATTGTTAAACAATTTGGCAATATTGGAAAAAAGAAACATTTTGAAATCATGCGAAATAATCTCACTCTCTCGGTCTTTAAATGTTCTCTTCGCAATTGAAGCTGTTAGCTTTTCTTGTTTTTAATTAAATGTGGGCGTGCGTATTTTATTATAATTCGCATTGAAGGGGATGGACATATGAGAAAATACTGATAATCGGTATTGTTCTTCAGCATTGTCTCTTTTTTTTAATTTGAGTGATTTTTTTTATATGTGTGCATGCAAGTATGTATTTATATATATACATATGTAGTACGTATGGAGATTTCTTACGAGCGAGAAAAGTAAAAAATCACTATTTGAATGAAAATCTTTATGTAAACTTTCCTGCGCTTCCGCTATAAATAAAAATGTGCAAATCATCGTCAGAGTGTCATCGTCAAAAAAATAGTCGAAAAAAATTAATAAATGCATCAAATGCGCATTAAATATGCAAACAATCAATTTGGATTTTTAACGAATGAAATACGTCAACATATTACAAAAAAAAAAACAATAACGTATAAAAGTATCAATTTAATAGTTTATTTATAAAATTAGAGTTAGTATTCTTTATTCAATGTTTCATGCATATTGTAAAATAATATCAATTTCGATTATAGTCAAAAATTTTCACCAATATTTTTTTTTTTCACAAAATAAGCCAAATTCAATCAAGAATTTGTTGTACAGGTTTTTGACCAAGTCAAAATTTCCAACCCCATCCGTTTTCATCAGCATAAAGTAAAACTATATTGGCAATGTAAAATAATTGTCAGTTTTTTATTCAACACAAATGTCAAAATTTCGTTGAAGCTTGGCAACGCTTTTAGGTATACGAATTGATAGATCACTTAAGACGGAAATATATATCTGCAAATGCACTACGAGTATTAACAAGATAGCAAAATGGACACATGGTTGCTACAAAGGCATTAAGTACTTAAAAACAACAAAGTTTGTTGTCAAAAACCAAAAAAAAAAAAACAAATTCCAAAATAAAGCAGAAATTGAGGTGAGTTCGCTCAGTTTGCGTTCTCAGTTCTAATATCCTAACCTAATTATTCAACCATGAGCAGAATTTTTAAAATCGTCTTTAACAAAACTTAATTGGACTGACAGAAGTATGGACCTGATAGGTCCTAAGCGATACTTGATTGAAATACTTTTTCATTAGTTTTCAGTAGAGTTGATGTCATTCAGTACGAGGGAACGATTAGCTAATTTTAAGAGCATTAATACCTATTTTGGCGACTTCATCCAATAGCTCAAACTTATGTGCTCCTAGATATCTTAAACGAGTTTTATATAAAGCTGGGCAGGAACAGAGGAAATGTTACAGAGTTTGCCTCACTCCGAGTTCAATCACTGTTATTAGTTAATTTTTTTGTTGAATAAGAGTGGTGTAAAATTTTACGTAATGATGCGTCGTATGTATACTTCTAAGATTTTGGAGCTAATGTCGATTAAAAAATAATTAGGTAGTAAGAAAATAATATATAAGAGCAATTCCCTTAAACGCGGAAATGCTCGAAAACCTCGAAATCTCGAACTGTCAAAAATTGCATAAAACATAGTTTACGCATGACTTGCAAATATTCGAGTTAAATTATGTTTTGGTGTTGCCTGTGTTGAAAAAAACTACTAATGCCATACTTGCCAAAATCAAAACAAAAGTCAGACAATACTTATTAAAAATGAGAGTTACTAATTAAAAAGAGCAAAAAAGTGAGAGCCATACACAAAAATATTTTGTAATGAAGTTTTCAAAAAGTACTAAAATGACCTATAATACAACGAAACCCTGACTGAACTGTCAAAGAGAATTTCACAATTATTTTCGAGGTCGTGCAAAGGTGCGTTCCCGAAAAGTAGCTTGCAACTTTTCGAGCTGTACGAGTTTTTCAGTTTTTGCGATCAAGGGAATTGAATTATTTTGTTTTAGTCGACTAACAAAAAACTGATTAAATAACTGAACATTTCAATTTAATTTTAATTTTATTATTTAAATTCGAATTAAATTTTTAACAAATTTTCAGTTTTCAGTTCTATATTTCAAATTGAAAACAAAAAACCTAAATATCGAAGAACCGAAAATGTGTCTATTGGTGCAGGCTTTTAATTATATACATATATAATCAGCTTAAAACACCCGGCGTTGCGCTGTTTTTTTGTAGTTCATTACATTCCTGAGATTTGGCGGTGGGCGTTAATCTGATCCAACCACGCCCACTTTTGGTTTAGTGCTGTAAACTCAAATAGCAAATTTAAGTTTTTTAGGAGTCATATTAGCGATATAATAGATTTTGTTCTACTTAATTTCACTAATTGTGTATGTGGGCGTGGCAGATTTCATGTAGACAATCATTCCTTTCAGATCTATCTTGGTCACTGTTCCAAGTTTGAAAAAAATCGATTTATATTGGAGCCACAAAATTCTATTCTATTTGTTTAAAGTTAAGATTTTTATCGAAAAAGTTGAAATATATTCATAAATTTATATTATAAATATCGGCAAAAATAAAAGTATATTTATAAAATAAAACTGTATTTATTTATATAATAAAAGTTGATTTCTGGTTTATATTTGGTTTCGGTTAGAATTCAAGTTTATTTTTGACTTTTACATCAATAAAGGTTAAATGCTACGGTCCCTGCTAAGAATACGATAAATATTGTACAATATAATACGAAATCAAAATGATTCTGTCGGAACATTGCTAGAAAACCGCCTTTCCTTTCTATTGTTGCTGTTGTTGCTGTTGCTGCTGTTGTTGTTGTTGTGTGGTTGATGGCGCGCGCGCATTTTAAAAATGCTGTGCTTGCTGCTGTTGTCTTTTTCTTTGCTATTGCTGTTGTTTTTAAAACATTCGAACAGAGAGTGAGTTTGTACCTTATTGTTTTATATTTGGAAGCAAAGAGCGAACGAAACGTGACGAACGAGACAACTAACGCCGAACTGATACTGTATAAACATTTGACGAAACAATTGGTTGAGACAAACGGTGCATAAATACATCTATCTATTTATATATGTGTGTGCGTGTGTGTGTTTGTGCATACTTGACGACATGGCGTGCTCCACAACAGTTCAGGGAGGAGTTTAGGCCGCTCTGTATGTTTATTGTTGTACACTTGGGGCTGTTATTGTTTTTTGTTGCTGTTGTGGTGTTCACAGTTAGTTTTCCTTATACCTTTTTATACGGTTTACAATTTTTTTAATATATTTAAAATTCTCAGTTGTTTAAATAAAAGCTACATCCATATTTAATATTTTTACAGAACTAAAATTCGAAAAACAGTTGGTTTTGATGATGAATTTATGTATGTATATTTATATAAAATACATATTTACATATATGTATACATACATGAATACATACATGAATATATACATACGTCTATATAATACATACGTACAAACATGAATACATTCATATACATATATGTATATGTATGTATTCATATACAGTCGTGTCTGGATATAGTGAACATTGCAAGGTCTGTTCACAGTATTGAGGTTGTTCACTATATCAAGGTTAAAATTTCTATCTCAGGTATCCACTTATTTAAAAAATGTTTGTAAACATTTTTCTGTAGGCGTAAGTGGGCATGGTCGAACATTTTTTAAACGAACTTAATCTTGAAAATGACTTACGATTTTGTCGTTATTGGAACAACAATAATCTCCGGCAAAACTGCCAAAGTGAAAGAAAAAGTGGGCATGGTCGAAAGCTATTTTGACTAGTAAAATAAAAACGGTCAGTCAGATTTTGATCCGGTTTTTTGCTTTTGATTGATTGATCACTGACTCGAAAGTTTTACCAAAATCTATAGAATATCTTCAATTGGCGTTTCTTCAGACACTAATTAACAACAAAAACAATGTGCTTTTTAAAAATTACTCCCACTAGGATCTCTCCAGAACCTAAGCGTGCTCTCCAGATCTTTTCAATGTAAATCTTATAAAGAGTTTAATGCCAAGCTGAGTGACAAGATCATTGTTGTCACAATTTTGACTAGTAGACTTACTCATATACAATTAGTGTTTGCGGCAAATGCCTCCTAAGGGGCGTTACAAATGGAAATCTGAATATAACCTATGATAAGTGCTTGTACGTAGCGTAGGGCATAGCAACTCAATATCTCAAGAACAAAGCGCAATGAGAGATTGCCTCTATTTGTATTGAACTTGCTTTAAATACCCTCGGTGTAAAGAATTTAAATGGATTTGCTTCCAAATGAAATACCTCTTAGATAAATTCTTTGCAGCAGTTTAAAATTAACCTGGAGAATTTTTAATCATACAATTATTATAAGCAACATCATAAATAATGAATGGCAGTGCTTTGCAACCCTGCCCTGTATCTTAGCTCCAGTTCCATTTCCAGCTTTTGATCCAACTCCATCTCAATGGTTATTGTTTTAAACATAAAAGAATGTTCGTTATTTGTTTCGGATAAGCTCGATTGCGCTGGAGCGGTGTGAAGAGGTATGCTCGATTACAATTTCCCATGAATAATTGACAAAACGAATCTACCAAAGAGCTACTTGCGGCAAACAACACACGCACACACACACACACACACACAACATATAAAAACAACAACACAATAACCGCACGAATTCGATTCCCCGGTTGATTTTAGCCAATTGCACACTACTTTCGGTTGCCTTCGCAACTCTATTGCACACAAAATTTAACAATAGAGAAAGAACGAGAAAAACCTTTGCACATGTGTACGAATGAAAAAGAACAAGCAACGACGTGCCAAGAGAAGGTTTTAGGGACCCGATTGTTGTTTACGCTAAAGAGTACAAATACAAATTCTCTTAAATATTACCTACAACCGAAAATGAAAAGCCAACTTTTCACTTCAAGATTTACAACAGGACCACATATGAATAAACTAAACCTATCACAAAATTTTGTTTTAAATCTATATAAATATATCAAATAGCAAACAAACAATTTTGTTTTGTTCTAATAAATAAAGAAAAGAAGAACTAAATGGAATATTGTAATATTAATTTAAAAACGTATTTAATCAACACATTTAGTCAATATCATTCGATTTTGGTGACAATTTGATTATTTGTGTGAATAAAGTTAAAAGTAGTTTACACGTGATTCCACGCAGTCATTTTTTCAAAGATGAAAATGTTTAAATATCCTTAAAAACGAAAAAAATTTTTTTTTAAATTTTTATTCTTAAAGTTCAAAAGTAGTGATCGCAGTACAACGATTAAAAGCGATTGTAAAGATTAATTGTTATCGCCGTTTGTTCTACTAGGACCACGACACAAGAATTACCGGTACAATAAGTAGCTGACGTTTATGAAATAGACAGCCAAAAAATTTCAAATTCGAAAAAAAGCTGCCACCTTGAAGGATTGTGATAAAAATCCATTATGGGAGTTTTATATTTTGAGGTATTTTGGAAAGATATGTGTGTGTGCTATTTTTAACGTAAGGGAAGAGAATCATATGTTATATGTGAACCACTATTCCAGTTTCCAATGTCTAGCCGCTAGAACCTATTGTCAATGAGCGTCTTTGATAGCTTGTGTGATTTGGTTGAGACGTTAACAATAATACTAAATATTGCCTCGTACCAGATAAAGTGTATCTGCGGGAAGCGATTATTCATTCGAACGCCATTGTGACTGGCATTGAAACGTGGATCCATTACGCCAACCCCAAAAAGTCATGGGTTTTTTTCGGACACCCATCAACAGCCTTCGCAAAGTCGAATATTTATCTCATGAAGATTGAACTGAAGCAAAAACGGCCGGAATACGAAGAAAGGTACGACAAAGTGATTTTGCAGCATGACAACGCTCGGCCACATGTTGCAAAACCGGTCAAGACCTACTTGGAAACGCTGAAATGGTAACTTCTACCCCACTCGTCGTATTCTCCAGGCTACTACTACTTGTTCCGTTCGATGACACATGGCCTGTCCCAGCATAAGTACACTTCGTATGATGGGAACAAGTTGTGGCCAGCGATGGACAATAATTTGAATAATATTTTTGTAATCATTTTTGCACAATAAGGCCGAAAATTTCTAAAAGAAAAGGTTATTATTAATTCAAGGACAGGTTTAATAGCAATGAAACCCTTTTTTCCACATTTATCTATGTATATCTATCAAAGTTGGAGGAATTGGGCAAGTGCCACGCCCACTCGTCCACTTTATATATAACTGTCTATCATCGCTAGAATGAGTGCTGTATTGACAAAATTTTGTATGCAAATTTACTATTTCACATAAAGTTGGCGGAATTAGAATACTTCCACGCCCACTAGGAGTATTTTTTTGCTTTTAGTGATGTTATCTACTAAGTGTTCATGACACGATATCTATATAAATATAAACATTAAATGTATGTTTGCTTTAATAGTGTGATTAAGACAAAACAAAAAGTCAACCCCAACCACGAAATATTCGAGCTATAATAAGGAAATTCACTGTTCCTCATAAAGTGGGCAGGATTAGGCAAGCAAATTGCGTGTCATTATTTCGAAGGAATGCAGGCAAAGCCGCGGATGACAGCTAGTTATGCAACAGCAGTGAGCTAATAGGTGAATCTGCTAAATCTGAACCACTTTCAAATCGATTAGGTACTCGTATTAATCCAACTTATTTCATTGGAAGAAAATTAATGACTTTTCTGTAAATCTATAATGATTGGTTTTATCGGACAGACTTTTATCAGCAGCTGAACTTAAAGTCTTGCCCAAGAAATACAATATATAGCTACCATAAAACTTAAAGATGTTGTGTTTTTTTTAAACAAAAATTAAATTTCATCAACTTTTTTATATTTTTTGATTAAAATATTCGTCATATTTTTTCTAATTTAAAACTAATAAAGCGTATTGTGGGATGCATTTCGATTATTTTTAAATTATTGGATATAATCGTCGATTAATCGTAAACGGATAATCGTCATGTTAATCGCTAAGTAAGCATCTTTATTTATCATTACTTTAAAGATGCTTTATATAAATCCAACTTTTTTTTTAATGAATTTCTTAGAGTCTCAATCCTGACACAACTATTTTAGAGGAATATGACAGCGCGCTCTTGCTAAGCTAGGAACACTCAAAATGTATTTATACAAAATGTGCCAGCTTGAGGGAGTACTCTTATAGTCAAAAGTCTATCTATCTATATTTCTATAATTTTTTAAAACTTTTTTCGTTCTTAGCCATTCGTCCTGTTGCTAGATGAAGCTTTGGTGAGTTGCTGTGCGCGCATTTGGAATGTTTTGGCCTAATGACTGACCACAACTATTACACCCAGAATTTGTGAAATTAATTGCAATTATTTTTTCTCTAATATTGCGCCTAAAAATCGGTAATACCGACTTTAATTTCTTACTTGTTAATATTGGTTTCACTCCTAACAACTAACCGCAAAGTAAGTGGCATATATACATATACATATGTATATACATATATGTATATAAAGGTATATATACATAAATTCTCGTATATAGTTATGTATATTTGTCTATCTAAACAATGCTTTCTTATGGGGGCGTTACAAACGGCAGACCAAACTCAAAATATATCCTAAAAGAACCAAGTGTGTGTGTGTGGTGTAAACTATAAACTCAAACGGATTTGAATCGGTTACGCTTACAGCTTCGGTTACAATGAAAATGTCGGAAAAAATGTAAAAAAAAATTTGTGACAATCTCTTCGCGGCAATGCTAATGACAAACAGCAACAACGGTAATGATGGCGCTGACGCCGGGCGCTTATGATGATGATGTTGATTATCGCTTATCAGCATTACCGAATCGGTATATAATGCTCTTAAATCTCGATTGCATTTGCTGTGTTGTTTTTGATGTAGCGACAGAATATTACCGTCTAATGTGATTCTTATCGCTTCGCTCTCTCATTCATGTGCACAATCCAGCAAAGTAAAAAAAAAAAACAAAAAACAAAACAAAAATATATTTATAGTATTTAACAGAAGTTTTAACATATAGTTCTTGTTTAATATGCCAGTGTGCATGCGCATCCCTGTGTGAATGTGTTAACACTCGTGTGCAGAAGAATACAAACGACAAAAAAATGGAAATATATTTATACCAACTTTAGTTAAATGTGGCAAAGGCTTGAATTAGTGAAGAATTATTTAATTGGTGTTGAATACAACTTAACTTGACCTCCGCTTGAAGAAGAGATATCGCCTAAACTAGGACTGAAAATGTACAGATATAAAATTTTAATTCTAAATGCTTCTTCAAAAAGCATTTATAGATATTTTATAATTTTTAACGACAATTTAATTTTTTGTTCATTAGTTTTTATTATGAAATTATTCGTTAAAAATATTATAAAATAAAAAATGTTGATTAGGACCATTATCGGGAAGTCGACCTCTGAAAACTTAATCAAAATTTCAAGCAACCATTTGGATGTTTGAATTACTTTTCATATACATATATCGATATTCGAAATATTTATTAAATTTTTTAACCTATGTAGTCAATTATATGAGTTCTAAGACCCCTTTTCCACAATGCGATTCTTTACTGTTTAGCAGATTTTGTGGTTATTAAACCATTAAACTTTACTTTAATATTTTTTTAATGTTCACAGTCAATGTATACTTAAATTCATTTTATGCTTGCAAAATTTTAATTTTTCGTCTTTCCCTGCTCGCCAGCAAAGTCGACTTAAAAGCGAGTAAAATTGCCAAGTGGAAAAGCACACTAATCGTCATAACATTGGATTTATAAGTATAAATTGAAATAAAGTAAATGTCAAAGCGAATTCGATTTCCTCCGCTTTCTTCTTCCCCTGCTCGCCAGCAAAGTCTACGTGACAGCGAGTAAAATTGCCTAGTGGAAAAGCACACATTGACATGACGTTGGATCAATATTGATATTAGAAAAGTAAGATGCTGTAAAGTTTTGTGAAAGTTGTGCATTTATTATAAAGTTTATTATGAATTGTCATATAAATGACTATATAAGTTTTTATAAGTTTTTTTTTTACTCGATATACTGAATTTGTGACTTACACCACTATGACTTTAACCGCCTCACACAATTTTGTAATTGCTTCATTTATTCGACGCAAGTAATTTTTTCTTTGCATGGATTTCATTTTTCTGTGCGCGAGTGTAAATGCTTCGATGATACGGTGTTATATACGAGTATTGTTAAGTCATTGCGTCATTATGAATAACAAATTTAAGGGAGCACGAGGCGCGGCAAGGGTTGGGATTTTGCGTGTTGGTTTGGTTTTGTTGGTTTAGCTGTTGATCTCAACTACGAACGATATTCATTTGCAACAGTAGCAACAAACAACAAGAACAAGAACAAAAACAAAAACATCATAGGAAATCACGTTAAAAATAAAAAGCGAACGAACGAACGAACGAACGAGCGAACGAGTGAGCGAGCGCTCATTACGTTTTAACGATTTTATCGCTGTTTTAAGCTTTTGTAATTATTTATGTGCGGCAAGGGACTGAAAGATTTACATATGTACATACATACATATGTACAATGTGAATGCAAACATACGTACGTACAGCAAACTGATGACACTCATTAAAAGCACATCATAATGCATTTTAAACAAATCTCCTTTCCTTTTTAGAGAGCAAAATCAAAATCAACATCAATAAAAGGAAACAAGTACGAAATTATGTTCGGTCCTACTGACTTTTATAACTGCGCAACAAGGTTAATAGTATTTTATAAAAAAAAAATTAAATAAAATAATTCATGAGTCACCCGGTTGAGATTGGTTGCGAGCGTGGTTCTTATCCGATCACGCCCATTTTCTGTCAGTAAATTTGTGTTACCATTAAAAAGTTAAAAATGGAATTATTTTAATTATTTTTTTTTGAATGGACAGGAGTAGTTTGTATGTGAGGTGGGCGTTGTTCAACACCCATTTTTTGTGAGAAGTTTTCTGTTACTACCAATGGGCTAAATATTGAATTTGAACTGGATAACTACACTGAAACTATTTAATTTTTTTTTCATATAAAAAGGGGTGGTTTGCATGGGAGTAGGTAGTTTTGTTCCGATCTGGCTCATCTTGGAACTTAGAACTAAGCTTGGAGAATAGGAAAATTCCAGAGGACTTGCAATTAATAACTCAAGAAGTTCTTTAAAAAATAAGTTGTCAGAGGGTCTTTAAAATGGAACTCCAAAGATTATAGATCTTTCATTTAGAGATCATATAACTAACCCAAGAGTCTTTAAAACTCCTAGAAAATTGTTTGGACCAAGTATATATATTTATATAATATATACTATTTTATATGTAATTGTTCGTTTGTAACTTTATATGTACAGGGAAAAATTCTGAGCCAATTGACCGATTTTCCTGAAATATGTACCAAAAGTTTCGTTGATGCTTCGAAATTTCTAGGCGTTACATGAATTTTGTCACGACCATATGTTACGCCCACAAAAAGCAATAAAAATCTAAATATTTTATTCAATAAAAACTAATATTTTTAATATTACAGTGAAATTCGATATTAATTGCTCCACATAAAGTGGGCGGTATTGGACAACTGCCACGCCAATTAATATATAAATATATATAATTCTCTAAAATTTGGAATTAAGGTTACAAAAGTTTACTGCTTAACGCAAAGTGGGTGGGATTGGCCAACGGCACGCCCTCTATTATATTTGTCATGTTATTATTTACCAGGAATGTGGGCAAAGTCGCGTGTATATGCATATTTATCTGTAAATGTACATATATATAAGTATACCTATCTTGAGTATTTTTCTATGTAACGAACATCTACCCGAAAGCAATATGCTCTCGAAAGTGGTGCATAAAAAAACAAACAGAATCTTTTCCCCCATTTTCACGCTGATTAACATTTGAACAAAAGACAACACAGAGTCTGATACAAATACAGACAGAATTACAAAAAAGTGTTTTTTTTTTCGCCCAGTCGGTAAGTTATATAAAAAAAAATTTGGTTATATTGCAGATATGCTTCACATTGTACATATATAATGTTTATGCAGTATTACATAAACGTTGCAATGTAACATATGAAACATATAAAACAGTATTTAAATATTTCTCTGACACTTCAATGTCATAAAATATTTGTTAACTAGCTTTTAGTGCCCGGCATTGTCTTGTTTTCTGTCCTGCTTTCAAAGAGATATGTCAGTTCAGGTTAATTAGTTGATTCAAATTAATAGACTGTCCATTCCTGACAGCTTCTTCCGGAATTATATCTGTGTGTAATTGGTTGCTTCCACATACAAAATTTTAATATCCTAGCATACGGAATTTACGGCTGTGTACGTTTAATTGATCAAACGTCCAACACATGCTACAACGGGGAGTCCTGACAACGCCGGGTACTATATATATCATTATATTATATATAATCCTACGTTTGTGTCTCTGTCTTTCTGTCAGAATGTTGTTCAGCCTAAACTCGAAAACCGCTGAACTGATTTCATTTAAATTTGGTGCACACAACCTTTAGGGACCGGGTCATTGCATAGGCTATATAAAATTTGTCACCCGCTTCTATTACGCCAAAAAATTAAGTGAAAGTATTGAATTATCTCTCAGTTAAAAATCTTAAATTTTGTTTCGAATTTATATGGTCACAGTTGACAACTTCACAAAAAATGGGCGTTGCTGGATCCATTCAACGCCCACTTTTATGGATTTATTTTAGGCACAATAATATAGCTTTTCACGCCCACATTTTTTGATATTTATATATATAAAAATAATCAATTATTTTGCTTAAATTGCACTTAAAGACCTGAAATTTAATTTTGCGTGGTGGTTGCATCAATTTAACGCCCACCGCAGTAAATCAGGAAGGTGATGCACTTTTATGGTGAAATATGTTGCATAGTAACCGGATGTGTGACGCAGAGACATAAAATCTTAGGGACACAAAGTTTTAGGCACATAAAGTCTAAGGAACATAAAGTCTTAGGGACATTAGTCTTAGGCACATAAAGTCTTAGGAACATAAAGTCTTAGGAACATAAAGTCTAAGGGACATAAAATCTTAGCAACATAAAGTCTTAGGCACATAAAGTCTAAGGGACTTAAAGTCTTAGGACATAGCTCGGGGTTCAGTTTTGTCCATTCAGTACTGACCAGTTCTGGAATTTCAGTGTGGAAAACTTTGCGATAACTCGCTATGATGGAAATGAACGAACTGACTTTTGGGAATTAAAACCATATATTCTCAGTCTCCTTGCAAATCCTTATTAAACTCCTGCCTATTTCCACTTCGGGGCCTAATATTCAGACCTGGCAGTGTTTACCATTTGGCTTGTACAGTGCCTAGACGGATGATAATCACAACGATGAATGATTAATGAAATAAAGTACTTGTAGTCATTCCGGTTAGCGTTTCATCTTCGACTGTTTTAAATAATTTGTACTTTAATTGCATTTGTAAAATTATACAAATCAAACTGAATTGTTTCTCCCTAACGCTTTTAAATAAAAAAGTTCGTTCTGAATCAGATAAATTTTTGAACCAAAAACAAAAACATTTTAAATATTTTATATTCTTTAAAACATTGTCAACAATTTCATAGATGATTTTTTTTTCAAACATAACAACAATTTGAATAAAAGTACAATTATAATGTTCTTAGAATGCTATCGAGCAGTTTACATATCGTTAGTTTATCTTTCCAACTTCTGCTGTGGCAAATTAAAAATAAAAACCAAATATTAATGACATCCCTTGTACACGTTCATCACATGAAGTACTTGCACATGTTAAAAATAAAAAAAAATATAAAAATAAAAAAATACTTAAAATGAAATAAAACGCGTTCGGGCACATAATATCGCTCGAAAATAGAATACATTCTGCACAACTTACAAACGCAGAATTCCATGAGCGATTAAGGACTTTAAAAAATACTCCTCGTCTACATAGCCTTAAAAAAAGAAGAAGAAGAAGAAGAAGAAGAAGAAGAAGAAAAACTGAAGAGAGAACTTAGCTTTGGTATTGTCGAAACGCATATAGCCCCCACAACCAACCAGCTTTGGATGTACTAAAATATTTGTACTTACATATATACGATTGGTTAAAATAGTCAACTGGTTTTTTTTTTTTATTTTGTTCTAGAATGTTTACCGCATTATTAGACCCACTTAAGGTCTTAATATGCGGTCTGGTCTGCTGCGCACGTTCAAGGCGTTCGAAGCCCAGATACGGGATTCGGTTTGGAGCCTAAATTTAGTCAGAGAGAAAATAACTGTTCGACCGTCGGCGTCCCTTGTCGGAAAGTTTGCCAACTTAAATGTTTCCAACCTGTCTCAATACACTAACAGTTAAAAAAAAAACTTGAGTTTAGATCAAATTGGTTCTACATCGTAATCACGAATATAAATATATATACATTTGTTTGATACAAACATCTGGCGAAACGCAATATGACCGCTGAGTGGTGCATAAAAAATAAATAAATATTATGTTGCAACCTTGCCCCAGCAATATGTATCTTGCTTGCAGCTACTAGCAGCGTTGTAATTGTGTACTAAATTTATGAATGAAAATGTTGAATGCCAGCGTCACGGAAAACAATTTTTAGCAAGCGTAGCGAAATTGTGGCAGGGTTCTGCACAGTGGCTGAAAATGTCAGCTTTCGAAGTCAGAGAACAACTTCACATCCACGAAGGATTCTTTTAAAAAGTATTATATAACGTTTATTAAACGCTTCAAATGTTTGTAATGCTTTCTGGGTTAGCAATATAGCAACAACAAGGATTTGAATATATTTCCTTGATGGCAGTTATACAATTTTTACTTATTAATTTATTTATTTGTATTTTTTAAAGTCATGCGGTTTGCATAAAAATCAATTATCCACTGTGCGGAGTGCAGTGCACTGAGTAGGTAAACTGCCTATATTTTAATATCGCATACATCGCTGCTTATTCCTTTTTTGTTGGTTTGTTTGTTTGTATTTGTGTTTTTTATTTTTATTTTTTTTTGAAAATCATCTTGGGCAACTCTTATATATGTATCTTATATGTTTTTTTGAATTGATGCAGCGTTGGAAAAAGTTGGTTGACACGCGAAGATAAAAAGGATTTTTTTTGGCACGCGACCATAAGACCAACATAGTACCCGAGGTGGGTGGGGGGCAACCGGAAAAAATATTGGGCCCAAGCCAATAATGTCATCACCATCGCGCATACACATACGAGTATGCCCAACCAACGCTAGTGCGTAATCTTTTGTAAAAACCCAGCAGAATTTTGTTTAACAACGCTTACCAGTTCAGGCACGAATTCAGCGTTACCAAACTAGATCTGAACAATTGAATTGTGGGCTTATCTGGATTGGTGGAATGAATCGGTCAGTAGTGAATTAAGCGCTTGGTTTCAAGCCGACAATTTTCAACAGTGATTTCAGCCATAAATTCAGCTCATGATTATTATTTTAGAAGTGAATTCAGGTGTTATAATTTTTTTACATATATATTTTTTTAATGTCATTTAACCTTGTTGAATGTATTTTCCAATGATTTCAAAAAAACCAAACTTCATGAAAAATTCCGAAAATGTTAAAGTTCGGCTAGAAATTATATGCAGATGATTTAACCCATGGAGTAAAAAATATAAAGTTAGGATACATAGAAAAATGTCCCTCGATATTGTTTCTCTCCTTGAAATTGTTGTGAAGTTGCCATAATTACTACAAAATTATTGAGTAAGTAAAAATAATAATGTAGTTTGTTTAAAAAAATCAAACTTCAAAATAGGCAGAAATCGAGGTGAGTTCGCTCAATTTGCGTTCTCAATTATCTTTTTCTAACCTTATTATTCATCCAAAGATTTAACCATAAAATAGAATATATGTACTTTAAAGCGTTCAAATATTTTCAAGTAAATGTTCACCCTAAATTTCATATAGCGCCAAGTTCTGAGGAGTATGAGATTTCAGGCCAGAAATTCCTATATTTTTTTAAATGAAAATTTTCGGCCTGTTTTCCAGTGGTGAATCAGCGCTATCAGCAGTGAATTCAGGCCTGAAAGCAATTACCATTTTCTGCTGGTAATTGTTGGATTGATGCTTTCATTAATGTGTGTGAAGTTATGTACTCGTATGTATAGCAACGAGCTAGGGTCGATCGAATCCATTCCGTACTATGCAAAAATGAGTTAATTCATAAATTTCTTCTTTCGCAAAATTCATTTATCTAACGAAATAAATTCATTGTTCAGATAAATGTAAACAATTTTAGAAATTTCCGGATAAGTAAAAAGAAACTCTATTAATTTGATGCTATTAACATTTTCGCATAAGACATCTTAGCGCTAAAGATAATAATCTTAAATATTACAGCATTAGTCACAAAAATATAGCATTAAGAAGGTGTTTATAATTATAATAAAACTACCAAAAGAATTATCTCTGGCTATGCCGAAGCTCATATACCCTCCGACACAAAAAAGTGTGCCTTATTAAGCTGTACTAATCAGATCACGCCCCTTTTATGTTAGTAGATTTGTATTACGATTAAAGTTCAATACCCCAAAGAGGTAGTTTGTATTGGAAGTGGGTGTGGTTCTTATCCGATCACGCCCATTTTTGTGTTACCATTTCAACGTATATTGAACTTGAATTGATTATCTACAATCGAACTATTTTAATTAATTTTTTTGTATGAGAGTGGGCATGGTTCTTATCCGATTGCTCACAATTTTTTTTGAGCAATTTTGTGTTACTACTAAAGTGTTAAATATTGATTTTGAACTGGAACTATTTCAACTAAATTGTGGTTTGTATGGAACTGTATAGTAGCTTTGGTCCGATCTTGCCGATCTGAGAACTTAAACTCCGCTTACATACCAAATTTCAGCTTAATATCTTAAACTACGGCTGAACGTTAATCATTTGTACGTGTATATATATATTGTCACTTAAGCGGTTTGATATAACTGCATTTAAGCGTTGGTTTAAAGAACTTACTTGAGATACTTATGGGCTAACCCGCTTAAGTAGCGACAAACCCGAGGATTTCAGGTGGAGGCACGTAAGCAGAAATATTGTATCGTCACCGGCGACAGCTCCACTAAAACGGCTGTGGTTGGAATCAATTTAACACCCACCACCAGAACTCTGGAACGTGATGCTTTAGTATGATAATACTGTGTGAAACTGTATGGAATCATATTGGCGGATCTCCTAACAAAAACTGAGTGTAGTGCTATCAATGTTATGTCCATTGCCATAGCTTAGGAACGTGATGCTCTCCGGTAGTCAAATTAAGTGCGGATGTGTATGGCGACTATATCTACTTCCTGTGTATTAATTTAATGTCCTCCGCTGTAGCTCGGGAATGAAATGCTCCATAAATAAATATTTTTAATAACTTGTAAGAGAACTATCTTCGGCTATGTCGGAGCTCAGTAACCCTCCACCACTTTTGAGACACCAACAAGGTGTGCTCCTTCTAGCTTAAATGTGTTATATTTTCAATTACACTCAGATTAAAATTGAAAAACGCCAAGTACGAAATGATGTGGGGTATATGTGCTGCGGCAACGACGAAAGTTATTCGTTGTTTTCTCTTGTTGTATATAATTTTTTAGTTTTTCGATTTCTTGTTTATTTTTAACATACACATCCGTGTACTCGTATATGGCATTAATGTTTTTTTTTTTGCTATTTTCCTGTTAAAACTTGGTGTCGGTCTGAATTATATAAAATAAATGAAGTTCGTGAACTTCTTAAAATAAAATTGTTCACTTGCCAAAACGGTAAAAGCGAAACAAAAAACATAAAACCACAAAAATTAACACAGGAAGTAAAGTTATCATATTTATGACTTATTCTCAGCGTAGCGAAAATAAATCAAAATTTCTGCTTAGCAAAATTATATTTTTCTTAAATTTTACAAATTCGTTTTTAAGTGGAAGTTGAGTGCACGATTGGGATTGGGTTGCTATGAGAGGAAGGTACTAAAACTCTCTAGAATATTTTTCGCATTGAATATATAATTGTAACCTTCTGAGGCAGGATATACTAGCGGCGAACGATAATCACCGCAACACGGCACGACATGATAAGCTGAAAATTTCGGCTAATTATTTCCGGTGGCATGAAAAAATTAGCTTATTTGTGGAAATCAATGAGCGACAGCGGCAACTCTGGAGTCCTTGTGGTGAGTGGTGGTGAGTTGTTAAAGAAACAAACAATTGCAGTTACAGTAGTCTACAAAAGAAATCAAGTTCGGTTTCGGCCACATTCGGTTCAGTGTGCCCAACTCGATATTGGGGAATTGAGAATTTATCGGGAAGACTTTTGACTTTTTTTCGTCTCTTGCGAGGATTTTGACCTCTTGAGCGGTATTGTGTATATAAACGTTTTTCATAAATCAGGAGAGGATTGGTAATCATTCGTAACATTTTTGACTGTGCTCTTTGGAGTTTCTCCACATTAGAGGGAAATGCGTTGCCCCACAATTGGATTCTATAAGTCCATAGGTAAAGCAGTACTTTATAATCCAATTTCAACTTATATTGGCAGTTCAGAAGCCAGTATAACTTCCCTCGTCAGGTCTTATATGATACACTTTGGTGCTGATGTGTTTCGTCCATGTTCTTATAAGTCTGCGACCAAGTTGCATACCAAGATAGGACAAGGAGGACAATCGCTCTTACACAGCGTAAATGTAATGTGAACTCATTTAGACTCGTTGGCTTCTATTCTTCATTTGACAAGCCAAACCTGTAGAGGGTTTAGGTGCTCTTGTAGAAGTTTTGAAGCAATTTTTGGATCAGAGTTCGAACACAGAATTGCAGTATCGTTGGTAAAAGTAGACATGTCTGAGGTATATAGTGTAAACGAAGAGGTCTAATACGCTGCCTTGGGGAACATCAGCCTGAAAAGGATATTCAGCTGAGATAAAATTTTTTTGGTCTAACAACGAATTTTCTACCGAGGAGCTAGTTTTCGAGAGGAATGTTTATTGAAAGGCAACATACTATTAAGATTATTTTAAATTCTTTCCACCCAAAATGGTGATTTTGGATGAAAATTTATTCTGGTCTCGTATGAGGATACATTTGTGGGAACTTTGCCTGGCTTTGGTATCATGGTTATTTGGGAAACCTTTCATCTATGGGGAAAATAACCGATACGGGTTATAACATTAAATATACAATATGTATGCAGAAGATGCATTGTGCGTGTATATGAAAGTGCTTTAATCATGAGACCAAAGTTTGGGTCTCGCCCAGGAGCTCCTTTGCATTGAGATCTTTTATAGCTGTTGAAGGTTCAGAGATGGGATTACAAATATTTAAAGTTGAAACATGATTTAAATGATTAGCAAATGCCAGCTGAATCGCATCTTGTCTAATTTTTATACCACCTGGTAGGTGAACAGTTTCTGTAGGAGTGAGTTTTTCTACAATCAAAACTTTTTATTTGAGGCTGATACTCTCTTCAGCGAGTAGTCGAAACGGATGTCGAAATAGGAGTCGGAAAAGTATTTGCTTTATATTTTGCATGGGTTGCCATACAGTTGCTGCATTTCTTAGCATCTTCTGCGCATCTCTTTACAGTTGACGCGTCGAACATCTGATCACTGTTATATTTAATTTTATTTTTTATTAAGAATAACTATTTTCTATATACTTTTCAAGAAAATGGATAAAGCAAAAAAATCTCCATTCATAATTTTTTGTTTGTCAAAATTACGGTAATTGAACTTTGCGCGTCACATTTGTTAAAAATTTTTTAACGAAATATATATGGCAAATCAAAAGATAAGCAGACTGTCAACTGTGACGTCATAGAAAACATGGCGGACATGCGCATGTCGTAATCGGTATAAGTTATTTGTGGGCGCAGTGCAGGTACACTTATAGCACTATTTGCTTTTTACAGTATTTTGCATTCAGGGATCGCTCGACTTTGTTGTTGGCGCAACGCATTGTTCGCTCCATCTGAGCGTAACAAACGAATGGTGAGAGAGAACATTTGACGTTGTATAGCACGAACGTATTGGGCCGCTGCATTAGAGCGTAACGCACTTGTTCCGGTATTTATTTTTGGCGCGAATTTCTTCGCGGAGTTTACCTGCTCTCGCAGTAGAGAGCGCCCCACGGGCATTTCAAACAATTTTCATTTCATTTAAATTTTTGTTAATTTAATGTAAATATTGACACGGTAATAAAATATACTTTGATGACAAAGCTAAAAATATAACAAAAATAGAAAATAAAAACAAATGCTAAAATTTACCGCAATGTAAATAAGTTTTAAATTGATAAAATTGAACTGATTTGAAAACCATTTAGACTTATTCCGGGTAACGGTTGGTGGTGGGTTAAAGTGGTGCTTCCTAAAGAGGAGTCCAACTTTTTGTTGCACCATCCTCGTTTTCAACTAGTTAAAAGATTTTTTTTTACTGCAGCTTGACTTAATCCAGTTAGTGTGGTTTGAGCACCTCACCAGGTCGTAGATGTCTATACCGGACAGCGCTTTGAGTTTGTTACCTTACCCTCCATAAGGCTAGGCAATCACAGAGAAAATGGAAAACTTTGTTCAGTTTGCAGCTATGGCAGTGGGTGTTATGTGGTCTTCCCATTTTGGCTGCCTGCTCTGCAATAGGCCAGAAGCCGGTGATGACTCCCGTGAGTCTACTTGAGTAGAGACAAGCCTTCCCTTCTATTCATGTTCATCAGCGGTGACGTTTGTTCAAGGTTGTAGGCAGGCCATAGCGACCTGCTAATTTTGCTTGACGTCTGAGACCTCCATCGACAATCCGTGATTTAAATTAATAATTAAAAAATATGAATATGTTAAGTAATTTTTTTGTAAAACTTCTAAACCATAATTTGATAAGTCGATACGACCGCCAGAAAAGGAAATTTCTTCTTATCTTGCATTATTAACTATAGGAAATTTTTTTGATTTTTTTTTACTGTATTGTATTGTTATATTTTTAAACACAAAATGATGGCGTGTCTTTTGCGAAACGAAAATATAAAAAATCTTAGATGTGTAAAATTTTAGTGCTTAATATGATTTATTTATGATAATTTTTAAGTGCTACCATAAATAAAAATAATTTCTTAATTTGGTCGCTACATTTGAAGTTGCTCATTTGCCACATATTAAACACAACAATAACAAACATAAAAAGTCTAGAAACCTTGATCCTAAATGTTTGTGATTTTTATTTTTGCTTTTCGAATGTTAAAAAATACCTCGTCTCTTGTCCGTCCCTTCCGCAATTAATTTCGGAAGAATTAAAAAATGTTTCGGCGTTTGCATAATAAAAAAAAAAAAACAACAACGACATTTTTATTTCCAGTTTGAATTTTATTTATTTCTGGTTTTTCTTTCAATTATGATTTTATTTCCAAGTTGACAAGTTTTATTTTCAGTTTATGTTTCGCTAGGAACTTTTACTTAAGTAAACAATCTGACGATTTCTATTTTTAACTGTGCGCAAGCCTAATTTTTATGTCATAATTCAAAGAATATGAATACATTTATACATTTATGTATGCATATTTTAAATATATCCCACACCCTCCTTCGCGAAATTTTGAAATTTATCGTGACAAATTGTTTTGTCCAGATTCAGAAGTGTAAATATTTTCGGAAAGATGAATTTTGTTTCCGGTCAAGTTCTTTTTGGCCGCACTCACCCCATTAAATGGGTTATCAACTTGTTTCCTTGATGTCAGCGAAAGAGAATGAAAGTGAAAGCGAATGATAAAAAGTAAATAAATGAAAAATGCTTTAGTATTAATAAGTCCTAATTTCACCACTGATTAACCTTTTTCAATAGGAGAATCTTCTCCGGTTATGTTGAAATACATATCCCACACCATTAAAAGGAAATTATTTTTTACATTTTTCATTTACATTAAATTTCCTTGTGCTTTTCTGTCTTACTTGTTTTCTTTTTTTCTTTCTTTCTTTCTTTCTTTCTTTCTTTCTTTCTTTCTTTCTTTCTTTCTTTCTTTCTTTCTTCTTTCTTCTTTCTTACTTTTTTCTTACTATCTACCCTCTATCTATCTATCTATCTATCTATCTATCTATCTATCTATCTATCTATCTATCTATCTATCTATCTATCTATCTATCTATCTATCTATCTATCTATCTATCTATCTATCTTTCTTTCTATCTATCTATCTATCTATCTATCTATCTATCTATCTATCTATCTATCTATCTATCTATCTATCTATCTATCTATCTATCTATCTATCTATCTATCTATCTATCTATCTATCTATCGATCTATCTATCTATCTATCTATCTATCTATCTATCTATCTATCTATCTATCTATCTATCTATCTATCTATCTATCTATCTATCTATCTATCTACCTATCTATCTATCTATCTATCTATCTATCTATCTATCTATCTATCTATCTATCTATCTATCTATTATGCTCGTCTAAACCATTTTTTCAATTGCCATGAAATTTTGGGAAGTTGCTGTGCTCACGTTGAAGATGGTTTTTGGCCAAGTGGGCGTATTTGGAACAATTTAATGTCTATCGCCGTAACTGAGAATCGCTAGAACGGAAAGTACAGCTTACTAATTATCTATAAATATATAAAAATTAATGTGCTTGAATAAATAGATTTCAAAAACAAACCTTTTATGTTTTTTAAGTGGCATTGTAACGCACGCCGAGCATTCGCTAGTATCTTATATAGTTTCAGAGTTCTTGTGTCAGAAAACATTTTATAGATTCGGATATAGAATTTCGCCTTTGTGTAGCAATGTCGGGTTTTAAAAATTCGAAGCCGAACTTTCGGTGGTTATTTAGGGCCATACGAAACTTTTGACAATTGGGACTTGAAAATCGGAATAGATTGACTTTGCCATATAGACAAATATTCACCATGCCCAATTAAATTTGTGATTAACGTTTGTATTTCATCAATAAAAACTGCTTTCATGGCATATTGTCGAACTGGGAGATACATTAAAGCTTGTTTAACAAACTTTGGATTAAAATGAGTATTTTTCTTTGCAAAATAAATAAACAATTTAACGCTTCAGGGTAAAACGCAGCAGCAGAAGAGTAACGATGAAAGTAAGTAAAATATAAACAACAACAACAACAGAAAAATATATAAACAATCTGCACTACTCCTTTTAAGATTAAAATATATCTAATTAAAATAAACAAAGCAGATACTGAAGAGAGAACAACAGCAACAACAAAAACATTTTAAAAATCAAAACAAACAAACAAGCAGCGACAACAACAACAACAACAACAACAACAACAACAACAAAAACAAATACCAAAACAAATAAGGACTAAAAAGGAAATAAATGACTAAATGAATGACTCGTTTGACTGTCTAAATGAATGAACGAATGCAAACAAAAAATAAACACAACAACAAACAAATAAACGAACGATATAAAATAATCAGGAAATTGTCCTTTGATCTTTTTAGCTGCTGTTATTGCCCCTCTGCCTGATTTGATAACCAACATTGAAAAGGTAAATACATAAATAAATAAATACATAAATAGAATATAAATAACACTAATATTGGTTATTCTAATTTCGGTTCATGACGCAAAAGGGGGAACGAAGTTTCAAACACACTGCAAAACGGTTGACAGACGGAAGTATGAATGTTGGCGGATCCAATTGTTGTGTTTTATTTAAAATATCAAACATTTCGTAATCGTATGCTAATTGAATGGATTTTATTTAACTCCATATACGTAATATAACTACCGACTTTTGCATTAGAGTGTAATAAATGTATGGTGAGGAAAGTAGAAAAATGTCCAAATCCACCTCGATATTGTTTCTCTCTTTGAAAATTCAATTTTTGAGCAACTGCACAACTGGTTTCAAAAAAACATTTTTTTTAAATTCTAAAAAACTAACTTTAATACAAACAAAAAAATAAAAAATAAGGCAGAAATCGAGGTGAGTTCGCTCATTTGCGTTCTCATTACAACTTTCCTAACTTATTATTTAGCCATGGAGTTGAACGTTGTTTTATGAACAACAAATAAAAAGTAACCTTGCATTTAAATATATAGTAATGTATACTAATCACGTCACCTGACTTCATCCGCACTTGTCGCCAGTACCATGAAGGTTAGGTTATAATGGCTGTCTCTTGAAAAGAGATGCCATGCGATATATATGTTATGCCGGTAACTGCACCATCCTGTACTGTTTATAAAATGAAGAATGCTATTTAAATTCTATTTAGATATATCAACTAGGCCTATAAAGAAATGCTTCTCGCGGCGAGTATATCGTTTGTTAGCCCATGCGGGACATGTACATAGAAGGCGTGTTATAATTTCTTCCTCCTCCTCATCTCTACAGCTTCTGCAGAAATCTTTTGATAAAATACCCAGTCCTCCGAAATGAGTACACAATGTCCTGTTAGAACGTCTACTATGGCACTACGCGAAATATTGTATGTACTACTCCCCATCCAACTGGAGTCAGGACCACGAAAAATAACTTTTTTTAAACAAATCTTAACAGATCCTAGTGGGAGTAATTTTTGAAGAGTTGATGAGTTTTCTTGTTATTAAGTGCTAATAAAACCGATTCAGTTTTAAGGCACAAAAACTGGTTCTATAGAATCCTAGTGAAAGAGATTCCTCCAAGAGCGTGGAAACCATGCCCACTTTTTAGTCTACTTAGTCATCAAAGCCATGCTCGAGATAAAATACACAATCAACGACAATTTCTCGTTTAAAAAAATGTTTGACCATGCCCACTTATGCCTAAAAATTTATGTTTACAAACATCTTGTTAGGCTTAAAGACAATACACAAATAAAACCGTATTCAAATCTGACCTTCCAAGGTCATTTTATGAAAAAGTAGTTTTTTGACCATGCCCACTTAAATGTGTACTATGTTTAAAGCAGTTGTAGACGCAATATGCGTTACTGTGTGCTGCATACAAATTTAATTTTACAGAGTTTCCCTGTTTATTTACAAACAGTTTAACAGTTTAAGTTTCTTTGCTCACCTAATGGCAACGCACAAACAAATCTGTGGTGGTCGGTGTTGGCTAAATTCGTAACTAAATAACACCAACTCCACTTACAATGTTGCTACATACACACACCCCAACTCCCGCACCGCCCCTCTATTATATATCGCTTAAACTACCAAATAGCGACCATTCTGTGCACCTCCCTAATATACTGATTCACACTTAAGGCGATGTGAGTCTTTCAACGCTGGCTACACAATACTTGCGCCAGTGTAGCATCATTTTCCCCCGTCCAAGTGTTGCATTTAACAGCGTGTTCGAAAAACAAAAACTGTTTGTTTGCACTTAGTTTCCGATAGGGTACAACAGTAGAACAATATAGGCAATTGATTTTAATCAATTTGTTGTTGTTGTTCCTGATACAAGTCAATACAACAACATAGACCGACCGCAAATAGGCGCACCCAAAATTGACCAAATGAGCGGCAGACATATCGTCTGCAAATATTATGCCTCAAATTATCGAAATCCTTTGCCACCACGTTGATTAAATTGGAAATTGTTCGTATTTAGATTGTTTTAATTTGCGGTTCACTTAGGCCAGCACCAGCCAATGAAACGTGCGGTTTCGTGCCAGAAAAGCACTCCCACTGTCATCCTTTTGAAACGTATTAACTGTAGAGATTTCAAGCAAAAAAGTTTAAGTATATTAAAATACATTTTTTATTAAACATTTTCCAGCATGCCGAGTTTGCTTGTCCAAGAACTTCAGCTCTGCCTGGAGAATTGAAGCTTATACATGAAATTTCAGGTCAGGATCTCTTGAGCAACAGATGCTAAAGTTGGACAGACATACGCCCATCATTAAACCGACTCAAAGTTCTACGATGGTTATTTACACAATGTCATATCAGCCACACATCCTAATGGGCATTACATATCGCTGTCAACATGCACAAAGGCCCTAACCAACTTTTCTGAAGTTCTACAGGAGCAGGAACTAATATTTTAATTAGATATGGTTTTTTTTGTACAATATATTCTAAGCTTTAAAGCTCTGACTGCTTGTGAGAATATACATACTTTCAAATATAAAAAAAAACGTTGGTTAGGACCTATCTGCATTTTGGCAGCGATATGGAAGATCAAACTCGGAGTATATTGAGTTTCGCACTTGACTGTAGCAAAATATTTTCTGTGCCTAATTTGAATATAATTTCAAAATTTAAAAGAAATTTTAAAGCGGGCAGAAATACGTTAACAATTAAAACCATTTTATTATCACTTATTCAAATTACAAATACATTGTGTGTGTCTGTCTGTCCGTTTATTTGTTTATCTTTGTATATGTGAGACTGTGTGCCATGACATGACATAACATAACATTAAAATTCAATTTAATTTGGCACAATTATGTTTTCAATTCAAATCTCAATTTCCCCAATTTATTCGCAAATTTCCTGTTGTTACGTTTTTCATTAACGTTTGACATTTCGTTAAGTTTACGACTTACGTTTGTCATAATTGAATTGACGCTTAGTTCACATGTCAACAGCAAACGCAGGGTGAAAAAAAACAACAACAAAAAAAAAACAATTACCTTTCGAACACTAGGCGGTCCAAAATGCCAAAAACAAACACACAATGAAGACAACAACAACATTGCATACAATTCATGTAGAGGTCGCTGATTGAAAATGAACTTCTTCTACAACGCGAAAAAAAAACAACAAAAATATTGTTGACTAACTTATAGAATCTGGAATAGCTGGTGTGTTTAAAGAAAGAAAAAGTCCTACATATCAATCGAAATTTGTAAGAAAAATTTATACCGATAAATCTTATTGATGTAACTGTTAAACCAAAACAGGGAATCATAATAGAACCCATCTTTAAAGTTGATTTTTTTTTGTTTGGTTTGGAAATATGATTATTTCCGTTGTTTCTTCCGTTTGATATCCTGTTTGCATATAGTAAGTCGTCACAAATACAGTTTTCTTTTATTATTATAATGGTTTTAAGTTTATTATATTTTAGGAAAATACTTTTGACGTTGGAAAGAACAAGCTCGATATTCTATTTTGTAAGATTACGAGTAAGAATCTCAAAAGCGCTGTGCTTGAGAGAAATTCTTCCAAAAAGTTAAGCGGGTTAGTTCCGGGGAGTTCAGCGAAAAGAAAATAAAAAAATCGAATGTTTTAGTTCCAATTAAATCCAATATTTATTGCAGGCGCACAAAAGATGCTTATCGGTATTCTGTAAATCCATAAAAAAAGTCAAAATAATAACAAATACTACTTCGGAAAAGCCGAAGTAAACAAAAACAAAACATATTGAAATGCCAACAACATTTCAAAGGTAAAAACTAAATTAATGAAGGATACCACCAGACGTTTGACATAACAACGAGTATTAAGGACATTAATTCTTAGACATACAAATTTTCATTATTTGAATGCATTAAAATACATTTTTTCTGTTCAAAATGTTTTCTTCAGTGGATTAATTTATCGAGGGTCAATAGATCTAACCACACTTTAACAATTTTGAGCAAAACCAATATGACCACAATAACGGTGCATGATGTACTCGTAAAATTGAAGTCTCAGGTGTGTTTTTTACATGACACTTATACCCAAATATGCAATTGCGAAATACACCCTTTATTTGCGAGACGAGACGACTTTACAACGAAATCCCGTCGCAGCACCATTTGGCTGGCTGGCTGTTATCAACCCTTGGGTAACCCCCGACGATTCACTTTTTTTTTGTGGTCCCGGGTTAAGCCTTCTGGTTTGCGTATTGTGTATTACCATTTTGCTACTTGCTTCGGTTCGGTTCGGTTTGGCTTTATTTATTTCTTTTCTTTTATTTTCTTATTCTTTTTTTTGTTTGGTTTTATGTAATTATTATTGTTTCGGTTTGTTGAAAACAAAACAAAGAAAAGGGCGGCATCTTGGATTATGTACGAGGGAGTTGCAATTTATTTAGCACTTAGAACATGTAAGGTTATTGCTATTCCAACTCTAAGCTAAACAATTGTAACAATTGTATTTTTGAAAAGGTTACATCTCCCAAACATTTGCAGATATCGGACGGCAAAACGAAACTTTTTATTATGAACAACTTGTACTTATAATAATAAACGAATGACAGGACCACTCCTAACAATAAAACAAATATCTAGTTAGATAAATTATTACAGCATCAAGTCCTGCTGAGACGGACTTTAGTTCTTCTAAATTTTACTGATTTGTGTTACACGATTTAAAACAGTTTCTTCGAAAATGAAACCTATCGCAATCAGGACATTTCTGTTATTATTATTAATAGAAAGGCTATAGAATGACCGCGACCTGAAAGATCTATTGTGCAGTCTCGTTACTCAACAAACACAATTCTAGACTATTTATAAATCTTGTATTTGTTGTGGGCTTAATTTTAACTATGTGATTTGGAACTAGAATCCCACTGCCTCATTAGTTGACATGCTTGTCCATCATACATGCTTGTATGAGAATGGGCTGATCTGTCTTATAATTTTTGAACAGCAAAAAAAATATTGACCAATTTTGTAGACCCGACACCGCTGTTTCGGAATACGCTTATATTCCTCATCAGCGGTCCGGTAATCGAAGCTTTTATGGAAGTGTCTCAAACTACTCAGCCCCCGAAGCAGAGAGGAACACTGTTACTCTGGTATGGGTGTCGGGCCATGAGAACAATGAAAAAGCGGATTATCTTGCAAAGACGGGTGCAGAAACTCCATTCATAGGTCCGGAACCCTTCTGTGGGTTAAACAAATAACTTGATACAGGTATGTGAAAAAAACAAAGTATTCTTGAGCATTGGAGAGCCCAAACAGGCATGCGACAGTCAAGAAAACTCATTGTGCCTGTATATATCAAGGTAGAAGCTTTTCTAAACCTTAGCAAAAGGACATTAAACTCTACACTGAACTATTAACAGGACACTGTAAATTCAATTACCGTCTGAAGAAAATAGGAGTGGTAGAAAATGATTCGTGCCGACACTGAAAAGAGGAACAGGAGAGGGTTGAACATGTTCTTTGCAGATTAAACTACAAACTATGCTGCACAATAGATCTTTCAGGTCGCGGTGCTTCTATAACCTTTTATTAATAATTAATTTAATTTTTTATTACTAACTACTTGTATTTGGATAAGAACCTTTTGACAATCAAAAATATATAATACTAGCTGACCCGGCAAACTTCGTGCCGCCCAAAATTGATGTTTGGATTGAAATCATATCGAGTATTTACAATTCCACACGAAATAATTTTTTTTAATATAAGATTTGCTATTGATGACGTCAACCGAATTTTAAGGGTTGTATGGGAGGTACCCCATCCCCATTGTGGATCCCGCTGGTTTTTATACAGTTATGCCGAATTGATATCATATGATTTTTTCTTAAATCCCAGTGTTGCAGGGCAAATAGTTTCAGAGATAGACAGCAAACAAAATAAGGTTTTATGGGATTTGATTTTTGTAGTCATACGGCATTGGTTATATATGTATGACTACATACCAAATTTCAATATTGTAGTGCAAGAAATTTTCCACGCCCACTTTTTGAATATACCAATTTTTAATACCCCCCTATGTTCATCCTTGGACGCAAACTAACACAACAACAAAAATAATTCAAATCGGACGATCCATTCTTAAGTGATGCGTGTTCATAGGTATGCAACTTTGTTTTATATATTGTATATAGATATAAGCTTATATACTTACTGTGAATGAAATACATTTTTCGAACCTATCTTAAATAATTCGTATTCGTACATATAAAAGAATTGTATTTTGATAATTATTAAAGGACACTAAACCATTATGAAGAACGTTTAAGAAAAACTTTTATTGTATTCGGAATTTTTTCTAGTGTACCGCGTGTTGCTTCAAACGACTTAAAGGACTCCAAGCAAGGGGAAGAAATGTAATAATAATAATTGAGTTCAACTCATTTGAATTTCACGCTACTTTGTGTGTGAAAGTTGATTTGCACATTTTTAACATACATACATACATACATACATTTCATTGTTTTTGTTTCGCCAGCGGCAATATAATAATTTAAATAAATTCTAATTGCAGCATATTTATATTTGATTGTTTTTTTTCGTACATTTCAATTACACCGAAACATTTTTTTTCCTTCATTTATTATTTATACCCTTCGCCATGTGCAAGTGCACGTACCGAATGGTATATTCGGTTTGTTCTTCGGTTTGTAACGCCCAGAAGGGGGCGTGGTAGTTATGACAAAGTATATATATAAATGAACAGCGGCGGATTCCGAGTCGATCTAACGATGTCCGTCCATCCGTCTGTCCCAGCGGTTACAGCCGTAATTTAAGAGCTATCAAAATTTGGTATGTGAGCTACTATTCTCCAAGCGGAAGCTAAGTTCGCAGATGTACAAGATCGGACCAAAACTACTACCCCCTCCTGTACAAACCACCCTTTCCATACGAGAAAAATATATTAATTAAAATAGTTCCAGTGGAGATATCCAATTCAAATTCGATATTAAGCACTTTGGTAGGAACACAAAACTACTAACCAAAAAAAAAGGCGTGATCGAATAAGAACAACGACCACTTATAATAGAAACATGCAGCACTTATATGCTACAAAAAGCACATTTATGGTGTCACTGAAATGTCGAAGGGTATATGAGCTTCGGCAATTTTTTTTAATTTTGTTTAATAACAGTTTATTTATAAAAATAAATATTAAATACTTTTTAATCTTGAACCACCCTAATTTTATATATTATGAACCATCCTAATTACGCAACTATATTTTTTTGGAACGTTTGTGAATTAAAATAATCAATTTTAAATTTTAAGCCTTCATTTTAATAACATAAAAAAAGCTGAACCACCCAAATCGCTTTCAAAATTTAATCAACAATTTTCAAGCATAACACAAAATTGTTTTATATACAAAGTTTTAACATAATAGCTCTCATGGTTTTCAAGATATCGTGTTAACAAGAAATCAGTGGTCATGAGCGAATTGGCTCCCAGTTTCATTTCTCACATTTTTAAAATTTCAGCTCAATATCTCTAAAAGTTCTCTCGCTATAGCGTTAACAAGAAATGCTGACAACCAGACGGACATACATACAAACAGACATGGTTAGATCAAATCAGTTTTTGATTCTGATCAAGAATATATATATATATATATATATATATATATATATATATATATATATATATATATATATATATATATATATATATATATATATATATATATATATATATATATATATATATATATATATATATATATATGTATGTCTATATCTATCTTGAGTATTTCTCAATGTTACAAACATTTGCCCAAACATAATATACACCACTGAGTATGTGCATAATCACGCACAAAGTGTATGCCCAGCAGAGAAAATTGATTACTTTAAGGCCTGAATCCAATGCTGATTCGCCGCTGAAGATATATACAGTGAGATTAAGTAGAATTGAACGAGGCATATTTTAGGCTATACTGCTGTTCAGTGAGCTATGGCAAAATTTGATGGCCATTACTTTTCTTAAATATTGTATATTAACCCTTTAGTTCTACGTCACCAACACGCTTAAACAATTCGCCACGCCCACCTATAACGCACACAATTTATTAAATTAGGTAAAAATATTCGATATTTTCACTAATATTGCAACTACAAATGTGGTATCTTAGTTTGTATGATAACTGTCGTTAATTTAACCAAAAGTGGGCGTAGTTAGAACAAATTAACGCCCACCGCCTTAACTCAGAAACGCTACAACGGGGAGTACCGCGTAAAGTTCCACTAACTATCTTACAAATATTTATATTAAAAACTAAACCCGGACAACGCCGAGTACTAAAAGCTAGTTACTTTAATAAGAGCAATCACCTTTTTTTGCGACTTTAATTATCAACTTATTTTAATTTAGCAAAATTTTTCTAGCAAATTAAAAAAAAATTGTGAAAATGGTATCAGAAGTGAAATCGATTGTTATCGGTGTTCGATTGGTTTTGAAGCAACTATCGAATTAGTCGATTCCACCTCTGACTTTTTATAATAACCAGCTGATTATTTTTTTTGGATAATTAATTAATTAAAAAAAAAATAATATTTAAATTATTAATAAATCTAAAATATATGTATATAAATTTTTAAATATATGTATGTACATACTCGTATGTATGTCGCTCTACATATTTTCGACATAAAATTTATTTTGCAACTTGATGAAAATTCGTTCACGGTTTAAAACGTTCGTGAAGATAAAGAACTTTTTTGATTTTCCTTTCATTATGTTTTATTTCAACTTTAACAATTGCTGTAATTCATAAGACAGTTTTTCTCATTTTTCTTTGTGGAAGTTGTCTTTTGTATGTGTGTGTGTGTGTGTGAAGCCCATAATAAATAAAATCAGTATTTAGACAATGGAAGCTCTAATGATGAGAACAACTGATTAAATTTGCGATAACACCGAGCAGTACGGAATTCAAATTAGATGCTCATTGTTCCCGCTGTTGCTTTTGCTTTATGTCCTTTTGTTGTTATTTCTTTTTTGCTGTGTTGGTTCTGTTGTTGTCGATAATGCGAAAAGTTGATACAAAAAAATAAATGTGTATAAAAGCTTTATGTTGTTGCTATTGTTTGGTGTCCATTGTATTTCAAACACACACAATAAATACATAAATTAATGAATGAATCGGTGAATGACTGAATGATTGAATGTATAAATGAAGCAATGTTTGAGTGAATGAATGAATGAGTGTATGAATAAAAGAATGGATGTATGTATAAAAAAGGAATGAATGAATGAATGAATTGAGGCATGAATAAATGAATGAATGAATGAATTGAGGCATGAATGAATTAATGAATGAATGAAGGAATGAATAAATGAGGAAATGAATGAATGTATGAATAAAGGAATGGATGAATCAAGGAATGAATGAATGAATCAAGAAATAAATAATTGAATGAATAAATTGAGGCATGAATGAATCAAGGAATAAATGAATGAATGGATGAAAGAAAAAATCAAGGAATAAATTAATGAATAAGGAATTAATGAATGAATGAATGAATGAATGAATGAATGAATTCGCATTATCGACAAATAAATAAACTATTAAGAGAATTCTCTTTGGCTATATCGAAGCTAAAATATCCTACACCTGCCTTTCAAATTAGCATTAACGAATATATTGAATATAAATATTAAATTTTTGGAACAAATTATTTTTTTTCTCCGTGGAATGAATTTTCCAGACTCCGGGAGAGTCGTATCGTGGGCTTATTGTAAAAATTACAAAACAAACGTCGATGATTAGAGTCAATATAACCTACGGCCCGAATCTGTTCATGGTTTATGGTATAATGAATGTATTGGCAAGCTTATGAATAAATATATGACAAAAGTATGAATAAAAAAAGGTGGAGTACGTTAGTCTTATTGCTACATTCCGGATTATATAATGAAGCACGCTTCCTGTTTTCGCCTTTCGCCCTATTACTCGTAAGATGGGTCGTGCGATTTGTTTCAATATATAGAAATATTACTCTAGTATATGTACTACTTTAGAGTTTATATATATTGAAAAAAATCTGCGCAAACACAATATGCCCATCAAAATGTGGTGGTATCATTGCACCCTAATTCAGGCTACATAGCCTGACATAATAAGGCCGAGTAGAGGTTAAGAAAACAAACAACAACAAAAAAACATTTTGAAAATTAAAGGATGATAATGACGATGATCATCATCGACTTTCTTTCAAATGCGTTGCTTTCTTTCGCCCTTCTCCACGCCCTTCATAGTCGTTTTCGTTCGTATTGTTTGTAACATGGCTGAAGTATTCTTCTCTTTCATCATCATCATCAATCTTCATCCATTACAAAGCAAAACAATAAACATCTAATAAATTTCGTACAGGAAAAACTTTTTGGAGCGTATTTTATTTGACAAGCAGATTTAACACAATTCAAACACACTTACACGAGCACAAAGAAAAAAATCGTAAAAGTTTTGTCCAGCATCAGCCCACAAAAAAGGGTGCCAATAATACGCGCGGTAATCTTTAGTCAAGCCGGCGTAGACGGGGAAGTTGTTGTTGAGTGTATTTTAATTGTTTTCATATTTGGAAAATTTTCCAGGCGGATTTTCACGTTTGTTAAACGAAATGTTTTTTTTGATTTTTCATTTCGTTAACATTTTCTTATTTGATTGAGATAGTTTCGTTCTAGCTGCCTAGTAACAATGACAAGCTATAAGAAAGAAAATATCGGCATTAATATTCTAAAGCGGTTTACTAAGCTTGAAGCCAAATGCGATATTAATTTGCAGCAACAACAAACGCTGACGCAATTGAGACAAACAAATTTTGGTTTTCTTTATGTCGCTAACAAAAATTTCTTTTTATTTGATTTTTTTTTGTATTGTTTGTTCTTTAATTCCAAAAATCTTATCACTCAGAAAAATCTAAGCTGCAGCAGCAGCAGCAGCACAAAATGAAACGAAATGCAAATATCAAAGCAAATTTCAAAAAAAAAAAATGAAATACGCGCGCGCCAAATTCAAATTTTGATGAAAAAAAAAACCAACCGCATTGTAAAAAAAAAAAATATTTAATCAGATGGGCTGGCAAAGAGAAAAGAGGAGTGAGTAGGCTGATCCGCCCGTCCGCACTGTGTCACACGCGAAACAATAACAACAATATTTTTTAGCGCTATTCATTAGCGAGCGTTTAGCCATTGCAATGCAGTTAAAAAAATTAAAAAACAAGTTGAACTCTATTTTAAGTTTGACATAAACTTTATACACATATATATATATATATATATATATATATCTATATATATATATATATATATATATATATATATATATATATATATATATATATATATATATATATATATATATATATATATATATATATATTTATATATATATATATATATATATATATATATATATATATATATATATATATATATATATATATATATATATATATATATATATATATATATATATATATATATAACATATTTGAATATAAGTATAATACGATTCCCTATAAGAAGTGTTTTTTTTTAGTAGATTTTTGCCGATGCTTATTTTTTAAATTTATTTTGTAATTCTTATTGTGTTTTTCATTAGTTTGTGTATGAACGCATCCCAGTGTGCGCCCTTCTGTCGTACATCAATGCGACTTGAAAGTGATGACACAGCAACTTGCATGACGTGTCATCAAAATACGTTTTTCTTTCTACGCATTGCAAGATTTACCTCAATAACATTATCTCACCGTACGAATACAAAATACAATACAAGTACCCACCATAGCCAACCCATCCCATCCCAGCCCATGCAATGTGGCTCCTCCTTTTGGGAGTAGCATTAACGGTGTTTGTTACAGCAAACGCTAGAGGCTGTCATTTGGGAATCACTTTTTGACACAATGACACGACAAGAGCAAAGGAAAAATAAAAAAAAATAAAAAACGAAAGAAATAAAGAAAGAAAAACAACAACTGGTTGTGCTGTCGATACTTAAAAAGTCTGCTTGAGCAGAGTGCGAAAGTATTTGGAAATACCCGTAGTCATCTTTATAACAAAATTGTACAAGCAATTTTTCAATCATTCCATCCGCTTTAAGTTTGTTCCAACGGCGAAAACTAACTTAAAAAATGGTTTCATTAAAAATTTTAATATTTTCAAGTTATACAAATTCTTAAATAAAGCGACTTATTAAAGTCATAAACGATTTTCAGCATGACAAATTTTGTTGGTCATAAAATAATGACCAACCACTTATTGTATGACCAGCAAAATTGTTCACTGGAATTAAAATTTAACCAAATTCAAATCTCTTCCAGTCGATTTCTTTTACAACCCAAGCGCCTCTTGTATTAAAAAAAAAACGAAAAAAAAAACACTCTTCCAAAATCACTTCCACTGGAACTTCTCCCGAATCAATGCATGTCCTCCAGAACTTGCTTAAGTAAATCGGTTCTATTGACACTAAAGTACAAAGAAACATAATATCTTGGATAACTCTGTGCCTCAAGTGTTGGTTCATCGCATTAAGCCTCAACGTCGCTATGAATTTCGTCCCTCAGACGAACAAAACCGATTATAATTAATAAAAGGTTATAGAAGCACATGCAGGATCTGTTGTGCAGCCTCGTTGCCCAACAAACACTATTATCGACTATTTATAAAGCTTTTGGATTTGGAACTAGGATTCCACTGCCTCGGCAGTTAAGTCTCCATCGTGCCACCACTGGACAAGTGCAAACAGCATGTTCAGCAGCTACCTGAATCATGAATCATTTTCCACCACTTCTATTTTCATCAGTTCACAATTGAGTTTACAGTGTCATGTGAATAGAGTTCAATGTCCTTTCTGCTAAGGTTTAGAATACCTTCTATCTTGACTGTCTTGGCTTTCCAAAGTTCAAGCAGACTTTGTTTATCCCATACACTTATCAAGTTATTTGTGAAGCTATTGCTTACCCAGCAGCAGGTTTCCGGACCTATGAACGGAGTTTCTGCACCCGGCTTTGCAAGAGAATCCCCTATTACATGCTAAACTCCTCATGTCCCGGCACCCATATCAGAGTAACAGAGTTCCTCGCTGCTAGGGTATTGAGAAGTTTAAGACACTTCCAGACCAGCTTTGATTAAAATGAGAAGTTTATAAGTGATTTTAGAGCTACCTCGCTATCCGAGAGAATGCTTATTTTGGTATCGCGGATGCCCATGCGAAGACATTCTCTGATACTAAGGAATAAGGCGTGAACCTCCGCCTGAAAAATGAAATATATTTTTCCTAAATGGAAAATATATCTAAACCATTCATCCGATTGCTATGTAATTTTGGGGATTTGCTGTGCTCACGCCAACAATGGTTTTGGGCAAAAAATTTGCCACGCCCACCTATTATGAACACAGTTTGTAAAACTAAGTAAAAATAATCGATTTAAAAGTTATTCAACCATACATTCGTTAATATGGTTTTTTAATACGCCATACAAATTTCAAATATATTCTTGAAAAGTACAAAAGCCCAGTTTTGCGACCTAACTGCTCCCTTAAAAATAAGGTGCGAATTTACGAGTGACTTTAAGTGCATATTGTTATTGTGAAGGGTAGGAAGGTGGATGGATGGATGGATGAATTTTCTTTGATATAAAGTTGTGCTTTGTGGTTTATGTCTGGTTTCACGAGTATTGACATTGTTGTGTATTAAGTACCCAGTCCCAGTAGAGAATTCTCGTTGTTAGTGAATGCAGCACTGGACACATCAAGCTCGAAGTACGCACATTTAGCTCTGAGTTTAGGGCTGATCTGTTCAGGACAGAAAATGTCAGCATTAAACTCAGCCATGATTATTTTAGCAAGTAATACAGGTCTGAATATGTTGGCTTGATTAATTTTTTGGTAATTTTTGTTTTATTTTTTAATTCCGGCTTGAAAAAAAAAATTGCTTTAATTTTATTAAATGTGAAATGAAATTCAGAGAAAAGTGACATACAAGTTAATAAGGTCTCATATTTCATACGACTCCAGGGAGTATCTAGATTTTTGGCTATATACAAATTCAGGAGTGAATTCCCGGACATTTGTATGCATAAATGTCAGTCTTGCTATGGTGTAATAAATATAAGGTGAGGTAAATAGAAAAAGGTCTCTCTCTCCACCTCGATATTGTTTCTCTCTTCTGAAAATTAAATGTTTGTGTAGTTGCCACAATTGCAAAAAAAATATTAGGTATAGAAAACTACAACGTAGTTTGTTGTGAAACAAAAAAAACAAACTTCAGAAAAAGGCAGAAATTGAGGTGAGTTCGATCAATTTGATTTGAATAAGACAGAAATCGAGGTGAGTTCGATCAATTTGATTACTTATTTCTACTCTCCTAACCTTATTATTCAACTATAAAGCTTGCTTTCAGCGGTGAATCTGTGATTTTGTATATGTTAAACCGAATTGAAATCAGTATTCTTTTTTAATTCTCAGCTGTTTTGAGACCAGCAAACCAAACAGAATCGCAAAAATAAATTGTATAAAATAAAATAAAACCGCACAAGAATGATGTGCCCTGTTTGTATAGGTATGTATATGTTATATTGTATTTGTACGAGTATTTGTGTTGTACCCGCTTTTATTCGTCAGGGTTATTAGGATGTGTGACAAATTGGCGCAGATATCTCATTGTTGCAGTTGATGGTGTTGTTGTTTTTATGATTATGGTAGGGTTAGTGTTGAGGTTGATGTGTGTGTGTGACTGATTGTATTTTATGGATTTTTTTTTTGTTGACAATGTTTTCAATTATTTCATTTTATTTTTATGGTTGAGAAAATACATACAAACGTCTGTCTAACGCTTGTGTGCTAGGGTGGCTCACAATGTTAACCGATTCTATTTTAAGTTTTTCCAAAGATTGTTTCTGAGGTGTAGACAGTTTTTAACAGGGTCTTAAAAAATAACCAACATGTTTTTTTTTTCAACTATATTTTTCCTGTTTGAAATCGTCGGTCTGCCAATATCAGGTTAAGAATTTTTGTCGCGTTATCCTTCGTGATTGCCGTTTTCAGGGCACCTGGACGTGGCAAAAATTAATCCTATCAGGAAACTATCTCCAGACTATAGCAATGGACGATTTATTGCGTATCTATCTTTAAAATGAGCGTACGAAGTATATCGCCATCATCATCATCATCATCATCATCATTTGGATGATTGTCGTCAAAATGTTTGCTGGGGATTTTCAAAACTTGGTACACAAAAGTTTTTTTTTTTACATTTAAACGCGTCATGATGTCTTTCGGTAGTAACACCCAAATACTCACAGAAAATCCTGATCACATATGATCAAATCTGATTATATATATAATAATATATCTGCCACCTATCAATCATATCTGTGAGATCTGAACAAATATGATACCATATCTAGTACAGCTGAAGAGATCTGAATGCTGATATAACAGATATAATAATTTTTATTCGTACGTAAGCTCATATCTGACCTCGTTACTGTCATTAGATTCAACCAGACATGACTGATTTGGAGTCAAATTTATTCAAATCTTATCATAACTGTATTCAGATCGGCTTATATCAGAAAATATATCTAATAATATATAATTAGATACAAGTAGATCCAGTAAGATGTCATCAGATCTGAACTTTTTTACATGGGTTGCACAACTAAACACTTTCATTGTTGCTGGACTATTCCGTGAAGCGATACCTGCGTTAGGCTGTCAGTCAGTCAGTCAATTAGTCATTTCAATATTCAGTCAGTCTAAAAACACTTTAGTCAAACGCGAGCCCAACCGACGACGGGGCGGTAGGGCATCGCCATGTTGCGACGCACGCTCAACACTTGTGCCACTTTTTGTCAATTAAAAAATATTTACATTCAAAAAACAAAATTTATTAATTTCGAATGACACGCGTTTGTTGTTGATGGTGGGATGCCCACGAATGGGGCGCTGCTATTATTGTTGTCGATGGTATGTTATGAAACTCCCCCCACATCGTCCGACCGCCACTTTTACCCCTTTTAAAAATATAAAATCATATCGTAATAATATGATTTATATATTTTGTTGTTGTTTTTTTGATTTACAATGTGGCGCGCATTTTAATGTCAATACACCGAGCACAGATAAATATGTCAAAAAGATTCTGTATAGTCCTTCAAGTTTATGAAACGAGCTAAAGAAGCACACGCTGGTTGGATGCACATTAAATCAGTACACAAAAACAAAATTAAACAAACGAAAAAAAAGAAGTTCAGGCCTGCTACTCAATCAATAAAGACCCCAGTAGAAAATGTCAATCGCTTTCAGAAATGATTGTACCGCTGAGAATAAAGACCTAAAAGTACACTCTGAATTTTCATATATCGTCAAGCGCTGATTTCGGGCCTGAAAAATACAAATATGTTTTTTTTTTATAGGCATTGCAGTCCTATAATCACGAACTCCTTCCTTTACAGGACTGAGTTCACTTTTATTTTCGAAGTGCATCTCGTTCCTGAGCTTTGGAGGCGGGCGTACAATAACAATACCAACTTAGATATCGATATTAAATTTTAAGAGCAAAAAAATCGAGTTCGTTTTACTGTAGTACACTAATTGTAGGTGTGGCAGATTCCATGCAGCCTAAATATATATTCTTCTTCAAAAAATAAAGTTTTTTCGTTGTTTTGAAATGTGCGCCGATCTGAAAATCTTTGTATTATGCTTTAAAGCTTTCTTTGGATTATTTGAAAAGCAACAAAAGTTTTTCAAATGAACAACAAAAAAATACAACCCCACCTTACCACACACAGCACCGAATTTATCCAGCCTGATTATGTGGATGGAAAATAATTTATTGGATGGGAAGGCGGCACGCAGCTAATCCAAAACATTTATCTTTGATTGTCTGTCTGTCAGCTGTCCCAGAAAACATCTGAAACGTGCGTCGCTAAAAATTCGTTTTAAATTTAAAATTATTTCTTAAAAATTTTGTTGTATATCTTTTTTTTTCAATATTTTTATACTCCACAACGAGTGCACACACACGGACTGTAGACTATATTGAGATTGCTCTGCTATTTGAAATGTCCATATACAAAAAAATTTTAACTTTGAAATTTGATATGTAAGATTCAATTTCCCAACTGGACGAAAACTACTTTCAGCTTTTGTAAGCTAAGAAAAAAATGTTGTCGTGGAGATAACCACTAGAGATTACTAGAGATTACTAGAGATTACTAGAGATAATAACTGGGGGCTTTGAACCACGAAATGTCTAATAGAACATAAAAATTATGCTACCATAAGCACCTCATAGTTGGCTAACATAGAAATCAAAATATGTTGTCTCAGTAATTGTGGAAGGTATTTGGATTTCGGCTAAGCTAAAGAAAATTCTGGAATTGGTTTTTTTTTTTAAATTCTTGACACATTTCTCAAAAAAAATTGAGCTATAAATTTCGATCACATCTAAATATAACATTTATGAATACTAGCAACAAATTAAAAACAAAAAATATATCGGGGCCAACGTAAAATATTAATGATTAGAAAAGAATGCTTTTATTATTTATCTAGATGTTCGAAATAAAAATCTAGTTTTAATAATTTCGTATTTACATTTCACCACTTGTATGTATGTATGTATGTATATTAATATGTTCCCAAATCGCCGCACGAACATCATTTCAAAACTTTCAAAAATTCGAATAAGACATAAATTTTTTTAACAATGTATACTTGGCTTTTATGTATAACTAGCGAATGCCCGGCATATGTTGCAATGCCACTCAAAAAAAGTAAAAGTAAATTTATAAATTAGCGTTGCCACCTTTTTTTATTATTAGTATTGTATGACATTTGTTTTGATTTTAGCAAGTATGGCATTAGTAGTTTTATTTGTTTTTTTAAATACAGGCAACACCGTATATCTGTATGTCTGTATATATGTATAGGCCTAATATTTAATTTTAACCTTCAAATAATATGATTTTAACTTAAATACTATAATGTAATACAGGATCCACATGTTAAAAGATGACTCTCAACTCTCAAAAAAAACTCAATGTGATTGAGAAACGAACTTACAAGGCAGTCCCATATCAACTAGTGACTTCGGATTCTCGAATGGAGGGATGATTGTCATCATCATCACCGTTCCGCTGCCCGACTATGACGAACCAAAACAACAAATTAACAAGGTCGCAGGTGACGATGACCTGCATGTTAAATAAGGCGATAGATACACCAATGAAGAGAATGAACTAGCTCATATGCAGATTATGGTCGGAGGAATCCATGCATAGTGACTGGAATCACAGTGTGCTTTGACAAATTCAGAAGAAAGGTGATACCACAGTATTGTCCGCTTTTGTACCTCCCCTCTTAAGTATGTTTTCTTTTTCCATATTTTACATCCATCTATCCGATTACTATGCAATTTTAGGGAGTTGCTGTGTTCACGACATGGATGATTTTGTGTAAAAAAAATTTGCCACGCCCTAATATTACGCCCACAATTTGTAAAAACTAAGTAATAATAATCGATTATTTCGATAATAAAAATCTGAACTAACTGCCTTGAGGTACTTAAACGAGTTTTTTATAAGTGCCTAATCCGTTTAAGTATACATAAACCCGTGCATTTTAGGTAGAGCCACTTAAGCGGGGAATACTGTATTTGCATATAAGTTTCAATCGAGCTTACGCCTTGCATCAACCAACGGTTTGGCTCTTATCAGTGTGCCTTAAGGCCTGGCAAGTCTTTCATAGACATCATCACCTAAGGCCAAATCCTGGAGTCAACTTAAGAATATAAAACACGAAATGTCATCATTTATACGAGTAATTCGCGGTATCTGAATTTCGTAACTCGGCAAATCTAATACGAGACCTTACAGAATAAAGCTGAGCCGCACTGAAAGCCTAACGAGTATCGAGACGGACCTCTTGTACGGCTTCTTAAGTCAATTTTTGGAAACGATTATTCGAGCCAACGGTTTTGTGGTAATAACAAAACTATTGTGATGATGTAGAACAAATACGTTGATACGGTTTTACGCCCAGCAAGACATACTTTCATGATATATTAATTTCGTCGAGCCACTAAAACGGCTGTTGCACTGTGTTATTATTCATTCGTTCATCCATTCATTCATTCAGTTTTACTTTCTTGTCCTTGTCTCGATAACACACACCAACGCAAGTAATTGCTTCTCGTCTGTTGTTACCGCTTGTACACAGAAAGCAACAACAACAACAACAAAACCAAACCCGGCAAATTAGAAAACTTTTTTCTGCTTTATTCTATATCCTCATCTTTACAACTAATTTTATATTTTTCTGATGCTGTTGTTGCTGTTTTGTTGTTGTTGTTATTATATTGTATTAAAATTGTAATTACTCGGAAATCCTGCGGTGCAAACGTGCTAAATATACTCAGTGACAATAAAAGCGACGCACAGTGTCCCTTCGTTGTTGTAAATTCGCTGAAATTTTTTTATTGTTACAGGACTGAATTATTGAATTATAAACTTATATAAAAAATGTGCAATTAACAATTTATATTACATTCAGCTACTAAAATTTAGTGCTGAATATTTCAGCAATGATTCAGGTATAGAATATGCAAAGATTGTTATAATAATAATGTGTGAGTAGAGTATATAAAAAACAATTGAGAAACTATAGCCGCTATCATTGTTGAATAATGAGGTTAGGAAAGTAAAAATGAGAACGCAAATTGAGCGAATTCACCTCGATTTTTGACTTATTTTAATTTTTTTTTTTTTTACAATATTTTTAATATTTCTTAAAATTTAGTAGCAAGCATGGCTACTACGAAAAAACTTTATTTTCAAAGAGAGAAACAATATTGAGGTGGAGAGACATTTTTCTATTTTACTCACCTCAAAATTCAACATTTTATTTTAATCCGTATTAAATGTATTTGTGTGCCAAAATATTCGTTTGAAATTATGAGGACTTTATTTAAGTATATGAAAAATGAATAGTAAAAACCACTCTAATGTTTACAACCCAGTAGTTTTGAAAATTTAATCAGTTTTCTCAAGCATTGCAAAAAAACTCAAACACAGTTTCATGGTGCTGCAATTAAATAGTAAAAAAAGGTGTGCTCACGCCATGGATGAATTTGGGCAAAAAAAAAATATCCACGCCCACTTAATACGCCCATGATTTGTAAAACTAAGTCAAAATATTCGATTATTTCGGTAACATTGCTCCTACAAAACAAAAAATTCGGTACCTGAGTTTGTATATGCACTGTCGACATCTTCCCAAATACTGGGCGTGGTTAGATAAATTTAACGCCCACTTTTAAAAAAAGGTTGGATCAATTTAACGCCCACCACCATTACTCAGGAACATAATTCGCTGTATAGAAAACATGAAACGGGATGCACCGGGAAGAATAACAGGGTATACAAAAGCTGCCACGCCCAATTATATATATGGGACAGGTTTTATTTTATTTTAGGTCTTGTTTTCTATTTTAATTGTTTAAAATAAAACTAGCCTACACAAATTTTGCGAGCTCATAAATTAAAAAAACAATTTATTAGGTGGGCCAAAAAATGGGACACTTACGCAATAGGTAAATGGACGTGGTCATTGTTGTGGATTGTAGGTCAAATCTAGAGCAACCAGTTTGAAAAAATATAGCTCAATATCTACGCTCTCGTGTTAATAAGAAATGATGACAGACATATGGACAGATACACGGACAGATATACGTACAGATATATGGACATATATTAAAAAACCTGAAAGGTCTATTGTGCAGCCTCGTTACTCAACAAACGCAATTCTAGACCATTTATAAAGCTTATAATTGTTGTGTTCTTAATTTTTACTATGTGACTTGGAACTAGAATCTCAATACCTAGGTAGTTAAGTTTGCGTTTTGCCACCACTGGACAAGTGCAAAGAGCATGTTCAGCCGATTCCTGCTCCTCTTGGCAAAGTCGGTATGAATCATTTTCCATCAATTGATGACAATTGAGTTTACAGTGTCCTGTTAATAGTTCAGTAAGGGAGCCATGTAGAGTGAGATTCTGGAATTCTTTTGGCTTTTGACATACTCCAATCAATACATTGCTATAAGCTTCTTCTTATTATACATATTAGAAATTGTTTTTGCTATAGGAACTACTGTGCAACTGTTTTGCACGTCTTGAAGGGTGCCTTTCATATTTATATCCTACGCCATGCACAAGCACGTCACATTGGGTAAGTATGGTATATAAGTATATTCGTATTACATATAAGTATATATGTAAGTAAATGATCAGCGTCGAAACTTGATTTGATTTAACGATGTCAGTCTATCTTTTTTGTACGGTGTTTATAACAACCATATACAAATACATAAAACTACATCCCCTTAGAATATCGACATATAATACATATGTATGTATGTACTACAGGTATCAAAATTGTTTAGAGTCTCTAATATGGTGTTGGGTATTCGATCTTCGGCTATGCCCAAACGTCGATTTATTCGCACTTTTTTGTGATTGTATTGATGGAAAGAATGGCATAAGTATACTGCTAATATTTTGTATTATAATTTTGTAGAAATAACAATAAGATTGTACCCATTAGGAAATTGTATCATCAGCGACGTGTTCAGTATTGAATGCTGTACTTGATTTCAGGCCTGACTTTTTCAGCAATAGTTTTAAGTCTTAAAATTTCCGGGCTGACTGCTTTAGTTATGAATTCATGTCCTGCAATTTGGAGTTGTATGTCTCAGCAGTGAATTGAAGTATACAAATTCTTCATTTGAAACTCCGCCAGACTGGTTTGTTTAAACTAGTATGAAAAAGTTGGAACAGTAATGGCATATAGCTGATGTTCTAAATGGATCTAAGAATAGCGCATACACTTTGATACGAATGCAAGATATTTCAAATATCAAATGTTGAATTCAAACCTAAAAGTAAAGCGCTGAAATTAATTTTGTAAATTTCTAACGAATGTTCGCTTATTCACCCGTGAATTTTTTTATATATCATCAAGCGCCGATATTCAGTCTTGAAAAGTCTAGGTGCACATTTCTATGAAAATAATTATATCCAGTTTTCAGCAGTTAATAAGTGCTTTCAGCAGTGAAGGCCGGTCAGAAAGTCATTACTCTTATTTTCTGCTGGGTATTTACACCCACGTGCATGTACATATATGTATTGACATGCAAGAATACTAAAGTTAGAAATACATGGCTACCATGAAGTTAAAATGAATTATATTTTAAGTAACACTTATTTATAAGATTATTATTTTAAGTATTATTATATTATGAATGAAGCATTTATAAAATACTAGCGAATGCTCGGCATGCGTTGCAATGCCACTTAAAATAAATGGTAGCAGAACTTCCCGGTACTTCCGTTAGTAACGGAACTTCCCAGTACTCCCGTTAGTAAGCGGAACTTCTCGGTATTCACCGTTGTAGCGATTCTGAGTTATGGCTGTGAAATTATCGGCATACAAACTCAGAAACAAAATCCCAAATGTTTAGGAGCAATATTAGCAATATCATCTTATATTTTTACTTAATTAAATAAATTGAGGGCGTAAAAGTGGGCGTGGACAATTTTGTATATCATGTTATTCTTCCCGGTGCATCCCGTTACATGTTTTCTATTTAGCAAATGGTGGTAGGAGTAAAAATGATCCACCCGTTTTTTGAAAGTGGTCGTTAAATTGATCCAACCACGCCCATTTTTGGGGAAGTTATCGACAGTGCCAATACAAATTCAGATACCAAATTTCAGGTTTTTAGGAGCAATATTAGCCACGTTATCGCATATTTTTAATTTTTTTAAAGTGGTCGTTAAATTGATCCAACCACGCCCATTTTTGGGGAAGTTATCGACATTGCCAATACAAATTCAGATACCAAATTTCATATTTTTTGGAGCAATATTAGCGAAATAATCGAATATTTTGACTTAGTTTTACAAATTATAGGCGTAATAGGTTGGCGTGGCAAAATTTTCTTTGCCCTAAACCTAAGTTGGCGTGAGCATAGCAACTTCCCAAATTTTCATCACAATCGGATGAATGGTTTAGACGCCCATTTGGTACAAAGAAAGATAGAAAGAAAGAAAGAAAGAAAGAAAGAAAGAAAGAAAGAAAGAAAGAAAGATAGAAAGAAGAATTCATTTTTATATATATAGATAATTTTCTTACCACTTTTTTGTGTATAACTATTTTGGTTATCAGTGCGAGAATTGTTACACTGTGTACCACTTGTTACTTGATTTGTCATAACACGTCAGTGACAAATATTAATTATAACTTTTCCAATAAAGTCCAATGAAGTTATTTATAAATTTCTAATTAGCTAATGTACATGTGTGTGACTACCACAGATACATTTCTGCTATTGCGACTATAGTAGAATTTTTCTTCTATACTGGACGGAAATGTGTTGAGTATGAATGACATTCATACTCTCCATAGCCCTAATCTTCTGAAATTCATTCGTGTAGCAAAGAAGTTTGGGGCATAGCGTAATAATACTTCATTCCAATATCTCTACCTCTTTATACCGATACTATCCTGGATACAGCACAATGGTCCATGAGGACTGAGAGCTATGGTCCCATACCAGCCCACACTCAACTCAAAACTCTAAACTTGAACAATGAGATTATAAGATGCTTTCGAATGTTATAATATAATAATTTAAAATAAGCTAATTTTATGGAATAATTTTTTTTATTAAATGGTCATAGATACATTTAATAAATTTTCATTGAAATATAATATCTTTTTATGCACTACTCAGTGAGGTATATTGGTTTTGGTCCAATGTTTGTAATGTGGAGAAATACTCAAGATAGATATAAGCATACATATATATAAATTTTTGCTCAGCATCGAAAACTGAGTCGATTTAACGATGTCTGTCTGTCTATCTGTCTATCTGTCTGTCATTGTTTCTTGTTAACATGTTATCTCGCTAACCGTTAGAGATATTGAGCTGAAATGTTGTACACTAGTTGCTCTTGTGCCCTCGAGGAGCCAATCCGCCCATGACCACGTCCAATATGGCAAAAAAGTGATTTCTTGTTAACACGATATCTTGTGAACTATATGAGATATTGGGTTGAAACTTTGTCAAAAAAAAGAATCTGTTGTGCTTGGAAACAACTGATTTTGGAAACGATTAGGGTGGTCCATGTTTGTTATTTTTTTATTATATGTTTAAACAATGCTCGTAAAACTTTAATAGGTTATTTTGATACACTATCGATCTGAAGCAAGTAAAGTAATCTAATTAGGGTGGTTCATGAGTTACCAAATTAAGGCGGTTTAAGATTACAAATTTATTTTTTTAAATACAATATCATCATGAACTACCCCAAATTGATTTTGATATTAAAAAATGTGATGCATTTGTAATAGTCGGTATGACCGACTGAAATTTCTTACTTGTTTTTTCTTGTAATTGCTTTTTGATTTCTTTATTTTCCGTTCATTGTCTTATTAAGTTCAGTTCGCCCTTCAAATGCAGGTAATTACATCGTTGAAAAAAAGTTCATTTTAACGAAAGAAAAATATAATAAAAATAATCAAATCTAAATGAAAATAAAAATATGTATGTACCTCATTTAGTTTGTCATTATTGGCATTTTTTAATAGCTGAAAATGACAGGCGTGCAGATGATGACTTCATTATTTGTTTTAAATTTCTACACTGAACGCAAAAAGTTTGTTGCCACTTCAAATCAGGGACCGTAAATAATGTTTCTTATGAATTATTTAAATCATGAGCTCATAATTGTGTCTTAATTCGTATTTGGATTTTTACGGTTTCGAAACTTTCGACCCGATCAATTTTGCATTAATTGTGGATACAGTTTTCCCCACTTACGTTTCTCCCCTCTTAAGTGCACATTCCCGCTAAGATGCCCAATTGTTGGCAATTTGTTCTTTTTCCATATTTAACAAATAAATTTTTCCGCTTAAGCGCCTCACCCGCTTACCTACTCACTATTCTTTAACTTTGATAACAAGTTTACCTTAGGTATTCACCTTTTAAGTGCACAGTAAAACTGACAAAGTGTATGAAAAAGTGGGCATGGTCGAAAACTATTTCTACTCATTAAATAAAAACGATCAGTCGGATTTTGATTCGGTTTTTCAAATTCGGTTGATTGATCAACCACTGGCACTTACGTCTTAGCAAATCTATAAGTTTGTGGTCGAATCTCTTTCATTGTGATATCTTCAAAACCTAAGCGTCCTTTTCCAGTACTTTTAATTGCAAATCGATTATATATATGGATAGTTATGTAACAACAACGAAATTTCTATGCTATATAAAAGATGTTTTAGCCATTCTCCTTAACTTCTTAGTAATTACTTTTCTCGATAATGTAAGGTATGTGGTCATTAAATCGATAAAAAAATTTGACTTTTCTTAAATTTACATCAATTTTAGGATGGAAAAGAACATTAAATCAAAAAAAATATTATTCAACTCTTGCTATACCTGCATATGAGTGTATGTACGTACATACAATATTTACACGCATCTGATATGTACATATGTGCATTAAGTATTAAAAGCTTTAATTAATTCAATTGTATGAAAATGTCAATTTGGTGCCAATGTTGCTTCTATTTTTGCAACTTAGTGTTTTTTTTTTGGGTATTTTCACGTTTGATGCTCTTCACACAATTGCGTAAACTTAATTTACATATACATACATTTTTTTTTTGTTTCGCTTCACTTATTAAATATTATATGCGCAGCAAATTGCTCAATAAACGTTCAATCAATTTTTCATGCGAATAGCTTTTAACATTTTTGTGTAATTATTATTATGCCTTTTTATTTTGTAAATTGTAAATTGAATTTTGTGGCAATAAAAATAATGCGAAATGCAAAACAATTAATCAGAAACAAATAACCCTGAGATGATGAAAATGGAGATTGCACAGAACGTGCCGGCTGAAAAACAAAAATAGTTGAAATGATAAGGCCTTGACCACAACTTCCAGGAAAATTCGTACGAGAAATGTCAGTACTTGGTATTAGACCGGAAAATATCAACAGTGAATTCAAGTCTTAAGAAAAGGGCCAAAATTCCAACATTTTGTCGGTTTTTTGCTGGTGGATACATGCCCCAATTACCCGGCAAAAAACAATAAACATTTTCAGGCCTGAACTCATCGCTGAAGGTACTGACTGACCGCCGAAACGGGCCGACATTTTCTATTAACCACTGAATTTTCTTTTAGAGTTAGGCGCTTAATTCAGGTCTAACAAGAGAGTTGAACACCTATTTGAAAATTCATAGACATTTTAGGTCTGAGTCAATGTAAAACTTCAGGTTCAAACCACCTGCTTAAAAGTTCTGGCGGTGTTTCGATATTTCCCGGACATTTAATAGCCCATCAGAAAATTTAATCAGCGGTTACCACGGTCTACACGCTCCTGTAGACAACGCGTAAATTATGTAAACAATGTCGACAGTGTAGATAATGTCCCAGCAGAATTTTGTTCAGCTTTTTGGTTCGGGAGTGAAGAATCCAGCTATGACAAATAAGACCCGAACAATTCATCAGTGAAGTCAGGCTTGATCTGTTCACGACTGAACCGTTCTGTCTTTAACGAATTGTCAGCGCTGACAATTTCAACAGTCCATTCAGTACTTGATTATAACTTGTTGGATTTATGCTGTCGGATATAAATAAAGCTCAGAATGTTTACAGCTGAATTCGCAGCAGAAACTTTTATGTCTGCTGTTCCAACTTATTTTTTATATTGAACTGCGAAACTATTCTACTGGGCATATACATATGTATAAGTCTGTGTGTAGTGCACAATCTCTATCTTTTCAAAGTTATGAAAGAATGAATGGAAATCCTTACAAATATGCTTCTTTATTTCTTTCTTTGCTTTCTTTCTGTCTTTCTTTCTTTCTGTCTTTCATTCTTTCGAATGCATTGAAAAATGCTTTCAGCAGCAGCAGCGCTAACTATTTCTTGCATTTTCCTTTCTTTTGTAGGTTTTTGTTCCCGCCTCCTTTTCTATTATTTTAAATCCTTCTTTGAATGGAAACTTTTTCATTATTACATTTTTTGTATGTTGCTACTTTTTTGTTGCTTTGATGTTTTATTTTTTCCTATTAATTTTAAAGGAACAAAACAAAAATCAAAACAAGCACGAAAACACCGTCGATCCGAACGACTATTTTAAGTGCACCACAATTGAAAATATTAAAAAAAAAAAAATATTTTTAAATAACAAATTTTTACGAGTATAATAAAAATGCTGCCGATCATGAGCCACCCCAATTTGATTGCGATATTACTTTTTGATCTTAACTGAGTTCTTAGAATAGGAGTTTTAATATAAGACTTAACGCTTATTTTTAAGATTGCTACTCTTAATTTATTTTTAGTCGGACTGACTCAATCTAGAATCAAGCCCGATCGTGCTGAAATAGAGATTGCGATATTTCTTTAAGTGTCTATCGAAAAAGCCACAAAATTAAAACGATAGTAGACAGTTCATTATTTAAAACAAAACCGGGTACTTTTAGCTTATTTAATAATAGAATTGAATACTTTATTTTCACCTGGCCTGATGAAAGAATATAATGAAGTCTCCTAAGATTGCTCCAAATGTAAAAATAGTTTCATCGTTTTTAAAAAAGCACATCTATGCTTATAAATGGATGTTTTTATTGTCCGATAAGGGGGAGGGGGTTTATATAGGGGGTAGTCTTGGACCGATCACGACCATTTTTTGGTGAGTAGTTTTGAGTTACAAAATGTTAAACACGGAATTTGAGCTGAGACTATTTTTATTAATTTGTTTCCTCCAAAAAAAGGGAATTTCGTAAGAAAGGTGGGAGTAGTTTTGTTTCGATCTTGCTCATCTTAGAACTCTACCTCCATGATGCAAGTTCTGGATTCTTACGAATTCCACAATGTGATCCAAGCGTTCTCCATCTGACGCTCCATCCTAAGTTCTTTCTTGAGCATTTTCTTTCCAATGCGACCAAACTTTTACCCAAACGCAATAGGTTCTACTGGCGGTGGTGCATAATAACATATGATTTTGGTACCCGGTCCTCAAACAATTCAAATAACCATAACAAAACTCGAATAATAAAATTGACTCAATGGCAAATGGTAATCGCTTTCCAGTCTGGATTCACTCGAGTCAGACATAAAGCTTATTCATTTTTACATATCCGACATTATATATTATGTATGTATATGATTTTAAAGAATCCAATCAAGTTCGTGTATTATTATTCCAAAATATAGAAACCATATACACCAGTTAACCGTTATCTGTAAAAAAAAACAATCTTTGTAGTCAGTCTTATATACATATTGTATATTGTAGATTTTAAAGCTTGCAGCTGGGCGTTTCTATACTAGAGGTATTCCCTTAAATGCGTTAACTGGAAAACTCGAGAAAGTTGCAAACCATTTCTCGGTAACAATTGGGAAATTAATCAATTTGACAGTTCATTCATACGTCATTTTAGTACTTTTTGCAAATGAAAACATCGCATCAGTTGCTTTTCCTTTGATTTTTTTAAATTTATTAACAAGTTTTTTGACAGGTTATAGCTTATTTTCTACCGGAAATGTACTCTTATTGTTCTACAAATACGCAACTTGAAGTGAAAAAGTTAACTTTTTCATGGCATTTGTAGATTTTTTTTACATACAGGCAACACTAAAACAAACGAGCAACTTTTCGAGGCTGTTTCATTTTTCCAGGCTCGCAAGCTTGCGAAGTTTTCGAGGCATTTTCTCGTTTAAGGGAATGCCCCCAATTCTGAAATTGCAAACAAAACGCTTTTCTTTTGCATTTCCATTTGTTGTTTCCATTTGTTCGTCATCTTTTGTCTGTTATTCTTTGTATTGTTTTTATTATTGCAGTTGAAATTTGTAAAGGAAGGCCTGACGCGGGCGCGGTTGGTCAAAATGGAAACGAAAGAGACGCTGTGCACATTTCAATTGGTAAATGCCTTAAAAATAAAATTGTACAAAGTACACAGAAGAGAGAAAAGACTACATTTGACGTCCTTCTGTTTTCAATTTTATTTATAAAAAAAAACACGAAGAGAAGGACAGTTTAATAAAAAAAATAAGTCACGAGTTATTGTTCTCCATACAACCCACACATGCATCCTCTGGATGTTCTCTCAACTTGATATTTGAATGGCTGTATTCGAAAGCAGTTGGACAAACAGCATGAAAAATTTAATTTGCCTGCGCAATCGACTTGTCAATAATCAATAAATAAAATCGAAAATGTAAAATTTAAAATTGTCCGGCATCACTGCAAAACGAACTTTTGCATATAAATCGTTTAATTAATTAACGATTATTGGCAAGGAGTGGGCGGGCTGAGATGTGTGCATTTCAAATTTTTGAGGCCGTTAATAAATTCTAAGCGATATTTTAATTTCACGTTAACACTTAAAGAAAAAACATTAGTATACTTTTCTAAATAGATATTTTGTGTTCTTTTCGAAATTTAGTATTTCGTTTTATTTCTTTTTTCATACAATAACTGAAAGAACGAAACATTTGCTGCACTTTCTATTGCCGACGGCGGGGTTGAATGTTGAATGTTTCATATAAAATCAGTTGGTTATAATCCGTGCGTTAGACGAGAATAAATAACGTCTTTCAGTCGCTATTCAAACGTCGAGCAAGAAAAACTTTACGGTGATATTTCGTTCATGTACTGAAAAAAAATTGACGAAAACGAATAGCAATGTTTCGTATGCCACAATATTTAATCTATGTAAATGTATATGTATACAAAGTAATGTTTCCTTCTATCCATCTTTCTTTCCGTCTTTGCACCCTATGCACCTCTAAACCATTCATCCAATTGCGAAATTTTGGTGAGTTGCTGTGCTCACGTCCGGAAAGGTTTTGGGCGCAATGAAAGCTGTCATGCCCACTTATAACGCCCACAATTTGTAAAATAAAGTAAAAATATAGCTAATAAAAATCTGAAAGTTGGAATTTGAGTTTGTATGGTCATAATGGAACAACTTTAATAAAAATGGACATGGTTGAAACAGTTTGGATCAAGTTTTAGGCCACTAACATAGTTAAGAACTTGAAGCGCTATGTATGAAACCAAGGAATAATGGGATATATTTAATCTTCCACGCCCACTTATTACGTACACAATTTGTAAAATTAAGTGATAATATTCGATTATTTGTCCTTAAAATAAGGCAGAAAACTAAGACAAAAATCGAGGTGAGTTCGCTCAATTTGCGTTTTCATTTCAAATTTCCTAACCTTATTATTCAACCATGGTTCCAGCATAGATAATCAGTTCAAATTCGTTATTTAACATTTAAGTGGTCACAACAAAATTTTAATAATTAAATACTTCAAATCAATTGTATTCAGATGGAGTAAAAAAATGAGAATTTTCGGTTTGATTTATGAATTTTAGCGATAACTTTCGTTAACGGATCGGTTTGATTCAAGATCGTATATCTTGAATTTTGACATATAGGATATACAACGAAATTCTTATATACTATACATCATGTAAGAAACAAGGTCAGGGGAATTCCTTAAAAAAGATACATTTTGTTAATCAAAAAAACCACACTTGAGTACAAAATACTCAATTAGTTAATAGTTAATTCGAAGTTGAATTTTTTGCTCATTTTTGATTTTTTTGACTATCATTAAAAAGTTAATTAACTCGAGTTAAATTTCTGACGTTAATGCAAGTTAGTTAAATAAAAAAAGAAAAATTAAAAAGTAAAATTAATAACAAAAAAGGAAAAATTAAAAAGAGAAAGTTTTATAGATATTGCCTTCATATAAAAATGTATTAACAATTTCTGCCAGTGTTGCAGTGAATCGCTTGTTTTCTACGTGCAAGGACATCTTACGATAAGAGCAAGGAAGACAAAACATTGAAATGTTGCTCTTTGTAAAAGGCAAAAAATATCAATTTTATACAATAAAATATTCAATATACTCGTACTATGTTCAGTTGATAAGATAAGATTTATTGAACTTATACGTTAACTTTTCCACGAGTTATCGCAGATAAATTTTTATTTAACTTTTTTTTCGGATTAACGAAGTTAAGTTCTTAATAAACGCTGCCGACCTATGGATAAAACAGAAAAGAATATTCCAAACTGATTCCAAGTGATAAGTAAAGTAAATCTTAAAAATGTGCTTTACTTCCCAGCTTTGAGGTAACGTCTTCACTCAATGACAATTTGAATAATGAGGACTGTTTGTTGTCTTCGCATTTAAAAGGCACTTTAAAGAACTACAGCACAATATAGCAAAAAGATTAAAAACAAAACAAAACAAAGACGAACAAAACAAAACAAAACAAAAAGTACGTGTAAATTCTATACTTTTCATATGCAAATTCTGCCCAAAGGCATTTTATACGTTTTCTGCATGCCTAATGTGCTCCAGCTCTCACTCTCAGCCGACCTGGGATCAAACGAACGAGTCAAACGTTAACGATAGCGCCGCCATAGGATGGGCAGACATACTCGTCCTTGCACTTGTGACCTTACGGTGTCGCCAAAAAATAGTTGAATACAATTCCGTTATATAGCAATTCAGCATTCATTGTGCGTCCGCATGCGCTAAAGTGCTGAATTGACAATTATTAATATATAATAAATGAATAAATGTAGTCTTTGTATTTGTCGATTTTTTTCATATACTCTCGTATGTGCTGTGGCTCTCATACATAGGGTAATAAAATATTTTTTGTTGACTTTACGTCCTTATGTTTAAATTTGAATTTTTGTTCTAAAACAAAACAAAGTTTTTTTGTATTCAAAAAATAAACATTTATTTTTTGTAAAAGAGATAATGTCTTTAATAGGTAATAAATGATTGCTTCTTCTTTTTACATTACCTTACTTGATTAGAAATTCTGTATTGATTTACCATTCTGTCTCTTATATGTATACAAGAAATCATATGAATTAAGTAAATAAATAATGGCAAAGCTTTCAAGACCCCCACGAATACCTATTAAAAAAGAAGGTGCTTGTTTACCTTTATTTCTCTACTATCTTATAGTTCCCATAAATTGATTGCAACCACTTCAGATATATGGTGACAAGTACCACCAAACAAAATTTTACTACCGTAGTATTCAACCTCTCCGGTTATAGCATTAAAATTGTGGTACTTTCTTACTATTAATTAAAGTGGGCGTAAAAGATGTGGTTACTCAAAAATTAAAAAAAAAAAAAAAGTCTTTCATACAATAGTTAGGGTAATCACAGTTTTATCAGAAGTTATGATTTCAAAACTTATGCAATATGCTGTATGATAACTTTGAGCACCCCGCATAACACCCATCATAACTTTGTTTTTGCATATGGAAGTGAACTCCCATATTCAATTCCGAAGTCGGTCGTAAAATTTTCACGGCTCATAATTAACTAAAGTCGACTCGCAAATTGTAACTAATTGTAGCCAAAACTTCGTTAACGATATGGAAATGTTGTTCAATAATTAGATTTAAAAAATGAGTAACAACAAAAAAAAAACAGCTTCCAAATTTAAATAAAACACTTTTCATTATGGATATACAAATGCATAAAATTTGTAAAGCAAAGAGCATCTGCCCGCTGAACAGCTGATTAGAATAGCACATGGTCTGAAGTGTGTCACTTGTAATACATATAATTTACTTTTGTATGCAAAAACAAAGCAAATTCAAATATGCAACTATGATAAAGCATAAGTTATGCAAATCATAAGTTATGAGGGTAAACATGCTTTAACGGCGAGTACCCTCACAGTTGCATCGCGATTCTGAGATAATGTTATATATTTATAAATTCACATTTTCTACAAAATACGGAAATTTACCTTCGGCGAATGTGTAAAACAGTCTCCGCATTTTATGAGGGTGGTCCGATAAGTACTTAGCTAACAAAAGATATACTTGACGATTCTCCAGCTTCTTTAACCCGTCTGAAAAATATATATATATATTATCAAGGTCCGCAAAGTAGGCTTCAATCGGGCAATTTAGCCTTAGTACTTATTGAACCACCCTCGTATATATATTGTATATAAAATATGTTATATATAAAATATAAACGTTCATTCTTAAGTCTTGGAGTTTTTAAGGTTCTTAAAGTCCTCGATTCGGTTGACACTTTTATAAAAAGCTTCCAGTGGAATTTCTCAAGAACTAGAACTAGTTCCTCCTGATGTTTTTTTTTCCATAATTAAATTGAATATTAATCAACTGGTCGTATGATTCAAAAATATCTGCTAGCGCGTTTGCTATACCAGATACTGAACTAAAATCTGAAGAATTTCTGTAGTTCAGACTTACCTGTGTTAAAAGTCTTTCTCGTATGAGTTGTAGTTGTTGTATCATTTCGTTGACTTTGCGTTCTTTGTATTGCACTATGCTATCGGCATTTCGGTTGCTGGTTTCCATTGAGTCACGAGATTTTTGCGATGGCAAAGTATATTCACTAAGTAAAATTAAATTGTAAAAGAAACCGAATTACTTTTGGCTTACAACTACGAACATCTGATTACTTGCTTATAAGTTGTATAAAATTATTAACTTAGTTGGTAAATCTCAGAATACTCTTCAGTTTGGCAATGTTGCCAAATTGTGTGTAGAATTCTATAATTCGGCATATTCCAAATTTCTTGAAAATGAGTTTTTGGATTAATTTTAAAGAATTGACCATCATAAAGAATCCATTTGCAGAAAAATGGAGTGGAATGCCCCTCAAACGATTAAGATTGAATGGGTTTAAATGTAAGTACGACGTAGCTGATTTTAACGAAGTGAAAGTGTAAAAAAAATTAATTTAAATAGTTTAATATCAAATTCAATATTTATCACTTTAGTAATAAGACAATGCTGCTTAAATGGGCGTGATCGGATAAGAACCACGCCCACCTCCCGTACAAACTATCACTTTCTGAAAGTAAAACAAATATTAAAAGTAGTAACAGTGTAAATAACCAGTTCAAATTCGGTATTTAACAGTTTGGTAGTAACACAAAACTACCAGCCAAAAAGGGGCGTGATCCGATAAGAAAAACGCCAACTTATAATTAAGACATGTAGCACTTATGTGCTTATAGAGCACAATTTTTGATGTCACTGAAATGGCAGAGGGTATATGAGAAGATAATACTCTTACTAGTTTTCTTTGAAGTTGTGTAAAGTCAAAAGTCTTTCTCGATAAGCTAGTTACGATTCAAGACTTGAAAGCCAAAGGAACTCGCGTAATTCGCTAGATCCCTGTAACAATGCTGGAAAGCGTTACCGAAAATTGAACCTTCCGAATAGACTAGCAACAACATAGAGACGTGGTCAACAATAGAATGAAATAATTTTTAGAAAGTTAATTTCAGAGATTTCTCTTTCAGGTCATAATGAAAATTCCGACATCCAGTTCTATTTTAAATGTTTTAATTATAATAAAATAAAAAAAAGGTCTAATTTATAATCACATCACAAGAAGATAATACATATATGTATATACACTCGTAAAAATTTATGTCCCTTAACTTTATTTATTTCTATCTTTCTAAGTCCCTATGCGCGTCTAAACTATTTATCCGAATGCTGTGCTCACGCCGAGGATGGTTTTGGGCTAAACAAAAATTACCACGCCCACATATTACGCTACTAATCTTAAATTTGGCATCTGAGTTTTTGTGGGGTCAATGTCGACAGCTTGACCAAAAATTGGCTTGATTGAATGAGTTGAACGCTCACTTTAAGAAATAGGTCCGATCAATTTTACGCTCATCACTATAGCTCAAGAACTTAATGCGTTATATAGGCAATATGTAAAGGGATGTACTAGGAAGAAAAATATGGTATACAAACCTAAATATGGTATATATCACGCCCACAATTTATTTAATTAAGTGAATATTTTCAACTACATTGCTAATATTAATCCGCTTACTAATTGTCTTTTACATATTTTTATATTTAAAACAAAATCCGGGCAACGGCGTGTATTATAAGGCAAGTATGTTATATAAATTATTGCATTCGATTAACTAATTAAAAATAAATAAATTTTTATTTAAGTTAAATATGTGCGATAGATGGCGCCACATACAGTTGTTGGCCGGGTCACGTGCCAGCCATTTGCAAATATCAACAATGAGAATGTGGACCTTGATATTATGCTCGGCACACACACATTACCGTGTGTACAAAACATATGTACTTAACCAATTGCGCACAGCTACAAATTTAATCGAATTGAACCTTTATTGATATCGATACCGACAGTTGTAAAATCCCACTAAACCATGCCGTAAGACAAACATAACATAACACAACATATCCAAAAAATATTTGAAGCGCAACGGTAGCATTATTCAATTGCCAATTGTAACGAAGGTAGATGCTAACTGGCTGATTTTGGCAAGACCAAGCTGCACTTGCCATTTGTTTATGTCTTGAGGATGAGGATGAGGACGAGGGTATAGTCGTTCTAACTGTTTTGTTGTATATTTAAAGTAATTTTCTAAATTGGATTGGTTTCCGCTTGTGAACCTTTTCCGTTTGTTCTGTTCTGTTCTGTTCACGTTTAGCGAGACTGTCAAAACTTATTTTATTTATTAGCGTCAATGTAGAAATCCGTTTCTTTTTACAGCCGGAATGTGTCGGTGACGGTGGTTCACGGCACAGTACTTAAATAAAGGCATGTATTACGTGAACAGAAACGCTATTGTACCTACTGATGTCCGGTTTACACTATACCACTTTGTGTCCCAATTCGATTATATAAAGGCTTTGATTTTTAAATTGCTGCAACATCAAAGCGAAAATCTCTCCTGACAATATTAAATATTTAATCATACTATAGAATCGGTCATTTTTAAAGAATACCAGTAAAAGGGAATGTTCGGATACATACATATATAATAAAGCTCAAAGCCCTGATACAGTTTAAGAAAAAAAATTTTTAACCTACTAAAATGTAATGTATTATAATGTATATTTATATTGGCCGAATGTTTGTAACGTAGAGAAATACTCAAGATAGATATATACATATATAAATATTCTTGCTCTGAATCAAAAACTGAATCGATTTAGCCATGTCCATCTGTATGTCCATCTGTCTGTCTGTCTGTCTGTCTGTCTGTCTGCCATCTGTTAACACGATAGCGAGAGAATTGTTAGAGATATTAAGCTGAAATTTTGTGCACTAGTTGCTCTTATGTCGTATTTTGGAACCAATCCGCCTATGACCACGCCCAATATTACAAGAAATACTGATTTTTTGTTTACACGATATGAGATATTGGGTTGAAACTTTGTTCAAAATTTTCTGTTGTGCTTGGGAACAACTGATTAAATTTTGGAAACGATTAGGGCGGTCCATATTTTTTATAAAAATATTAAATAATTCCCTTAAATCTTTAATAGGTTCTTTTGGTACAAAAACGAGATCTTAAATAAGTAGAGTAATCTAATTAGGATGGTTCACGATTTATAAAATTAGGGTAGTTCAAGATTTTTTTTTAATATCATTACTAACCATTCTTATTAGATTGTGGTATCGGTATGACCGACTATAATTTCTTACTTGTTTTATTGGAAGGAGGCGTCTTTGAATCCAATCCAACTTACTTGGCAGAGCTTTCGCCCAATTTTGCTAATCTTATCTACACATGGAGAATACAAGGTTGTTTAAGCTCGGACTCGCACAATCCACGATCATATTCGTAGGCTTTGCTATGGTTAAGTGAAATGATAATAATGAGTTGAAGAAGTGGGTTTTGTGAACTACTCCAGCACTACTAAAGAACAAAAACTATTTATTTTATTTATAAATGTAAAGATTTCTCGCATTACTTTTGGTACACGCGCAAAAGTACTGTGTGTGACGTTGTTGTTGCGCTTTTCATTCTAATCGGAATTACTGGTTGCTCCTCCTCGATTTAGTCTCATCAATATTTGGTTTATCGTTTTTGAGTCAATTACTGTTTAGTTTGCAAACATCGCATGGAATCATCCAAATGAAATGGCATGGGCATGGGCTTGAGTTTTCTTGCGTCATGGTCATGTAGTCATACCCTATTATCGAGAGAGAGAGAGAGAGAGAGTTTTCAATTATTCAGCAACAATCACGAAAACGACTAAATTGAAGTTAGCCTTAGTTAGGCGCATGAGCGTAAGCACGTAGAGACCGACCGAAAGGGGCGCGCTTTCCTCCCCCTGCACTCAGAATTATTGATATGTATTTATGTAGACTATTTTAGCTTGGCTTTAAAATGTTGTTTACATGTTGTATGTGCCGAATTACAAACTTAAATCTGTACTTATACATATTATGTACTCGCTAGGTAGAAGTTTGCAGCGTACAGAAATACCCAAACCAATTATAAATATATAGAAATATTCAAAAATGAATCAATTTAGCCAAGTCGGACCCACTGTCCTTATTAACATGATAACGTGAGAACCTTTAAAAATATTGGATAGAAATTTTTTAGAGTTCGCTTTGAACTGATGAATTTTTTTTTTTATATCGGACTTGAAGTTTTTCAAAATATATTGATGACATAAACATTTATATATCAATCGTGAATATTACGCTATGGTAAAAACATTTACCCAATCACAATGGGTGCTTCACTGAGTGCTTCATTAAAAATTCCTCCCACCTAAGTTGAATCTAGTTAAGCTCGTTATATTGTATGTAAAAAAAAGTGCTTACAAAATATTTCCGTCCAATTCAGTGGCTCGAATTTTTAATGACAATATCCGGACTGTTTGTTCTCCTAACCGGATTTTACCTCTTCTTCTCGTCTAAACTCGGAGTTTAATATCGCAGCGGTGTGCGATAGACAGCATTTGGTAGTACGTCTGTCTATAGGAGCTTAGGTAGGCGAATATTAATTAAAACTGAAACCGTTACCAAGTATTCTTTCATATTCGTTGTATTCGTGCCGAAAATTTAATTATTTGAAAATGTTCGTTATACGAGGAAAAGTGAAAAGTTGAAAACAAAAAAGTCATGCCGACTATTACAAATGCACCACATTTTTACATATCACAATCAAATTAGGATGGTTCATTATGATATTTAAAAAAAAAAAACAAACAAAATAATAAATCTTGAACCAACCTAATTTCATACATATATATTTTATATATATAAAATCCAGTTAGTTCTGAAACTAAAACATGTGCCAGATGAAAGTCGTCCAAGTTAACCTTAACTTTTGCATTTCAACACAGAATCTTTAGCGTCAAATAATTGTCGAACAACAGGTCGATCCTGCCCCTCCTGTGCTACATAGACAGTTGTAAGGGGACGTCTAAAGCTCCAACCAAAGAAAAACAAAAATAAAAAATGAAGCCAGTTCCAACAAAATTGTTTCTTCGTATTTGATAACAGAAATGATAATTTTGGATTGACTACGTTTGGTTTTCATCATTCACTACACAATCGGAAGGCTATGTGGTCCAAACTTTACAATATTTACAATATCACCCGCACACAAAAGTTTTAACATACCTTATTGTATTGGAAGTGGGCGGCGTTGGTGTAGTTGACTTTTTCATTTTGCATAATATGGCAATATCATTATAACAGTCCGATGTTGTTGTTGTTGTTTGCAATGTAGTTGCTAATGTTGGTGACATTGGATTTTGAGTCGAACCAGCTGTTGTCGTCATAAAAGTGGTCGCAGAACCAATCGCTGCAACATTGGACAATATTAGCGGATAGATGCGCGTCCTATTGGTTAGACGCTTGACAACATCGTCCATAGACGGTTTAATATCAATGGCAACATCAGCACCAGTAATTGCACTGTTGAAGATGCCATCAGCAACACATTTCTCGTTGTTATAGATATTATTAATATTACTGTTATTTTTATTATTATTATTATTGATTTTATCTTTATTATAATTATTATTTTTAGTGTCATTATTATTGTTTTTATTGTTATTACTGTTGTTGTTATTATTATTTATATTATTACTATTATTATTAAAATTATTGTAACTATTATTATTTTTACTATTGATATTATTATTATTAATATTATTATTGTTATTATTATTATTATTATTATTATTATTATTATTATTATTATTTATATTATTATTATTATTATTATTATTATTATTATTATTATTATTATTATTATTATTGCAGTTGTGTTCGAAAAAGCATTTGCTCTCATTGTCACCAACATCACAGGCAAAGCTGTGACAATTGTTCAATTTGGTAAGATTTTTTGCCAACTCATTTATATTGCTGCTGTGCAATAAATCCTTTTTTGTTTTCATATCCTGACCGTTGTTATGACTTATTTGCTCAGCTTTAAAGTACGTCACCGATACTGTTGTTGTTGTTTCAGCAGTTTTTACGTTTCGGTTCTCGTGGTCATCATCATCATCATCAGTTAGATTATCATTTTCACGCTTAATCAGTAAAATTTCGTTGTTCTGTGCTAATGGAATCGTCGTTGACGTTAAACCGTTACTGTAATTGCAATTATCACTGCTGCCGGTGCCTGTGCCGGTGCCTTTAGCAACAATGCTGTCAAAAAAATTGTTCTTCTGCTTCAATTGCAAATGATTATAATTGGTTTTACTGATTTGATTATTGTTATTGCTGGCATTTGTATTGTTCGATTGCGCATTACTCTCACCCAAATTGCATTTGAAAAACACTTTACTAGGATCGCAACAATGACTTGACCGTTTCGCACGTTTTTTAGGTGGCGATATTGAGCCAACATCACGCAGCTGAAAGTTTTTAAGTAAACCAATCATTTACATTGAATTTAAACATTAGGTATGTATATGATATCGTTTATTATCGTTTGGAAGAAACAAATCGGATGCTGCCGAAAATTTGCATAAGGAGGAAAATATTCAACAAGCTGCACAGTGATTTGACCAAAACGCAAAACGTAAAAACAAAAACTACTAAGAGAATTAACTTCGGCAATGCCGAAACGTAAATACCCTCAACCATTTCAGGTGACATCAAAAAAAATGCTTCTTCTTCTAGCACACATAGAAGAACCATATACAAGGGATCACACCCATTTTGGGTTTGTCGTTTTGTGTAGTTACACAAAAAAAAGTGTTAAAAAACGAATTTTAATTTGAACCTTTGTTTTCAAAATATATTGATATTTCTACACAAAATCTAATTATATCAGATATATATTATCATCTATAATTATCTATGTATGTAAATATGTTGTTTGTTTTTTTTTTTTAATTGTACAATACGCGCGTCTAAACCATTCATCCGATTGAGATGAAATTTTGGAGAGCTGCTTTGCTCACGCCCACCTAAGACGTCCACAATTTGTGGAATTAAGTAAAATTTGATCGATTAAATTTGTTTTCTGAATTTGTATACGATCACTGTCGATAACTTCACCGAAAATAGGCGTGGTTGCATTAATTTATCGCCCACCATCGACACTTAAATTTGCTATGATGGAAAGTTTCGCTAGTTAACTATTTTATACAAATTTCTATTCAAAACAAAACCCGGAAACGCTGGGTACTTTAAGCGAGTAAGTATATCTCTCGTTGTACCCGATGCGTTAGTGAAATTAGATCGATTGTGCGTTTTAGATCCAGCTGTGGCCATATCGTATGCGAAATGTTGCATGTACTACTACTCCTCATCCATCTGGAGTTAGTTGCCTTGATAGAAATCTATCGAGTTAGAAGTTTACATGTTGATAGAGGAATGCCATATTTTTTTGGATAGAATTTCTTTTGTTGTAACCAGTGGAGCGAGTTCATCGACTCTACACCATCATAAGAGAGGTGAGAGAACTCCAACGGTGGAACACCTCAACTCTCTCAACTGATCTTTGAGCATAAGTGGATCAAAGCCAAATTCACTCCAAGATCAGACAATGCATTGGTAATGGCATGTGGTTCGAACTTGTTAAAGGCACCGTCAATATCAAGAAAAGCTATTAAGTAAATTCACTCAATTGTAAAGATCTTTCTATAGTATAGACTAAAGAGTGGAGTGCGATATCCGCTGAATTACCCTGTAAATAGGCATATTGAGAAGGCGATTATCTACCAATTTCTGCCTGAGGCAGAGATCTATAAACTTTTCTAGAAATTTCAACAAAGGATCCTTGGGATGAACGTGTGAAAATTTTCCTGGCTTTCCACAATCTGGGAGTGTGATTGAGATCTAGACTGCATCTGTATATTGTCAGTAGCCAGGGACATTTTAAATTTTACCATTTTTCTGAATATAGATCGAAAAATCTCTTCCGGTCTAGAGGACTTGACGGTTTTGACCATTTTCGCTTAGTTTAGATAAACATTTTGAGAGGATTTTTCGAAGTCTGATGGCCTCAGATGTTTCTGCGACATCATCTCAAAACTACTTCCAAAATGCGTTCCTTAGATTCCTTGCCTCTTGTTTTTTTTAGGGATATTTTACAATCATTCCAAGCTTCAGTAGTCCTATACTATTTGGCCTCAATAAATACTTTCCGACATCTATTACGTAGTTCTTCTATTACAGCTATCCACCAGAGAGGCCTCTTCTCACCCATGAACTTAATGGGCCGATTATTAGTATAGGTTTTATAAAATTTGTCTCACCTACCTAATACGCCTACATTGTATGAAATTAAGTAAAAATATCCGATTACTTATCTGATATTGCTTTTAAAAATTCGGTGTTTGAGTTTGTTTGGCTACAGCCGAAAACTCTTCCTAAATAGAGGGTGTTTGGATCAATTGAAGGTAAGTTTTTGAAAGAGGTCGGATCGGATCTATTTTATATAGAAATGGATCTGGAAAATAATAAAAATATGCGGTAGAATAGTAAAAATCAATTATTGATTTAGAATCGCAGAAGAAATTAACTAGCTTCAATAAATTTTGAATTTGTAATCCTAGTCAAATCACTTCTGTTGTGCAACTTACGCAACCTTATGTAGTTTTACCAACTTATGAACGTTCGCAGCCCTGTTATTAATATAAGTTATTTGTATAAAAGTAACGTAGGCAACACTATTTTGTAAATCCGCCATTCTTTAAATAAACGCTAAAGTGAATTGAAGCTCGGTTTACAAATCAGATGTGGGGTGAAATTCCCTAAGGCCAATTTAAAAAAAGAAAAGTTAAATTACACAAAATGTCGAGTCGCGCTACCAAGCAGAATTTTATAGACGCTCTGCTGGCCATGGACGTGGACTTCTCGCCGACGGCTACTTTGGCGCAGCTGAAGAACCTATACGAGCTGAAGCGTCTCGAAATCGAGGCTACCGACAATGAAGTCGCAGGTGACGAAACCGAGGGCGGTACAAGGTGCTCGCCGGAAGACGATTTTTTGGGTTTCGAGGAAGGCGTATCTGGCACTGATGTTTCGCATTTTGCTGCCGCGAATGCCGCTAAGGCGAACCTTTTGGTGGACGCCTTAACGCCGTCAAATTCCGTTTATAAAGGCAAGGGCGCTGCTACAAGGTCCGTGACTGCCAATAATGACGATGCCAAGTTGCAAAAATGTGCCGTTATGTCTGCCGATGCCGTTAATGCCACGCGGCAAAAGGGAGCCGTTAGTTCTGCCGCCGACGCTGACGCCGCCGATGACGATCCATTCGCTGCCATTTTGCGAGAAGACGCCATTTTGAATGCCGCCGGTGATGAGGCCATTAGCACTGCGATTGACGAGGAGCTGAAAATGCTTAGAAAACGGAGAGAAATTTTGCAACTGAAAAAAGAAATCGCCGAATTGGAAGGCGGCACGCCGCCGCCGTCGCGCCGAGAAAATGAACACCGGCCGGACTTCAGCGAAGTCGAGCACGCCCTTCCGAAATTTGGAGCCGACGATGTGACGCACTCGGTCCATGATTTTCTTCGCGACTTCGACGAAATTATGGACACTGTAAATGCCGGAGAGCAGTTCAGGTTTCTAAGCCTTCGTCGGTCGCTGACCGGTACGGCGCGCCTAATTCTACGGACGGGAGAGGCAACGAGTTTCTCCAGCTTGAAGCGTGCGCTCGTAAGCGAATTTGGTTCTGCTGTCAGCCGTCATGACGTCTACCAGATGATGGCACGCAGACGGTGGCATAAAAATGAGGAGTCGCTGCACCACTACATCCTCACCATGCAGGCTTTGGCGAAGCGGTCCGATGTTAGCGAGGCGGAAACCATCGGCTTCATAATTGAAGGCATAGGCAGAAATGTGTCGAATGTCAGTCTGCTGATGGGGTCCAGGACGATTGCTGAATTGAAGCAGCTGGTTAGCCGCTACGAACGAAGCTACCTCCAACAATTGCCTGGCACTACTTCTTCTCGCAACGCAACTTCCGCTGCTTCCGCTGTCCGATATCCTGCCGTTCGTCATGCCTCGGCCGCTGTTCCTGACGCTTCCAATCCGCTTTCAATAGTGCCGAGGCCAGCCGTTGGCGACGCTGTTCGGTGCTACAACTGCTCAGAGTTGGGGCACATGAAGCCGAAATGTCCTTACGAGTTGCGCCAAAACGGGTCATGTTTCCGGTGCTGGCAAGTAGGTCATCATCACCAGCAATGCAATAATCCGAAGAAAAAACTTAAGGCTATCATTGCACGACATGCCGCTGCCGTTGACGAATTTGCTGGGGACGAAAGCCCAACCCGGTGCCTGAGTTCTCTTAATTTAGTGAGTATTTCTTTTGATGTAAGACAGGGAATTGCAAGTTATATAAAAATATTTTCTCTTTTTGACACCGGTAGTCCAATTAGTTTCGTGAAGAATAGCTGTGTCCCGAAAGAATTCCGTAATCCATCGACTATGCCGCTATTGAATTACAGAGGCATGGGCGGACGGAGACTCGAGATTCTGGGTGAAATTGACTGCGCAGTTAGGTTCGAAAATCAATGTCATTTATTAAAAATAAATATTTTGCCTGATGAGGCCATGTTAATGCCTGTTGTTTTGGGGCGAGATTTCTTAAAGAAATTTAGCATTAAGCTGTATAAAACTGTACTAAGATACAATAAAAAGAATTTAATGAAAATAAATGAAGTCGAAATAAAAACAAAAACTTGCAATCCTTTGTCAATTAATTTATTGTCAGCTTTAGGTCAACATAATTTATTGAAAACCGATAATATGAAATGTAATGGAAAGATAACACCATCCGTTATGGCTGCTGAATCTTTTAATGTAGAATGTGATTTCAAAAGTAATGAAATCTGTGACGTGCCGAATATATTTAATATTAATATTGCTTCTGACGTTGAAGAATTTGATATCGATTTCAAACTAGAAAAACTTTTCCGTGCCGAACTTAAGGAAATAATTTTAGATTCTTATGGAAGAAATAGTAAAATGCGAGTCGATCCTTTAAAGTACGAAATGAAAATTCATTTGACTACGGACATTCCTTTTTATTGTTCGCCTAGACGCCTGTCGTTTACAGAGCGTGGAAAGGTTCAAGAAATTTTGAAGGAGTTGGAATCAGACGGAATAATACGCCCTAGCAATTCGCCATATGCTTCCGCTATAGTTCTGGTAAAAAAGAAGAATGGACAGGTACGTTTGTGCGTTGATTACCGGGGTCTTAATAAAATAACTGTTAGGGATAACTATCCATTGCCACTAATAGACGACTGCATAGAATATCTCGAAGGGAAAAAGTTTTTTTCGGTTTTGGATCTGAAGAGTGGGTTTCATCAAGTTAGCATATCCCCAGAATCAATTCCGTTAACTGCATTCGTTACGCCTAGTGGGCAGTATGAATACTTAAAAATGCCGTTTGGATTAAAAAATGCGCCGTCAGTATTTCAACGATTTATTAACTGCATATTTAGGGATTTGATTGACGATCGAAAAATTATTGTATACATGGACGATATACTGTTGGCAACTTCCGATTTTGCAGAACATAAAAATTTGTTACAAAAGGTGTTATTACGAGTTTCGCAACGCGGTTTAAAACTAAATATTTCTAAGTGCCGGTTTGGTTATGAGAATATTGAATATTTAGGATATTCCGTCTCCCCTTCCGGAATAGCACCAAGTGAGTCACATATAACAGCTATTAGGAAGTATCCAATGCCGGGCAATAGGAAGGAACTGCAGTCTTGTCTAGGGTTATTCTCATATTTCAGACGATTTGTTCAGTCGTTTTCACGTATTGCTAAACCACTGTTAAACTTATTAAAGAAAACCGAAGATTACAATTTCGACGAGCAGTGTGTGGAATCATTCAATGAATTACGTACTAAACTTACGAAGGCACCCATATTAGCAATATATCACCCTCAGAAAGAAACTGAATTACATTGTGACGCCAGTTCACACGGGTTTGGTGCCGTTTTGCTCCAAAGGCAGAATAATGGGAAATTACATCCGCTCTCATACTTTTCTAAGACGACGACAGCTGCCGAAGCCAAATACCACAGCTTTGAACTAGAGACACTTGCAATAATCTATGCACTAAGAAGATTTAGAGTATATTTAGAGGGAATTCCCTTTAAAATAATATCGGACTGTAACTCATTGACCATGACTTTAGAGAAAAAACAAGTAAATCCGCGAATAGCTAGATGGGCTCTTGAATTAGAAAATTATAATTACGTAATACGACATCGTAGCGGTGCTTCGATGAGCCATGTAGATGCGTTGAGTAGATGCCAAATTGCGGCGGTGACAGATGCCAACGATGTTGACTTTCAAATTCAGGTAGCTCAAGAAAGGGATGAGGATATTATAAACATACGTAGTCGAATAGAAGAAGGTACTGTTAAGGATTTTGATTTGATTGACGGACTTGTTTTTAAAATAAAAGAAGACGGAAGAAAAGTTTTGTATGTCCCGAATGAAATGGAAGACAATGTTATTAGATTGGTGCATGAGAAAATCGGACATCAGGCTAGTGACAAAACTTTTGACAAACTTACGACCCATTATTGGTTCCCATGCATGAGAAGAAAAATTGAAAATTTTATTCGTTGCTGTCTAAAATGCCTTATGTATGCCGCTCCGATTCGTTCCCGGGAGAGAAACTTATACAACATAAAAAAAAATCCGTTGCCCTTCGACACTATTCACATTGATCATTTTGGGCCACTGCCGTCAATTAAATCGAAACGAAAACACATCCTGGTAGTAGTTGATGCCTTTACGAAATTTGTCAAGTTATACCCAACAAACTCAACTAGTACGCGTGAGGTTAATGCTGCTCTTGATAAATATTTTAGCTATTACAGCAGACCTAAAAGAATTATCTCTGATAGAGGAACTTGCTTTACGTCATTAGAATTTGCCGAGTTTGTAATGAAACGAAATATACAGCATATAAAGGTGGCAGTGGCTTCTCCACAAGCTAATGGACAAGTTGAACGCGTTAATAGAGTAATTAAATCGATGTTAGGGAAACTAAGTGACCCGATAAATCATTCGGATTGGACAAGTAAGCTCTTGCAGGTAGAATACGCAATTAATAATTCTACTCATAGCACGACTAACAATTCTCCCAGTGTACTATTATTTGGGGTAGAACAACGCGGTGACTATATAGACGAGTTTACGGAATATTTGGACGGTAAAAACGACGTTAACTGCCGAGATTTAGAACAAATTCGTTCCAATGCCGAGGAAGCAATTTCAAAGTCTCAAGAATATAATTTGAAACATTTTTTGAATAATAGCAAAGTTGCCAAAGAATACCATGTTGGTGATTTTGTAGTGATACGTAACGTGGATACAGTAATTGGAACCAATAAAAAATTCGTGCCGAAATACAGAGGACCTTATGTCATACATAAAGTTTTAGGAAATGATCGGTACGTCATCCGTGACATAGAAAATTGTCAATTGACGCAGCTGCCGTATGATGGTGTTATTGAAGCCAATAGAATAAGAAAGTGGTTGTTACCACAAACGGTAAATAAAAACATTGTTAACAAATTAGACGTCATTATCGAAGATGACGTAAATTATTTATATGAAACGTGAACAAATTTTTGTCTTTAAAGTTATATTAATTATATTTATATATTTTGCAATACATAAAATTATATGCCAAATTTGTTAAAAGGTTGTATAACTTGCATAACTCTGTTTTATTATATAAGTGATCGAGGACGATCAGTTGTCAGATTGGCCGAGTTGTAATCCTAGTCAAATCACTTCTGTTGTGCAACTTACGCAACCTTATGTAGTTTTACCAACTTATGAACGTTCGCAGCCCTGTTATTAATATAAGTTATTTGTATAAAAGTAACGTAGGCAACACTATTTTGTAAATCCGCCATTCTTTAAATAAACGCTAAAGTGAATTGAAGCTCGGTTTACAAATTGTCCAAAATTCCATTTTATATTTTTCTCTCATAATTATGCATGACTCAATTCTAATGTGGATAAATACGAAAGATTGATATTCCTGACCAGGATCAAAATCAGATTCTATCTAGCCATCTGTCCAACTGTCACACGATAACCTTAAGGCACAAGATCAATAAGTTTGCTCTTGTGCCTTTAAGTATTCGATTTTGGAACCAAAAGGTACATAACCACGCCCACTTTTGCAAATAATTTTACTTTTTTTTTAAATAATATCTTGAAAACCATTGAATATTACATTTTTTACAAAATAACATTAGATGAGTTCATATACAAAGTTTAGTTTAGTTTTTTTTTTCGTAAAGTTTTTTTATGACGGACTAAATTTTTCGAAAAACGTAGTGAATTTACTACTATTGCAGAAAAGTCCGAACACTAATCCTATTGCAATACCAGAATATTTTGTTCCGTAAAATCCAAGTTTATGGAATTTAATTTTTGTTTTTTCCTCTAGTTTTCAATAATATTTCCTGAATTAAAACTTAAATAATTTGTAAAAAAAAATAGTTTATTTGCAACCGGCCAGGAGAAATCAAAAACGAGCAAAGATTACAGCTCGTTAGCTGCTTCTTTTTCGGTAAGCAAAGCGATAAAATCGATTTCAGCGACACCAATTCCGTTTCGAACATGCAATCAAGACAAGATCTTAATGCAAGCCAGCATTTTAATCGGTTTCAATTCCGATTCCGATAAGACCGGATTGCACAAAAATTATTAGTCTGGCACATGATTTTATATTGTTTTATCTATATACATTGGTGTATATATATCTCTGCGTTACAAACAATTGACCAAACACAAAATACTTAATCCAGCATTATGTGGTGCATACGAATTGTACATGCAAAAGTGGATACTTTTGTTAAATGAGTTATAACTTAATTTTTTTAAACTAAATATAAAGGCTAATTAAAAAAAAAAACGATGCGATAAGTTAAATTTTCTTACTTTTACAGCTACTCAAAAGTCAAAGTCCATTGTTCCTTCTTATTTCTTTATTGGTCCCCTATGCGCGTCTAAACCATTCAACCGATTGCGATTACATTTTGGGCAGTTAGTCGGCTTATTAATTAAAAGCAAGTGAACATATTCGATTATTTTGTTGATATTGCTACTAGAAATCGAAAATTTAGTTTGTCACATTCGAATATTTAATAAAAAAAATGGACTTGGATGGCTTAATTTAACTCCCACCGCCGCACAGTGGACTGAAAGCCTTTTTCAGCGGCCAAAAGTCTGTAACTTTTGAACCAATAATGTTTAATAAATAATATTTTGTTCTTTCGACAGGAAACTTGAACTTTTCTGAGTTAAAAATCCATGAAAATCGACTTAGTCGTTTAAGAGGAATTTAAGGTCAAAGTCGGAATAAATATTTTTTTTTTAAGTTTTTGTATGAAAAAATTTGCATGTTATATATTATTATTTTTTTTAATTTTATGTACTTTAATAGATAATTCTTTGATGTTTGCTGAGTTCAAAATTCATGAAAATCGACTTAGTCGTTTAAGAGGAATTTAAGGTCAAAGTCGGAATACATTTATTTTTTAAAGTTTTTGTATGAAAAAATTTGCTTGTTTTATGAAAACTATTTCAATATCAATAAAATAAATACATTTAATAGTTTGTATGGGAGGTGGGAGCAGATTCCGTTCGATTTTGCCCAACTTAGAACTTAATCTCCACATGAATAATATATACTTACATAAACAATTACAGTTTGATATCTCTTAAACTACGGCTCTGAAAAATTTTCAAGTAATGTTGACTAATTTTATTAAAAAAAAATCGTACTACGGGCGGGTCATAAACCTTATAAGAACATTGAGAGGATACTCCAAAAAATACAGGCTACCATTTTTTCCACCCGCACTTGCCCGCGACAAAAGTTCTATTCTATTAAAGTTGAAATTTAACAAATATATAGTGATTTACAAATTATTTTTTAATACAATAACTATAAACACAAGAGCTATGAACTATTATTTTTATAAAAGATAATGATCCTATAATTCACAAAAAAACCGCATTTATTTACCGATGATAGTTTGGCAGTAAAGTTAATTCTTTTCCAGTAAAAAAATACCCAAAATGCAAATTTTTTTAGAAAATAAAAAAAGTTATGTTTAACAGTATGCCACGCCCACAATTCTCAAGATATTAACTTAATTTTTTGGACACCTTAGTTTCTATATACATATGCACTATTAAATGGTGTACAAATTTTTTAAATCGCTTTTAACAAATCTTAGGGGTTTTAGGCCAATGAATTCAATTTTCAGTCCACTGTGCGACGTTCCACTGACGAATTATCTCAGACATACAAATTACCATAAGCAAGTTTTTCAAAAAAATTCTTGTAGTACAAACAAATACTTCTAATAATATGGTGTACTTATAATAGTCGGCAATGGACCGACTATAATTTATTAACTAATTCTAATTATTTATTTATGCACATCAAGTATGTACCGAAAAAGATTCCCAGCGACAAAAGAATGGCCACAAAGAAGCGTCACATCTTTGTTTATAAATATTGCTCGGAAATGTTCATATAAATTCAGTCAATATTTTTTAGTTTTACCCACTCTTACATGGAGTCAAATCACTGTGCGCCGCTGTTTGTCCAACTGTATTGACACATATACAATAGGAAACAATTTTTTGAATGTTAATAGATTTTGCTTACCTGCTGTGCACAGTATTCAACGCTATTGTCACTACTTTCAGTGTCCAAACTAGATGTTGCCGTTGCTCTGGCAGCAGGCTTATCATCAGCAACAACTGTTGCTACAGAGGCCGCAACACTTTGAAAATCTTCATCTAGAAATGACGCATATGTAGCGACGTTGACGTTTTCGGTGGCAATATCGTCGCCGTCGTCATGAATGTCATTGTCAATGTTGGCAACATCGCTCGCGACGACATTTCCATCATAATTGTTATTATTATTATACTGTGGTGATTTTTTATTTTCTTCACTAATAGTTTCTTCTTCTTTTTCGGCAATATCGACTGTTTTCAACTTTGTTATTGCGTAATTGTCATCTTTGTTGTTATTGCCAGTTTCATTCGTTGATTTTTGAATTAAGTTTAGTTCTTGATTTGGCGATAGGGTTGCACTTGTCATCTCCACTTTGTTTTGATCCAACGATGACAGTTGCTCTTGTTGTTGTTCCGGGTTGGCAAACAGGTCTTCTGTAACAATTGAATTTTCCAAATAGTTTACTAGCGTCGAAGATGATGAAGGTTCGTCAGCGGTGATTGTGCTGTTGTCTGCTTTTGTTGTTGTTGTTGTCGATTTTGTGCTTATTATTTCAGTCGTGAGATTCACTTCAAATTTATTTGGCAGCGATTTACGTTTAGCCGACATTCTGTTAAAATAAATAAATGCAAATCGCTTTAGAGATTTAACAAAACAATTCTTTGATTGGATAATTAGATTTTCTCTTTGAATGCCGAAGTAAAACTTCCCAGCAAAAGAAAAACAAATATAATCGCTCTTCGGCCCTGAAGTCTTCTTTAAAAACCGCCGAAGACAAGTTCAAATTTTGTATCTACTGTCGTCATAACAACGAAATAATTTTGAAAAAATAAAAGAATATAATCAGAATTGAGTTCATTGCTGAATTATTCAGTCCTAAGTTTCCCGCGCCGAAAGCGACGAGTATCACCAATTTTAAAGCTCAATTCAGAAGCTGGAAAATTAGTCCGGAGAAACTCAGTACTGAATTCAAGACTGATCTGATTTTAACTGAAACGTTCGGTAGTGAATACTATTTCAGCAGTGAATTCAAGTATACAAACTCTTTTGTTTTTGTAGTTTTTTATTATAAAGTCACCGGCCGCTTCTGAAACAACAACAGCAGGGCTCCTTCCACTAAATATTCATACTAAAAGAACAGCATCAATTGGTGCCATTCGTATGTAATTTTTGCAGAACCCAACAATCAATAGTAATGGACATTCGGCCATTCTAAAAAGTATACAAAATATCGATAAATGTCCTAAGACAGACTTCATGCCGTCGGAACTATGTGAAGACGCTTCTCTACGATCATCACATATATAACGACATGGGAAGCAGACAACTTTCCACACTCTCTAGCATATGGTTAACGAATGAATCTAAAAGGGAGAAAAGTACGGGAGCCGGGCCTCAATGGGCAATGGACTCGTGTCTTCCAATTAGTTCAAATTCGGTAATATCACAAAAGGGTAATTTAAACCTTAACGGTGTTGCTAAGCACAATGAAGTAGTACTTAGACGGGTTCCTGGGCACTAAAGTATTGCAGGAAATGAACTAACAATTTCACTATTGGAGCCTGAGCCAATTATTGCTATAAGATCTGCGGAAGTTATGCGTTGGATTACCGACTACATGGACTCGATTCATGGTAGAAGGTGGTTTGACCTAAACTCCTGCAAAACCACGAAGTGCCTCGTGAAAGAACCGAACAGGTAATGATCAGACCTTCTTCTAAAGCGAAGATGGAATGACCTAAAAGTATTGATTGATGTTATGACGGAACATAATATACGTGACCAACATGGGCGTCATCAACGAACCAATTTGTCAGTCCTTGAGCCTTGAGAGCGATGACACAGCAAAGCATTACCTACGAATGTGTCCGGCTTACGCAAAAGCTAAATGTCTGAAGTACGATGTCTAATCTTCTGAAATTCATTCGTGGAACATCGAAGTTTGATGATAGCGTATGTAGCTATCTTCGGATTTGTCCATCTAAATACTTCATTCCTATTTCACTACCTCCTTATTTCGACACTATCCTGGGTACAGCTCAATGCTCCATTAGGGCTGAGCGCTTTGATCTCATACCAGTTTACATCAACTCTAAGCTCTTAGTATCACAAAACTTTGTGATGGGACCGAAACTACTCACCCTGTTATCATTCGGTGTCGAGTATTACTGACAGTGATTTATATTTTCGAAAGTTTTCAAAATCTTATTTTTCTGAAATACGTTTTATTGAGAACAATAAGATTTGCTGTCCACGATGGACTAGAAATTTGAAGCTTGGTATAAATGTTGCGTGAGGTAGGAGGAGTATATAAACTGGTCTGTGTCTTAACTGTGACAACGAATTTTCATAACTCATATATATATATATATTTTTTTTTTCGTAAAATAAGTGGGACACGCGTATTGCAAATTCTTACAAAATTTTTAAAAGAAGTAAACAAAATTTTGAACTAATATGACCAAAAGAATAAAAAATAAGAAAACGCAACACAACAAAAAAGAAGAATAAACTAGATCTGTTTAGTTCCGCCGTTCGTCCGTCCGTCCGTTGTTCGACGATGGCACTTGCAGCAACAACAGTAGCAACCACAATACCGTCACAACAGGCAAGCACATAGCCAGGGGGAGAACTCGAGGAGCTGAAGTTACTCCAACCCCCCGCCCCCGCTCTCTCCAACTGAAATGTTTTAAGATAGGCTAAATATTGTATTTGAAGAAAATTGTTTTCATGATTTTTATTTTTTTTGAGGTCAGCCCACCCGAATGTATCATTGGCGACGTGCTTGACAACAGGAATAATATCGCAACATTACCACAAAAACAAAAGCAAAACGCAAAAGCAAAAAACAAAAACAACAAAATTGATTCTTAGTACAAGTACGACATTTACATGACATATGTACGTTTGTTCTTTAAAGGCGCGACCACAACAACAACAAGAACACGAACCGATTGATAAACCGATATACACATTTGCCTTACATGTGTGTTCCACATGTGTCATTTCATTGTTTTTCCTGTTGACTGCCTGCCTGCCTGCTTGGATGTTCATTCTGTCGATTTCGTACTGTGCCTAGCATTTTATTGTTGTCTTTGAATTGATTCAAACACTATACTAAAGTACTCGGTGTTGCTCGGTTCCTTCTGAGTAAAATATGTGATATAAGTTAAATTTTGAAAAAAATTATAGACTAACTGAAACAATTCTTTTTTTAATAAATGGATTTTATCATAAGATTCATCTTGCGATTTCTTACGAAAAAACCACATCTATACAAGGTGGCGCAAAAGAAGTCATCCGGCCTTCAGAATGTCGGTTGTGGCTCGTATGTATATAAATATATTAAACGAGTCATCTTACTTTCAAACACACTTGCATTTCCAACAAAAGAATTGTAAAATTGCGCCTTCATAAGAGGTTTATATTCAGTGTACAGTCGTGTCTGGCTATAGTGAACTAATTATTGCAAGGCATGTTCACAGTATTGAGGTTGTTCGCCATAACAAGATTAACATTTTTGCTCAAAAACTCGTTTTATTTGCTAAAATTCAAGAGATCATTAAAATAAATTAGTAGGAAAACATAAATGTATGCTTATTGCGTTCTCAAAGTGACTTTTGAACCACAATCGGTTTTCACTTGACAAAAAACATAACCACTAAGATCAAGAAACAGCTGATTTTGTAACAATCAACAGCAAAATACAAATTTTTGATTCATTCTTGTGTTTTTTGTTGCTTTTTGTTTGAAGTTGCTTTCAAAATGTTATTCAACATTTAGAGGTTTTCGAATATTCACTATTAAGAGTACTCCATGTACAAATTTGAGCGTTCACTATACCCAGACACTACTGTACTTATTGCACTCGAAGTCGGTAGTGTCAACATGAATGAATTTTTCGATTAAACAAATACGGTATATCGATTTGAGAGAGAAAAATTAATATTAAATAAAAAAAATTTGTTCATTAATGATTTGCAAGTTTCATTTTTCATATTGTCATATTTTGTGCAACACTTGACATTTTGATATTTTGTATAACAACGAATTCGAATGAATGCACTCATGCATGCAGTTCGCTTATACATACATAGTTCAGTTTTGCGTAATTTTTTATGGGCTCTTTTCATCACACCAGTTTAAGATATTTTCTGTTTTTGTTTGGTTTGTTATTGCGGGACTGTTTGTCTTTATAAGCGTGTGTTTTGTAAGCAAAGAAACGTATCCATTGTTTAAAAGATGATAGAAAATGTACCCATTCGGCATGTTATATTTTCGAAATATTTCGGAAATATAATATTTGAAATAACTAAAATATGATCGACACGTCACACACACACACACACTTATATGTTGAAAATATTTGAATTATATTACAAAAATATTTTAGTTAAACTTCAAAATTAATGAAACGTTATTTTCAAAAATGCAAACAAAATTATGCACTACTAAAAGAATTGCGTTCACATCAGTAAACGGAAGAAGAGTTCCTGATCTTTCATTGTTACATTGTTTTTTTTGCAGGATCTTGTGTTTGGCCAAACCGTTGTTACAAAGTCCCACAACAAAATCTTCAGCTTCTTGTGTGTCATGCTCCGCAATTTTTATTTAAAAAGTCAGTTTTTATCTTTAACAAAAATTAATATTTGAGTTTATGAACTTGAATAGAAGGGATGCCTCTAGTCTCACGGCTGTCCAAGTCATCAAACAGTTTCTGGCCTATCGGAGAGCAGGCATCTAACATAGGAATATTTCTTATAATACCAGAAGAAAAAAAAGCCAAATAAAAAGGAAACCATTTTCCATATTCTTTGCCTTATGGAGGGTAAGGATGCAAACTCTTGGTAAACTGCCATTTGGAAAGAGTTTACTACCGCACCGACTAGATTTAGTCAGGCTACAGGAAACAAAAATTTTTACTCAGTTGAAAGCGCGAATATGGCAACAAAAAAAAAAAGGCGTAAAAGTGCTAGTTGGATTCCTTCCTAGGAATCGCTGTTTCAACCAACCAATCATCAAAATCTGCACGCACTTTGTGGATTGGAAAAGTGGCCACAGCCCAAACTAAAACACTCTTTGGAGAATCAATGTTGGGGTATCTTTTATGGCAAACCATGTCCTCTAAAACTGTTCACAATTTTAATCCAGAGGGTTCAGATCAGTCCAAATGAAAGCTGGCAAATTGTTTTGAAGCCAGGACTGGATTGTTTTGGCCTTAAGGTTCGGCGCAGAATTCTATTGGAAACACCAATGCTGGTTTTTGGAACAGTGAATTATTAAGTGACTTCACAAATGTTTATAGGTGACCTTTGACCGATGTTTTGACCCCTTGCTTGCAGAAATGCAAGTCAGTGACCCCATAGTGAGAGACACCCCACCAAACCAAGACTAAAGCTGGGTGATGACCCTTTTCGACCTGTGGAATCCTTGCATATACCCAAAGCTGGGCACGAACTAGTTAAAAAGTTAGAAGTTAATTAACGACATGAAATTTTATGCTAATTGTTAACTTTCCCGTTCATTTCGAAAACCACTAAAAAGTTAATTAACTCGTCTTAAATTCTTTCCGTTATTTGGTTTTTTCTATAGAATCTTAACTTGTACGTTAAATGTTTAACGACGTTAACTTTTCACCGAGGATAACGAAATTAACTTAACGAAGTTATCAAAGTGCGCTTAAATTTGTATATACTATTTTTTTTTTACAAAGCTACAGTCAATAAATGTCTGGTATGACGTGATGAAGGCCCCAAGTCTTTTAATAATTTGACTCATGGTCTCATGGAATGAAAGAATTCGACATGTTCTATATAGGAGTTTCGCTAATTCTGTCAAAGAAATGTCAAAATTTTTAAGCTTAATTTAGCTTAGATTTTAATTCAGGCCTGTAATTCTCATATAAGATTTTTAGAGTTTTCACATTTGGTTTTTTATTCAACTAAATTCAAATTAATATTAATTATTTTAACAAAACACTTTCCCAGACTTTCTAATATATTATACTGTGGTCCATTTGTTATAGTCGGTAGAACCTACCGCTGATGCTGATCTGATTAATATCTGGTTTGTGTCATTCGCATCTAAAAAATGTGGTAAGTGTTTTACTCACACCGCAGTCGCATTCGCAGTCGCGTCGCAAGTCTATTTCTATTTCTCAATTCGAATCGTGATTATTGTACTTCACACAAAAGAATTGTTATTGTAGCCCAGCAAAACATTTCCAAAGCGCTTAACAATTCACCACTGAATTTTGTGGTGGCGTATCAGTCGTTTAATTTTATCAATGAATTCAGCGCACAACTTCCTATACAAGGATCATTTTAGAGCCGAGTTATTAAGAAATGTCTATTTACAGGCCTGAATATTTTTTTATTTTCATACAAGTGTCGATTTTTCAGGCCTGAAATTTTATATGATTGATTCAGCGGTACATTAGGCCTGAAATATTATAAAAATAAACGGCCGTATATCTTGGCCAAAATCTTTTAGTTTAAATGATTTTAATTTAATTTTTACTTCTATCAAGATCTCCATAGATATGATGTTTCTATTCAAAACATAATAGGGACAACGCCGGGTACTATAAGCTAGTTTATATATACTAGCGAATGCCCGGTATGCGTTGCAATGCCACTTAAAAAAAATACAATATTTAAACGGAACTTTCCGGTACTCCCCGTTAGTTCAAGTTCCTGAGAAATGGTGGTAGACGTAAAATTGATCCACCCTTTCTTTAAAAGTGGGCGTTAAGTTAATCCAATCTCACTCATTTTTGGTGAAGTTGTCGACAATATAAACTCAGATACAACATTTTAAGAAGCAATATCAGCCATGTTATCGTTTTTTTTTTTTTGTTTATAGTGGACGTTAAATTGATCCAACCACTCCCATTTTTTTTTGGGAAGTTGTCTACAGTGCATATCCAAACTCAGATATTTCAGATTTTTAGGAGCAATATTAGCAAATTAATCGAAAATTTGTATTTAGTTTTACAAATTGTGGGCGTAATAGGTGGGCGTGCCAAATTTATTTTTTTTTTCCCAAAACCAACCGTGACAACTCCGCATAGGGTACACACATGTTTGAATATCAAGGTTAGAAAATTAGAAATGAGAACGCAAATTGAGCGAACTCACCTCAATTTCTGTCTAATTTTTCTACCTTATTGTGAAAATTGTTTTATTTTTTTTTTATTTTTACCAACAAACCAAGTTGTTGTTTTTATTTCCTTAATAATTTTATAGCAATCATGGTAACGACACAAAAAATTTAATTTTCATAGAGAGAAACAGTATCGAGGTGGAGAGGGCCATTTTTCTACTTTTCGCACCTTTTATTTATACACCATGGGTACAAAGAAAGAAAAAATTATTTTGGATTTTGTTCCATGGAAGTTTTTCTTTTTGTTCACTAAAGGAAAACTCGGAATCGCACACAACAATTTACTAAATTGCAAAGTTCTTAAATTTAATAAAAATTGCATTTTATTTGTAATTAAATAATAAAATTAAAAGCAACAACAACAATAAACTTTTGTTGTGTTTACAAATCAGATGTTTATTTACAAAATGACAATTTATATTATACTAAATGTATGTATGTATGTATGTATGTATATCACTACTGTATATATGTATGTATTTATACCTAATACTTGTCATTGTTATTAGATTGGCAATATGATGACCAGTTGACCAGCTAACTCATAAATATCAAATACATTTCGAGCAATTTCCCCTGAGTGGTGTCGGACTGTATTAGTAGATGTATTTATTTTATATGGTTGTATTGATGTAGCTTAGGTACTTAAGTGAAACGTGCATAAGAAGCAGAAGCTACATATATAAAATGTTGTAAACCAACCAACCAACCACCCCCATTCCTTTACATATTTTAACCTCAACCGCCTGATGCGCCACAAGATTAAGATAAAAGGAAGCGCGTCGCATCGCATTCAAGCGACAGAAGAACAGTCGAACAGTCGCAGGGACCGCATTTAACGTTCTCCCGAGAGACGTGACAAATGACATTTATGAGACCGGGTTAGATGATAATTTGGAAATGGTAAATTTTAAAAGGGCGCGAAAAACAAAGCCGGCCGGCGTTGATGCCTTTTGATCAAATGCTGAATATTGAGAAGAAGCATCTTTATACCCAACACCAAGGGCAGTCACAGACCTACACTTTACCATATGCCTTTTTATTGATTATATTATATAAAAAAGAGTAAACAATTCAGTTTGAAAATTTTATCGTATTTAACGAGCTAGGTTTGTATATATTTATTTATTTATATTTGTCTCCAGTATCTCAATAAGATTGCGATATGTTTCGTCCTGGAGAAAAGCCATTAAGCGGGCGAAATCGAGGTTTAAACTGGGCGTGGTCAAAAACTATTTTTTCTAATAATTTAAGATTGTGTGGTCTTATTTTTTCTTATGGTTAAAAGAGTTTTGTAAAAATATTTTCATGGGCGTAAGTGGTCATGGTCAGATATATTTTTTATTTCGTCCTTGGGAAAAGCCGTTAAGTGGGCGAAATCGAGGTTAAAAACTATTTTGTGTGGTCTGATTTGAATCTAATTTTTTGCTTATGGTTAAAAGCCCACCAAGAGTTTTGTAAAAATATTTTCATGGGCGTAAGTGGGCATGGTCAGATATATTTTTTAAACGAAAAATATTAATTTGATGAAACTTGCTAGTTTGTCGTTATTTGTTACAACAATAAGATTGCGATAACTTTGATCTCGGGAAAACTTGTATAGTGGATAAGAAAGTGGGCATGGTCGAAAATTATTTCTAATCATATAAAATAAGAACGGTAAGTCAGAATTTGATCCGTTTTTTTGAATTTGATTGATTAATCATCCACTGGAACTAAAGTTTTAACAAATCCATAAGAATCTCTTCCATTTAGATTTCTCCAGAACCTGAGTGCGTCTTTTAAAACTGTTTTTAAGCAAATTGTTTTTTTTTGGCACTAAATAACAACAAAAACCATGTGCTCTTCAAAAATTTCTTACACTAGGATTTCTCCAGAACATAAACGTGTTTTCCAGAACTTTTAAATGCAAATCAGTTCTATTGGCACTAAATAACAACAAAACCCATGTTCGCTAATATGAGTGCGTCATTGACAACATTTGGTATCAATGTTCCGGAAACGAAAGTTTACTGCTTCGAATTCTGTATTTGGTTTTTGCCCCACAGTAATTCAATACCATCGCAGCAAAAAATTTAAATTTACTCTCATCCGAAAAAGTAATTCTTCCTCGAAGAGATTGGTATGCTCTTGTATTCCATTGCATGCCCCAAACGCTTCTTTCGTTTCATAATAATAGCTTACAACTTGCTCTGCGTGCATTATAGTCAGCCTCGTCTGATCGTCATTGGGTCTTCCTTGACCGCAGCGGCAATCTGGGTAGATTTTATGCTCGGGTCAACTTCGAAGAATTTGAGATCATTCACGATTATGTATCACGCTTTCGTAGGGGGGTTACGAATGGAAGATCGAACTGAATATTGCCTCCGATACGAGTTTGCGCATGGCGAAGGGTATAGAAATCGCAACAAAAAGTCAGTTATCCATAGGACTCACTTGTCGTGATTCGCAGTGCGAAATTCACACCCAATACAGCTTTATATTCTTTTGTATCCGGCTTTTAGCTAAATCGCACCATTGTCATATTTTAAGGGGTAGATCAGGACAAATTGGTTTCTGTTTTCGTTTGTTATACCTTTTGCCAAGTACCAAAGGTTTTTTTTTTGAGTTTGTTCTTCTATTTGTAACGTCCATAAGGGGGCGTGTTTGATATGAAAATATACACATATATAAATATAAACGATCAGAGTCGAATTCTAAGTCAATTTTACGATGTCCGTATGTCCATTGGAGGTTTAGTTCTATGGACATGATTTTTATTTTTTTTTTTTTTTCTTATTTCCGAAAATAATTTAAGGCCAAATTTTGTATTTTTAAATAAAATTGTATGGTCATAACTTTTTTCCTTGAGTGTATAAATTCTTATTGTTATAGATTTTGAATACTAACCAAATAGTGATTGAGTTCTATAAGGCGATATATTTATTTATTAGTCCATCTATCTATATGTACATCTATCTATCTATCTATCTATCTATCTATCTATCTATCTATCTATCTATCTATCTATCTATCTATCTATCTATCTATCTATCTATCTATTTATCTATCTATCTATCTATCTATCTATCTATCTATCTATCTATCTATCTATCTATCTATCTATCTATCTATCTATATATCTATATATCTATCTATCTATCTATCTATCTATCTATCTATCTATCTATCTATCTATCTATCTATCTATCTATCTATCTATCTATCTATCCATCTATCTATCTATCTATCTATCTATCTATCTATCTATATATCTATCTATCTATCTATCTATCTATCTATCTATCTATCTATCTATCTATCTATCTATCTATCTATCTATATATCTATCTATCTATCTATCTATATATCTATCTATCTATCTATCTATCTATCTATCTATCTATCTATCTATCTATCTATCTATCTATCTATCTATCTTCCTACCTATCTATTAATCTTGTTTTCAAGCTAGCGTAGGGTTTATTCTTTAAGTATATTTTTTTTTTGTTAACTTTAAAAAAATTACATTTTCAAACTCATTTTCCGAGGAATCGAATTACGAGATATGTCGTTCTTGTCATAAACGAGCGATATGAAAAATATTTGTTTTTTATAAATTCATTTTAATTTGTTTTTTTTTTCATATATATTTTATTAAGCAACCTAATAACACATTGAAGGCCACCCTCTTGCGTCATCTTAAAACAAAATTACTACATACGGACAATCAGAGAATAATTCTTGTTTTCCTGCAGCAATTTGTGTGAAATTCGATTCGATTTATTTCGATACGTATAGCAGCAATGAATAAATAATCAAATGAAAACCTCATAATCCACATCAAGCAAGCTAAAAGCAAACAAAAAAACTGTCAAAATTCGAAGAAGAAAAATGCGCAAATAAACGAATACGCGTATAAAAATCCGATGGTTAATATGTAATGCTGACCTTTTTATCTGAATCTGGGGAATTAGCGCTGCGCTTATGTTTGTCATTTTGTACTATCACTGCCGGTCGGTCCATGCTACATACCAGTCGAAGTTACCACTAAACAGTACAATTCACTGCTGTAACAATGAGCGTAGTCCAAGTAAATTTACTTGTCAGAAGGTTTATGTTCATAAATTTACATATCCCAGCAAACAAGAATTATCCCGGGCGATATTATATATGAATCGCTAGAGTGATAGAAGCTATATGAAGATATATTGGCAAATTTTTTGTTTGCCCAAAACGTGAACTCTCCAAAATTTCATTGCAATCGGATGAAAGGTTTAGACGCGTATGTGGTCCAAAGATAAAAAAAATAGAATGAAGAATTCATTTATATATATATATATATATATATATATATATATATATATATATATATATATATATATATATATATATATATATATATATATATATATATATATAGATTAGGTTTTGGTATGACAAAGTATCTTAAATGTAAAGTCTAGTCAAATTTTCTTGCTGTGCAACTCTCTAAGTTCTAAGAAAGTGTTAGATAAGTAAACATTTGTGATAGTTTCTTTTAGCTAAATATAAACTTCCAACAAATTATAAATTTTTTTCCTGAGCGTTGTTGATTCAAGTACTTGTAAAGTTTATACCATAAATACTTCTTCGAATCGCACAAATTAATATGGGCTGGTAAATGCATCGACAACATGAGAGCAGAATTCAAAATTCAATAGACGATTTCCGAATTCCGTCATAATCTTCTGGTGAAAACTTTATTTTTGTTCTCGCCCTGTCCGTTTCGGTTCATTTCGCCAACTTAAGACTTGACATTGAAATACATAAGTATTTAATACATTGCAAATCTGAAAAGCATTTGGAAACTGCAGAAATGAGAAGCATTATGTCGGAAAACAACAATATTGATTTTTATAAGCTGATGACAACTACAACAATAACAACAACAACACATTTGCAAAGAGGGCTGGCTGGGGGTTGGGCAGTAAGTTGTTAGCGTAAAGCGACGCTATTTGCCGCCGCACTAATCCGCTCTTGGTCATATTGTGTTATTATTCCCGTTGCTGTTTCTGTTCATAACAACAACAACAACAACAAAAAAAGGTGTCTTACGTACATATAGCACACCCACTTCAAAAGTGACACAAATCAAAGTGGCATTTCCGAGTTGACTAACATATCCAAACTGTTGAAAAAAAAAATCAGCAAAGGCCCGTTTTGGATTTTGTGGTCAAGTAATGGTTAAATCTCTTTTGAGCTTAAAATTGGCACAATTTTGCGTCACTGGTGGGAAATAATAACTATATATATATATATTTATGGAACAGAGTTGTGACACATTTGTCGATATAAATAATTGTTTGGTAATTTTAATGGATCTATGTCTGTTTATGTATAGATATATGATGATTGCTAAGTACCTGTGACCTATTTTATCGCTTCAACTAAAATAACTATTTGAATAATTTCATCAAACTAGTCGCAGCTAAAATTTTTTTTTATTTTCGACCGGAATTTAGAAACAAACTTTTTTGAGGTACATAACCTAAAATGCATTCCTTAAATTTTTTTCAATAATCTTTATGTCATTCCAAGAAAGTTCGTTTCAAAAATGTTTTTATTTAAGCTTTAGGTCATTTTAGCAAAAACTATTTCTTTAGTTAATCGTTTAAGCAACAACAATGCAAAATTAGCAGTTTGGACAGCTGATTCGAAAGGCGCTGCCCTTCCTCATCAGCGACCAAAGATAGAAGTTTTCAATCGTGCTTCAGTGAAAATTTCATTTCGAGTGAAAGTTCTTTACCATAAACTCAAAAACGGTTTTTTGAGTTGTCCGAAAAATTCGATTTGTTTTGTTTTTGAGTTTTGCCACTTTTGAAGTGCATGTGTGCATGCGATACCTACTTTCGTAATAAGTATTTATCTTGTCGAACATATTTGTTGACACATTCCTTGTGCCCAACTATGAAGAAGCACATAAAATAAATATACCGAAATTATGGCAGTTGAGAAAACTGTGGACTCAAATTGGGGTTGGGAACTTATAGAAACCGTTGGTGAAGGTGATTAAACAATGTCCTCGAACAAAAACAAGATAATTTCGTTACAAAAAGTTTTCTTTTACAAGCAGAAATTTATAATACAAAGTTTTTATAACAGATTTTGTTCATTTGTTTGTCTGCGTAATAACTATCGAATAATTATCGAAATGAAAAATTTATCGAATCGTAATTTGTAATTTTAAATTCACTGCTGAAATTTATGGTATATGGTCCATTTAGCGTTGCTGGCAAATGTCGGATTAGATGGATTAGCTGTATGCCGATATTGACATATGTATAAGTAGTCAGGCGCTAGTGCGCTCCAGCGCTCCAGTCATGTCAATCGAATCGAAGATAATGCTACAAAGAAGAAATCATTAAGCAAACGATACTAGGTTGCCTATTTGGTTTTTCTTTAAAATGTTGGCATCCTCTTTTGCGACCTTCACCACAGTGTCTATATTTCGGTGAAGGTCAACCAGGTATCGCTTGCTCAAGCCAACTAGTGCCAAGAGCGACAAACGCTTTTAATGGCTATCTGAGTAAGTAAGTAAGTAAGAATTGTAGAACCCGAATTCGCAGCTTCAATAGTTAGCCCCAAATTTCCATACAAGAGTTTCCTACTGAAATATTCGGGCCTGAAGCTACTCAACGCGCTTCAAACAGATTTGCTTTGAATTGAGTGTTGAATTAATCCGGCCTGATTTGCAAGCGTTGATTCCACTACTGTACTGGAAATCGCCGAACAAAATTGTTTCCCAGCTAGGTTCGAATTATATCGAAGTCAACAATCAAGTTCTTAAAAATATAATTTTTCATTATAATTTCCCATATGTGTGATTGTGGATTTGAGGAGGAAGAAAAATGTCAGAGTACTATTATATTGTTATCGGTATATAATGTTATGTAATGTAAAGCGATTTACTGGAGGCACAGGTCAAGAAAAAGAACGTATTCACAAGTAAATTCTATTCGAGCTTTAACATTAAAAAGTTTTTCGAATCTCCACTTGGGAGCATCCATCGCCTGTCTCCGCTTGAATGTGTTCTTTGAATTTCGCCAATGGCGATATTTTTCCACCGGAAATATTTTTACAAAAAGGACAAAAGGATATTCCGAATGTGCTTAAGTTTTTGTGCTTTTATACTCGTCGTTGTTTTGTTAGGCACATTCATCAAAGTGTATTCCTTTGGTGCTCTTTTTTTGTTTTGTCCAACAATAAAAACAACTTATGGTAATCATAAACAACGACAATAACAGCACAAAGTAAAAAGAAATGTGTACTGGCCAAAGTATAAAATTCAGAATCGATTATTCAAATATCGGTTTTTTTTTAATCGACATTCATGTTACGATATTTAATTTAAAAAATTGTATTGCAAACTAGCTTATAATACCCGTTGTGTAAGTTCTGTTTTGAATAGAAATATGTTTAATTGGTGAGAGGAACTTCCCTTATGTAGCCAATCTATGATATGGTGGTGGGCGTTAAATTCATGCAAATACGTAAAGTTATCGACGATGATCATGCAAACTCAGATAACAAATTTCAGAATTTTCGGAAGCAATATTTGCAAAATAATCGAATATTTGTATAGCCTATTTTTCTTCTTGGTACGACCTCATATTAAAGTGGGCGTTAAATTGATCCAACCACGCCCAATTGTAGTGGAGTTATCGTCAATGCACAAACAAACTCAGATACCAAACTGTTTTTGGAGCAATAAAATATAATTAATCATAAATTGTCATTATATTTCACAAATTGTGGGCGTAATAGGTGGGCGTGGCAGATTTTTATTGTTCCCAACATTTAAGCGCAACCGGATTGAAAGTTTAGACTTGTATAGGGGACGAAAAAAAAGACAGAAAGATTGAAGACTATTTATATATATTAGCATGATTCTTTCGAATAATATCTACATATATTGGAATTATATAATAATCAATATTGAAATTATCTAAAGTAATCGAATATCCGACTTTTTGATATTTAAGCCATCACTAATATGCACACATACACAAACTCAAAAAGAAATGCTAACGAAAAAAATGTAAACAGAAATTGGTAAAAACGGACACGAGAAATTAAAAGGCACAAAGGCAAGTACAAGCACTAATTTAGAGCAGGGAGCAGGGAGCAGCGGTGCACAGTACAAAAAGTCTAACGAAAAGTTATAATATTAAAAAATCTCTTATTTGGAGGTATCTTTGATGTTGGTTTCTTTTAATTTGTATTTACTTTATTTTTATCAATTAAATTGCGTAACCTAAAGGCGTGCTTTGTTACTCTGGCTTATCTCTAATTTTGTTGGCAAACATTTTTGTATTTGCATAATTTTTGCATTTTTCTTATGATGTTCAGTTTCAAAACATATCTTCAAGATTTTTTAAATAAGTTTAACATTTTCTGGTCGATTTGTGTTACAAATATTAAACGCAACTAAGGAGATATAAATCATTTTGAATTTTATACAGCAAAAGAGCTAAATAAAACTAGCGTTGCTGTCGTTTTTCAAATAATAAAATTGAACCAGTTTTTATCTCAAATATTACAAAAAAATTAAATTTAAACTTTATTAAATTAAAGGTTCCTATAAATTATTCGCGGCCTTCAAAAAAATTTTAAATCGAATAGAATGAAGTTAAAAAAAAAACATAAGCATATAGTTTTAATATTTGCGGTGAGTAAATGCAAAAACAAAACAAAAATCCGAATAGCGTAAGTGTTAGACATTTTTGTGATAATTATCTTCTTGCTTGAATACTGTGCAATGAAGGAGACTTTTGTGCCACTTTTGCATGTTAAATAGGCAATAGAAGTGGAATTTTATTAAGTGCACACATAAAAGAACTTCTGCTTTTTGTAGTTCTTGTTGTTGTTGCTGTTGCTGTTTTGTTTGCAAAAATAACAGCAATAACAACAACAACAAACACTGTTCACAATAACAGTAATAACAAAAAGGAAATCGTTATGAAAATACCCGCTGACATGTCCTCAACGGCGTGGTGTGTGGTGTGTGGAGCGGAGCAGAGTTCAGGTCTCAATTCTAGTCTTCCCGCCACACTCAATAAGGCGTTTTTGCTCGTTCAGCACACATCCTTTCACACAGGCGTAGTCAGGTTAAAAGAAGCCACTCGGGAAAGTTAAAAATCAAAATTATTTGTTAAAAAAAGAAATTATTTCTTAAATTCTGTATTTCAACTGAGTTGATCGAGACGTGTCCGTCTGACCGTCTGTCTGTCTGTATGTCTGTCTGTCTGTTTGTCCGTCCGTCTGTCCGTAGAAGTGGCAGGTCAAACAGCTGTTTGAAAGTTTTCAGGTCGACAAAAAATTTACTTTTTCAAAATTAAACTGTGGAGCACGACACAACAACAAAGCATCGCTATAAGCAAATAGCAACAAAGATGCTTTGTTGACAAACAAGCAGTACATTTTGTTATTGTATTCCGAACCGTTGATTCAGCCAAAAACAAGATCCTGCAATAACAACAATATAGTATATAAATCGTTTACACTCTAAATGAAATTTTCACTGAAGAACGATTGAAAACTTGCACCTTTGGTCGCTGATGAGGAAGGGTAGCGCCTCCCGACCTGCTACTTCTATATTGTTGTTGCCTATAAATTAACAAACAAGGACCTTGAGCTCGAATATAATTTCGTACTTATTTGTTTCTCTCTTTAAAACCAAGTTGTTAAAAGCTTTTGTATACAAATTTCGAGATATTATTAAATTTGATATTTAAGGTCCTGTTGGCCTTAATTGTGGATACGCCCTTCCGGCTCTGGTTACCTTTTATCTGCATTTATTTAGTTATTTATTTATTCAGTCAGTCATTTATTCATTCATTCATTCATGCATTTTCAGTCCGTTAGAAAGTCAGTCAAATTTGCAGTCAGTCGACAGTCGACCAAAACAGCGAGCGACCTTATACGACCCGAAGCCTTTTGTTTGTGCGCTTCTGACCGAAAGCTATCAGCGAACTCTGTGATTTGAGTCTAAGCCGTTTGTTTGCTTGTTTCGCATACTGTTCTTTCGTTAGTTCTTTCTTCCTTTCTTTCTTTACTCCTTTGTTTATTATTTTGTTTGTAAACACAATTTGATGATACAAACTTTCTGCGCATAATTTTAGCTTATGTTAGTTTTTTTTTCTAAGCAGCGGTGATCCTAATTTTTAAATTTGATTTTTTAACATGCAAATGTCGTTGATAGTCAATTTATAATTAATGCAATGTCACATTTTCCTTTTTAAAGATTTGTTTGAACTCATAAATCAATTAAATTGTTCGCGAAAGACTTGGAATGGCCTCAAAAACCGCGAAACTTCGCAAGTTTACAAACCTGGAAAATGAATTGTCAAACATTTTATGAAACAAAGTCGTAAACATTCGGGGTAAAATTTTGAACTCTATGGACAAATTTTAAAATTAATTACGATTTCATATTTTTTTTGGTAAAAATAGAAGTCATATTTGAAAATCAAGCCAATATTTTTACGGAAGAATAATGTATTTGAAAAAAAACTTCAAACTAATCACATGGTGTAATGAATATAAGGTGAGGAAAAGTATAAATGCGCCTCTCTCCACCTCGTTATTGTTTCTCTCGAAAAATTACGTTTCTGTGTAGTTGCCATGGTTGCTACAAAATTATTAAGTAAATACAAACAACAACAACGTAGATTATTGTCAAAATCAAAACAAACCACATAAAAAGGTAGAAAAACAAAGCGGAAATCGAGGTGAGTTCGCTCAATTTGCGTTCTCATTTCTGTTTTTCTAACCCAGAAACTAATCACAATTTTCTTAATTTTTTTTTAAAAGGGAGTTTATTTCATTTTCGTGTTGTGGACATTCGTATTAGTGGATATCGACAGTACCGTATCCCATTTTATTTAAACTGAATTTAATTTTTTTGATAAAAATTTTTTAATAGAAGTATAGATAAAAAACAGCAATGACATATATGACATGTATTGAGCATTTCAAAGCTGAAGATATCGAATTCAGTTTGCATTTTTCGATGGGTAAATAAGTATTCTTTTTCTTGAATAGAATTTCTATTAAAGATATTGCCCTGATGGGATTGTGCATACAAAGACTTTTGAAGCGGACTACAGCGCCATGTTTAAAAAGAAGTGCTTAATAATTATTACTCCATAAAATATACTAGCCTTAAATATAAAAGCGTTTGCAAATAAAAGCAACAAAAAGAAACACACAAAATTGTCAAACAAAAAAACAATCAAGTTAACAACTCTGTTTTCGCATCGACTTCATCAGTTTGTGACGTAATGCACAAACAGAGAGAGGCAACTATCAACGCCAGTTTGCGCAATATTAATAACCCTGGATAAAATAGATACAGTCGTGTCTAGGTATAGTGAACACCTAGACCTCGATATAGTGAACGCCCAAATTTTTCCATGGAGTACTCCAAATAGTGCACAATCGAAATGCTTTTCAAAATTTTGTTTCACCATTTGGAAAATAGGTTGTCCACCTTGAAAGAGTGAAAAACCCGGATATAGTGAACACCCCTTGCAATAATTAGTTCAGTAAAATGTTGTTGTTCTTAATAAAATTCATATGAGTCAATGTAATACTTGTCATTTATGATTTTAATTGAACAAAATAAATTTCTTATAAGTAATCAAATGCTTTGTTAGATGTCCTCTTTTATGTAAAGTTTGAGATGGCAACTCTGCCTCAAATGAAAGATCAAACTGTGTTCTAAATTGCATATCGATATCGGCTCTTACGTCATCATGTTAACAAAATATGCCAACTGATATCCGAACAGACAGACGGACATGACTAGATAGACTCCGGACTACATATATTGTATAACTTCAAACCTCTGCCCAAACGCAATATACTCCACGGAGTGGTGCATAAAAACATTGTTTACCAAATATGAATAAAACCGGTTGAGTTTTTTGAAACAACAATACTAAATGACAGACAGACTGGCAAACAAGCACAGACTTAAAGATGGACTCCTCAGCCAATTTTTTGTTTTTTTTTCGTTGTGGGATGAGGGTGTAGTATCGAAGTTTGAGTGTTTTTTTATTGCCAAGTGTCGGGCATTTTTTTGAATGTATGGAAGTATCGACGGGACAGGACAGACGCTATGGATAACGGCGGTTATTATGGAAGAGCGCCACGCGCCCGTCGTGTGGTAGTCCCATTTACTCTAAGTGTAAGACAAATTGCAAACGTTCGGTTTGTTGGGTTTGTTTGGTGGTTCGACAAGTGAATGATAAATGAAGCAAAAGGGCGAATCGAAACAAAGTACGTATGTATGTATTTATTTTTTCATAGCATAATCGAACACAATAACCCCATCGGCCCCATTCTTCTCTATGTTTTCGTTTTTTTTTCGTTTTTTATTAAGCTCTGTACATTTTCGAAATTACTATATGAAATTTGTTTTAAAGTCGAAGTACCTAAAGCACACACACACACACATAAAATAAATTGGTAAAAATGGTTTTCGACTAAGCCAAAGTTTAAATACCCAACACCAAATACGTGCATTTCTTTTTAAGTATGTGCGTTTGCAGCACATTTTCTTTTTTCTACTAAAACTGATTGATTATATCAGATTTTGTTTTCAACCACCTTAATATATAAATTTTTAATTTTTAAGTGCTTTAAATCAATTTGTTTGTTGTTGTTATTTATGGGAAAATTATACATTTAATGCGAATTTTTTTTTATTTTACTACGCTCTTTAATTATTTACTACGCAATTGGATTGCACAGGTTCGAATCAATAGATTAATTGGAATATAGTTTTCTTAGCTCAAGATTTTCGAAATGGTTCTCATCGATTCAGACATGTTTGTATGAGATTGATTTAAATTTAAAAAAATTGCAGATACTCACGCTTAAACGTAAATTATAATATTTATATAATAAATTCACTATTAACAAATCGCACGCAAATATCAAAAAAAAAACGCCTGCAGACGGTTTGGAAAATTTACAGAGAAATGACTACTTCAAAATTATTCGCTGTCATACCTTTACACAATGCAGAAACCCCAAAAAGTAAATAGAATTCCTTCAAGACTGCGGATTTGGTTTGGTTTGGTTTGTTTATTACGTGTCACGAGTGCGCCGAACAACCAATAAAGCGTGCAAAGTCAAGTGCAGCGCACAGGAATGGTAGGCAGCAAAACAATAACAGTAAACAAGTCAGTCGGTCTAAACAACTATTATGAATTACTACATTAGTTAGTTAATTAGTTACAGCTTCTTAGTTTGATTATCAGTTTTATGTTTTAATGAAGAGTTATTCTAACTACTCGCACTATGAAAGTTGCTTTTATTTTTTAGATTAATGACAAAAATTGATACCAATCCAAGGGGAATGGCTCCGAAATCTGTTCAGCTTGTTAGCTAAGCCATAAAAATTTATATATCCTCTGAAATTTCAAATACATTCGTAGCCCGGTATAATTGATATAATGGCAGGCCCATTCGTTATAGCGCCACGTTTCTATGCACCACTCAGTGGTGCTTATTGTGTTTGGGCAAATGTTTATAACGTCGAGATATATTCAGTACAGAGAGAGGCATATATTTATATTCTTAATCAGAATCAAAATCTGACACGATCTAGCAGGGCCGAACCTAGGAATTAAGGTGCCCGAGGCAAGAGTGAATATTATAATAACTAATTTTTTTATATGTTTTTTTAAGAAATAGTAGCGGTTGAAACATTAAATTTAACAGTACATTTCTTTTTCTTGAAAAGCAAATGAAGAAAAGAAAAGGTACTCCCTTTTGTATAAATGTCGCCCTAAAGCTTCTTACACATGCCGCCCTTGCAAAGTGGCTTCCGAGATAATTGACCCCTTCACCACGCCCTAGATACGGGCCTGCCATGTCCGTCTGTCTTTATATCTGTTAGTCTGTCAAAATTTTTTGTTGTGAACAGGATATTGTAGATTGGTTGCCGTAGACGAACTGAATATATTTTGAAACCAATTCGTCCATGACCACTCCCACTATTATAAAAAAATACTGATTTTTTGTTAATACAATATCTTAAGAGATATTGGGCTAAAACTCTATACAAAACTTTCTGTTATGCTTGAAAACAACTGATAAGGGTGTGTTTTGAAACGATTGAGGTGGTTCATGTTTGTTATTTTATAATATATTGTATTTTTAAATGAATCTCATATAACTTTAACTGGGTATTTTGGTTAACACGCGATTTAAAATAAATATTCTTATCTTAATGTGGTTCATGGTTTATCAAATTAGGGTGATTCGTGATTTAAACATTTCAAAAATGTTTCTTTTGAAATAAAATATTATTGAGATAAAAAAAAGTTACCACATTTTTTTTTTTAATCAGGAACCAGCCTTATTTGATTGTGATATTTAACAATGTGGTGCATTTAGAATTGTCGGTAGGACCGACTGTATATTTCATACTTGGATCGAATTTATAAACAAAGCAATTATTATTATAACATAAAGATTTAAAGTATAAACAATAAAAAAACGAAAAAAATTATATACGGATTCTGAGTCCGTCTGTCTGTCCGTTCGTCCTTCCGTCTGTATGTCCCAGCGATTACAGCCGTAGTTTAAGAGCTATCGAGCTATCGAAATTTGGTATGTGAGCTCCTATTATCCAATCGGAGGCTAAGTTCGAAGATCCGGTATTTAGCACTTTAGTAGTAACACAAAACTGCTCACAAAAAAGGGCGTGATGGGTTATGAACCATGCCCACCTCCCATACAAACTACCCCTTTCTAAGCGGAAAAACAAATTATTTAAAAGTAGTTACAGTGTAAATAACCAGTTCACATTCGGTATTTAACACTTTGGTAGTAACACAAAACTACTAACCAAAAGAAATTTACACATACACGTACATTTTCTTCATGAAAACAGATGTAGAAGCAAAAAAAAAAAAAGGTACTCACTTTAAATAAATATCGCCCTAAAGCTTCTTCACATGACGCCCTTACAAAGTTTCGCTCGGGGCAGTTGCCCCCTTCGCCTCCCCACCTAGATACGGGCCTGTGTTCATAAGGCCAATTTTTTCGCAAACGATTTTGGAACGCACTGGTGAAGAATACCGAAGTGAATTTTTTTCCCAAGAAAGGTGTCTGGAATTATTTCCATAAATGTAGTTAAAGTTTCTAAATAATGCCTGAAATGTTCTTTAAAGAAAATTTGCAGCAAATTCAAATTTTGACGAGATTCGTACTCGAAGCATTTAAAATCAGAGCTGCACGAATACGTTATGGATTTCGTATATCGTTACTAAAATACATTATCAAACACGTTATCGATAACGTTATTCTTCTAAAAGCGAAAAAATAAAACGTTTTCGGGTAGAAATTAATTTTTACCAGAGATTGTTGTTTTAACGCTATTTTCTGATAATAAGACATGGCAAAAACGAATATTTTTTTTTAATAATAATTCAAGCCAAGATTTCGATCTTTGATATGCAAAAGGAATTAGTTATATATCTTACTTCTTATCAAAGATATTAGCCCGAAAACGGTATATTTTAAATTTTACTTTTTCGTTTTTTGAAGAATTACGTTATCGATAACGTTATTTTTTCGTTTTTCGGTTGTCGTTTTTCTTGGAAAACGTTTCTGAAAATAACGTTATTCTATCATAACGTATTTGTGCAGCTCTGTTTAGAACTTATCCAGTTGATAGAAAACGGAATGTTTTTCATTAGTCCACGATATTTTGATTTTAATTTTAACGTTTTTTGAAAAATATCGTTATTGCATACGTTATTCGAACCAACGTTATTATTATATTTACATATTTTTAAAACGTTATATGTTACACCATTTATTTTTGAAGTTTTACACGCTGTTTGAAAAATTCGCGTTAATAATTGTGCTTAAAATAATTGCTGAAATTTTCACTTCATTGTGGAATTTTTTTTTAAATGATATTTTATACGTACGTACGTACGTACGTACGTACCTAATGTTGCAAGAGTCGCGGTACATTTGTACGTATGTACGTTTGCAAGATTTTCGTATTCATATTTGTTAGTTCGCCTTTTTGTATATATTTACATGCATATGTTTATTAAGAAGTACGAAACGAGTCTAAGCCTGCCATAAAAGTAGCGAAAAGCATCTGTAAGAATCGAATCTGCTTAATGCAAGCAGCAAATGCAGCAAAATCTTCAAGATACAAGAAAAACATAATGCTCATCAAACAAGCATTATCTTTTTTTCTTCTGTTGTTGTTGTTGTTGATTTTTTGCGTTTTATTTTTGTTCTTCTTGTTGTTTAAATATTGTTGTTGTTGTTGTTGTTGTTGTTGTTGTTGTTTGTAAATTTTTGTAGTTATGCCAAACTGGATAAAAACCTGTCATTCTTCTCCTTAGTCGATGTAATCACTACAATATGTAAAGTTTCTATACGTATGTACATACGTTTCCATGCCTAGTTGATTGTCTGTCTCTGGCTGTCTTTCGGTCCGTCTGTCCGTCCGTCCGTCTGTCTGTCAGTTTGTACGAGTTTTTATTTGCAAGGCGTTTTAATTTTTATATTCCACATTCATCTTTAAAAAAATTAATTGCTTGGGATAATAAAAATTTTGTAACACCAGAAAAAGGCACTTTTTAAAAGGTACTCTCGTATATTTCTATCTAGGGTGACCAGATAAAAACGATAGAAAGGGAAATTTAAATAAAATAAAGCTACAACGGTGTGAGATATCAAATTGATTTTGGCTTTATTTTAAAGCTACTATTTATGGTAAGGGTCCGATTATATCTTATTTATATTATGTAGATAATATTGTTATATAAATTGATTGATTGTGTACATAGTTGAAAATGTTGACCAAAAATGGGCGCGGTTGGATCATTTTAGAACCCACTATAACAAATAGGTCCGATCAAGTTGACTCACACCACCACAGCTCTGGAACTCTGGGTGCGCCGGACTAAATTTTTAAAATCAGCCACTCTCGCTTATTTCGCTCACAAATTAAGAGTATATAAAATTAGTTATCTGAGTTGTTATGGTCGCTGCCGACTACTTACTTCACAAAAGTGGACGTGGTTGAATTAATTTAACGCACATCGTCATTGTTCAGAAATCTTAAGTCCTACATAATGACTATATAACCCACATCGGGTGGCAACAAAAAAAAAAACCGGAAAGTTCCACAGAAGAAATTATCAAAGAAATCTGGTGGGGGGGAAAAATAACACAATGGTCCACTGATGTAGTTATATAATGATCATAATGGTCATAAGCTAATAGTTATATAATTTTTTGTTTAATTAATGAAATTAATCAGGCTTGAATTTTTTCGTGCATACTGTTCTCTTGAGAACCATTTGAGATATTTGTTTGAAACTTTTGACAAAATTTTCTGTTATACTTAGGGTGGTTCATATAATTTATTATTCGTTAAAATTAAGCGTAAATTACTTTAATTGGATATTTTAGTACACAAATTATCTTAAATAAGTGTAGTTATTTAATTAGGGTGTTTCAAGATCAATAAAATTAGGGTGGTTCGTGATTTAAATATTTTGAATATATGCATGGATTCGAACATATAAGTTCATACATACATACATACATACATACATACATACATACATACATACATACATACATACATACATACATACATACATACATACATACATACATACATACATACATACATACATACATACATACATACATACATACATACATACATCAATACATCAATACATCAATACATACATACATACATACATACATACATACATACATACATACATACATACATACATACATACATACATACATACATACATACATACATCAATACATACATACATACATACATACATACATACATACATACATACATACATACATACATACATACATACATACAAACCTACATACACATACACAAAAAGATACATTTAAAAATCACTGTTAATTAATTTTCATGCGTCAAATACTTAGCTTGAAAACTAGGAATCTATGAAATTAAATAACATAAAATAAACAGCCAAAACCCCCCATCGCCCTTCCCTTTGTTTGACCACTCTACGCCACACAGTATGTCAGTTGCATTTATGCCGCGGTCAAAAACTATAAAGAGAAATAGATCAAATCCATATAATTTGCTCTTAAATTTTTTTCTTACCTAATGCATACTCTATGCACGTTTAAATCGATCATCCGATTGGGTTTAAACTTTTAAAAGTTGCTGTGCTCACGCTCGGGAAGGTTTTGGGTTTAACAAATTCTGCCACGCCCACCTAATAAGCCCAAAAATTGTGAAATTAAGTGAAAATATTCGATTATTTTGCTTATATTGGTTCTATAATTCTTAAATTTGCATGGGCATTGTCGATAACTTCAAAATAAAATGGACATGGTTGAATCAATTTATCGTCCACTTTTAGAAATACATCAATTTTACGCTCACCAGCGTAGTTTAAACGCTTAATAGGAAACAAATATATAGAAATGCTAGATGCAAGTTAAATATCTTTTGTACTTGAATTTTTATTAATATCGTAGCAAAGACAAAGAAAATTAATATACCCTTCAATATGCGCAGTCTCCTGATGAAGGGCATAATAGTACGAATATCAACTATAGTAAATAAAATAAAAGTTTATGTAAATAATAAACAAACAAAAAAAACACCAAGTAAGAATTTAAGGTTAATCCACCACGTCGTTATCTATCAATTTTTGTATAAATTATTTTAAAATAATATTTCATCAATGTGATATACACAATTTTGAATGACGTACCACCCTTACTTGATAAATCTTGAACCACCCTTATTAAACTTCTTTATTTACTTAGATCGTTTGTGTACCATATAAATAAATAATAAAAAACCAACAAAATTTAACTACCCTAATCGTTTCCAGAATTAAATCAGCTGCACCCAAGCATAACAGAATATTTTTTTTCACAAAGTTTTAACCCAACAAGTGTTCAATATTCCTAACGGTTCTCTCGCTATCATGTTAATAAGGAATGATGACAGACGGACAGACAGACAGACAGACAGACAGACAGACAGACAGACATACGGATAGGTACATATACGGACATGACTAGATCGGCCCAGTTTTTGATTATGATTAGGAATCTACTCGATTTATCTCAAGTATTTCTCTACGTTTCAAACATTATCCCAAACCCAATATACACCACTGAGTGGTGCAAAAAAACAAATTTTCCTTAGCAAGATTCTCGCAAGCCTCTTGAATTAATCAAGAATGTTGCAGTGAATCCAAGATACTCTCGAAAATCAAGACTCTAGCAATGCACATACGAGATTCTCGAAAAAAATCTCTTGCAATGCCGAGAAGAGTCTCGAAATAACTGAGATTCTCGAGAGTAAGACTCTCACAAATATTGCTAATTCTTGAATTCCTTGTCTTGAGTTGTCTTCCGCTCGTGGTCCCACTTTTTAAGTCTTGGTCTTGTTCTCGATAGTAAAATTGAGTCTTGATATTCGTCTTGTCTTAAAAAAAATGCAAGACCGAGATCAAGTTCAAAAAGCAAGAAGAAATAGAATTTGAGGAAGCCTATTTGAAAGCGTAAACCACCTAAGTTAGACAGAATATTTGGATAGAACTTAATTTTTTTCCTAATTAAATTAGTTGTCGATTTTTAATATTAAAATTTTGATTTTAATTTAGTTTTGGCCGCGGAATGCGTACTGTGCGTCTCGTTGCCGCTTATCTTTGATTTGCGGTCCCCGTTTTGCGGCTGCATCATGCAAATTGGCAAACAAGTCCAAGTTGTGCGTCGATTCGCGTCTCGTCGTTGCGCATGCGCACAAGACGCAGTAACAAACAAACAAAAAAACGAACAAACAAACAAACAAACAACAACAAAAATACAAGAACTGAGCGCAAATTCAAACCGAAACGAAACGAACTGAACCGAAGTGAACAAAAAAGCCAGCTACATTAAAAAATACTGCAGTAACAGGTGAATTCAAGAAATCAAATCATACGCGTACATTGTCTTTCATCTTTGTGTGTTGTGTTGTACATTTAGATGAGCATAGCATTTTTGTCTTTCTTTTCTTTTTATAGCTATTCATTTGTTGTTATTTTATCGTATAGCATTCATTGTGTTGCAAAAAAAATCTGCAACTTGTTACATTAATGCCTTGTGACAATTAAATTTTAATGCTTGCTTTGTGTTGCTTTGTATCTTCTAGTTTTACTTCTCTTGCATACTCATATATATTCAAATGACAAACAAGAAGAAAATATGTATGATATTATGGTAGGTCCTACCGACTATTACAAATGCACCACATTATTAAATATCACAATTAAATTGGAATGGTTCATATTTTTGAAATAATTTTATAATAAAATATCATTCAAATTGAAGCACCCAAATCGTTTCAAAAAATTAATCAGTTATTTCATGGCTTAACAGTAAATTTACTCAATATATCGAGTAAACAAGAAATCTGTATATTATTTTTTTTTAAAATTTTGGCGGATTGCCTCAAAAATCTTTTCAGATCGTCTAGAGCAAAAGAACAACCAGTATACAACATTTTTAAAGGTTCTCTCCTTATCGTGCTAACAGATCGACTCAGTTTTTGATTCTGATTAAGAATACATATAAATAAATGTATGTATCTAACTTTAGTATTTTTCTACGTTACAAACATTTGACCAAAACCAATATACACCACTCCGTGGTGCATAACTAAGAGATAAAAAGCAATACAAAGCTGCATCTGAAAAGCATTATTAATGCATGCATTTAAATTTAATTGTCACAAGGCATTAATGTTGCATATATGTATTTGGTACACAATGAGTTTTTTCTCCACACTACAAGCATTTGCCCAAACACAATATACAGCCACTTAGTGGCGCATAACAAAGACAAGATAGAAGAAATGTTGTGTAGCATTATTGTCGTTATATGTGACTAGTTGCAGACTTTTGTTATACACTGTAGTGCACAGTGCTTTAACACACACAAAAAACTTTCTATAGAAGTATTTTCATATTTGCTGGTACCGCTAAAATAATAATTAAAATTACATCAAAACGCTTAGAAATTTTTGTTGGGCTAATATATATATACATATACACTGATACTATTTGTTAGTTGTAAGATCGTCAATGACATACAATATAAACAATATCATGATGGTGATATATGACTAAAAGCACGATTTGAGGCGTATAGTTGTTTAAGTGGCTAACAAATTAATATAAAGTTAATTAAGACTTTTAACACTCAATAATAAATTTGTATTTTTGCATTAATTAACAATCAAATTAATGAATTAACACATATATTCAAGAAAAAAAAACGATCTTTAGTGTCTTTCTGAACTTTATCGAGCTTTAGAAGTATATACTTTGTTTGTCTGTTCAAACGATGCGTAATCTTCCGTCCGCTAACATAACCTACTGATTGGACACCATGCCCTTAGGATGGGACTTGTTTCATACAATTGGTGTAGAACTTGCTGTGGACCAGAGAAAGAAAAAATACTACACTTTGTCGATGTCCGTCTTTAGCCAGATGTAGAAAGACTTTACTTGGACAGGCTACTTTTAGATATTACTAAAATAAAACTAAAAAAATGAGCTAAAAAGACTCAGATTTTCTTGATGGACATTTTATGATCTAATGTGTATCTATAAAATTCTATATAACTGAATAAAATGTAGTGAATTATCTAGCTATTTGAAGTTATATGAAGCTCAGAGAGATTTACGCCATAATCGCATGCCTGAAGAAACGTTTCACAAATCACATTTTTGTAGCTTTTAAGTAAGCTTTTAACTAAATAATTCAGTACTCGATATCGATACAAGGTAAAGAATTTTCCTCTCAAACGCTCTTAAAGCCTGCTCATCGTTGCTCGTCATCATCCAAGTTTCAGCGCTTTACAGCACAGCACGGACCTGCTGAGTAACTTACAGGGTGTGAGCTCCAATTTTTTTTTGAAAATGGCAACCAGCTCCTCAATAGTCTACTGATTCCGAAATAAGACCTGTTACACGAGTTTTAATCCATTTTTTGTGGTATAAAGTCATTATAAATTTGTCAGCAACACTGTGAAGTACAAGTATAGTCTTTTTTTTACCACCAGAACTACTTAACGCTACTCCATGTCCGGTTTGGAGAAAATTTCGCAAGCTCTTCGCTTGCTCTCGGCAATGATGTCAATTTAAGCGGTATACGCCCTGCTTATTGAAGATCGTGCCTGCCTTTGCCAATGCAGACTAGCAGCAGCTGGGCTCAACTTACGCAGTCGCTCGACATTAGTAGTGTCTTATATATATAGAACAAGCTGCGCCTTCATATCTTGATTTTTAGTGCTAGAGAGCATTACCGGGTTATATATTTATAATAATTACTCCATTCGACTCGACCATGTACCTAATCCTGTTAGTATAAATTCCAGTTCAGTATAGACCCGTCTCAACTACTTTTTGTGTGATGTTCCAGTCGGGATCAAGCTTCTAGCCATATACACCAGAAGAGTGATTCGATTTGTGTAGTCACGCTCACTTTAAATCTGTTGGAATCGACTCCCCGAAGCTGAAAACCTAATTTCATCATCTTAGCATAGACTCTTCCAAATGTATGGTGCTTAAATAGTTTGTAAGCTTCTTGAAGATATGTTAAAAAATTAAAAATCTCTTTACTTAAAATTTTTAACTAAATTTAAAAAAAAAAAAAAACTGAAAAGAGACATAACTTTGGGTCCAAACTGGGCAGCTTTAAAAACATAACATCAAACCTGTTTCCACTTGCCACCAACGATCGGGCAATCAACTAGTCGATAGACGAACAAACAGATCAACAGACAGACAAACTGACGTCGTTTTTTTGTATGTAGGTGCGGCGAGACGCAATGGCCAGTTTATTGTGTGAGACCAAAGTCGAAAAGTACATACTTACTTGTCCTGGTGGAATATGCAAAGCTTTAACGCGATGGATGCTAAAAGCGCACAGTACTTCTCTCGAAACGAACCCAAACGACAACTCCAAATCTATGCAAAATTTTTTATTTTTCAGTTCACTTAAATGAGTTTTCTCTACGTATTCATATTCATAAATAAATATATACAATCTATATATCAATATATATTTTAATGTTTTTATCTTTCTTTCTTTCTTTCTTTGTACCCTCTAAGCGCTTCTAATCCCTTCATCTGATTGCGATAATACTTTTGGGGAGTTTTCTGGCCCAGGAAGCGATCACCTATTACGCCCACAAATTATGAAATTGAGGGGACATTTTCGAGTATTAAATTTGATATCTGAGTTGATATGGACGCTGTCGATAATTTCACCAAAAGTGGTTAAAATTCTACGCCTTCCGAAGTGGCTCAGACGTGATATTCTACAAGATGACTTTCAGTACTATAACCCACAAAGGGGAGGGATGGCAATTTCCGTATACTAAGAAGTTTAAATTTGTTTTGAATTGACTCAAGTACACACAAAAATCATTTCGAAAAAACTAGGCAAGAATGGGCGGTTTATTTATTTGTATTTGTATTAAAAACAGACACCGGACAACGCCGGGTTCTATAAGCTATTTTTTTTTGTATAATAAAAAACAAATACAGTTTCATCGAAATATTTATTTTGCTTTTCACGAAGTAAATTTTATATGACAAACGTACAAATACTCAAACAGTTTACGTAATTAGTTGATTAAAAATAGTGCTACCAGTTTTTATGAGTTGACCAGTTCGAAACCCGTATTTACACAGTGTTCCGAAATTTAAGAGAGAAAAACAAGTGGAAATATTCGCAAATCATGTGGGTCCATTAAGCGACAAGGCAGAATGATGCGAGGAGTGGTATTAAGAATTATTTAAATACTACCACAATAAGATTCTCATTATGCCCTTAAAAAGTGGTCCCATTGAGATTTGAATCACTTTTATTTTTTCTATTTTGATTTTTTTTATCAAATGCAGAAATTCAGCTATGGCCAACGAGGGTACTCCTGAATTTTTGAGAAATTCCAAAGGAAGTTCTTCTTGAAGGCTTTTCTTGTTATATTTAGTGGCAATACACGAAGAGAAAAATCGAAATCGGTTCTTTTGTTGGCTTAAAGACAATATGCAAAATACACTACCAAATCTAATCAGCCATTTTCCTTTTATAAGAAATAATAGTTTTTGATCTTGCCCACTTTCGCCCAATTAACCCTCAGACACAATATACAATATTTTATCGTCATGTAACACCAAACAGTAAGTTTCATTGTTCTCCTTGTAGCCTATCTTAAAATAATAGATAGTATGGATAGATGGATCTAACAGTCTTTGCAGCTTCCATTCAATTTAGTGTCTTTTGGGTCTATACAGCCCATTATCCATTATATTAATTTCCTCCAGTCCTTCTAGTCAAGTCAGTTTATCTAATTTACACAGTTCATTTCGTCCAACCAGTCCATTAAATCCATTACGTTAAACACGTTTACCCAGTTCATTCATCAGAGTTCATTCATTCCATAGTTTATCTAGCTTATTATCTAATTTATTCCATTTATTCAGTCCATTCATTTTATCTATTTAGTTCGTTTAGTCCATCCATTCATTCTAGTTCATTCAGTTTATTCAGTCTGCCCGTGTATTCAATTCATTTAGTCCATCCACTACTTCTGGACCATTCTGTATATTAAGTCTGCCAGTCCATTCAGTTCATTTAGTTCGTCCAGTTCATAGAGTTCATTCAGTTTCTTCAGTCCATCTGATACATCAAATCAATCCAATTACTCAGTTCATTTCATTCAATTCATATTTTCAATTAAGTCTACTATGCTCATCCAGTCCATATCATTCATTTAGTTTATCTTATTCAGTCATTCCGGTTCATACAGTTCCTTATCCACTTTATCAAGTTTACCTAACCCATCCAGTCCCATGTCTTTTAAAAGTTGGTTCTTATCGTCAGTGACCATACCAAATATCAGAGCACCAGTGAAATTATCGAATTTGTTCAATTAATTTATAAAATCGTAAGCGTATTGGAATGAGCTAACCATCATGCTTGTAATCATGGAACGTAAGATTCCAAATTCCAAGCCCAGGTGATACGAAAAAACAGAAGTAGTTATTTTTCGTTTCAAACAAAATCTTCTAAGAGTAACGTTACCTATATAGCCCATCAAGTCCCTGATGGTAGTGAGCTTAAAATAAGATATCAAATTTCTAAAGTTTAGACGCAATGTAGCAAAATAATCAAATATCTTTTATTATTTTTAATAATTTTTTTAAATATTTTTATGGCACATACCAAGATCCAATCCCTAAACTTTTTTTAATTGAATGTGTTCGGTTAAGCGGTTTTCGAGGTTATCCGAAACAGGTACTTAAGACCTGCCTAGTCATTATGAGTCGATAAGATGTACTTCGAAATATCCTCAAGACCCATTTTCCTTTTCGAAAGCAACATCCTTCGTGATGTGATCAGTGACATTAAAGTCGTCGGCATTCACGAGAAACTGGGCACGTTTGTAATACAACATAGAGTCGCTACGGTGTACACCGGCCTGCCGACTGTCCTTTCGTATTATAAGGAAACATATTAAAAGGATACTCCGTAAGGATTTTTCTAAATCTCACCGAGTATCCATCAATTCGAAAGGGTGATTTCCTACACTGAAGGAAATGTACGAGAAGCAGCCAGGTTGCCTTATGGATATCGGGATGTTGACGAAGACAACTATTTTGGTCCTGCAGCGAAGTTATCAACCTCACCGCAGTTGTATGAAGATCTCATAAGTTTCTTGAGTGTTCGACAAAATATTCTTACTACACTACGTTGAAATTCTCGATGACATCTTCGATGTCATGAGTCGGGCAGTAGTTGTAAATTTCCTCAAGTTTTGCATAGAAAAGATCTTTGACCGCATCGTTGTACTTATCCATATATTTGTAGTTAGTTTTTCTTGTTTGAGCTTATATTCTTTAAGCGAAAGTTAAGCTGTAAGATGAGCAACATACATATATACAATGTACTACAATACGATTTTGTTGGTGTCTTTCAAATGGTGTTGAGTATTTGAGCTTCGACATAGCCGAAAATAATTTTATTACTAGTTTTTATTTATTATTGTAAATTTGAGTCCTAGTGCTGCGAATGCGCAACACTTTTTAAGTCAACGACATGAATTGCGCTAACATGTTGAACTGCCGAATACACTCGATAAATTTTTTTTTTTAAATTTAAAAAACAAAAACAAAACAATTAATTTATTGTATTTCTTATTATTACAATAAAATATAGGTTATAGTTTATAGTGAAGATAATCGGTTTAACTTATCCAAATACTTTTACCTTATTAATATGAATTGAGTAAGTGTTTGAGTGCGCTTGTTATTAAAATCAACATTAGATTTTAAAGTGTAGGCTGGTATGACACCAGTCCTCTCTCAGTCCTCATGGACCATTGTGCTATACCCAGGCTAGCGTCGGAATAAGGAAGCAGAGATATAAGGCTGAATTTTGTAGATGAGACAGTCAACATTGAATTGATTGTTTAAACTTCGGCATTACCAACGAATACTTTTAGCAATATTTAACATAATTTCTTTGAGTGTAGGTATGTACTAGTATATTTCAGACAGACAGACAGACAGACAGACAAAACAAACTCGGACGAGTTTTGTGCATTTGTTGTTATCTAGACAGCTTTTAAACTGCCTGCCAACTGGCTAAGCGGCAAAATGTATGTATCTCTGTCTGTCTGTTTGTTCGTCTACAACAAACATTAAAATCGAAATCGTTGCAACAGGTTGTAGTTGTAGTTGTTGTTATTGCTTTTTTTTAGTTGTTTACGTTTTTTTGTTGTGTTTTTTTGTTGTTTTTTTTTTGTTTCATGCGTCGTTACATTGCGTTGGAATTGCAATTGCGTTCGACGTTCTGTCTATAGACAGACGGACAATGTTGTCCGAAGTGATTTGTTTGTTGCAAGTTGCAAGTGCCTCACGTCATAGCTTTAATCATTTTCTACTGAAACGATTGCGCACGGTAAAAACTGGAACTGTGTGTGCGCGACGCTGTTTCACGCGCTTACGCATGTGTAAAAGCAAATGTGAGTGAGTATGTATGTATGTATGCATATACATACATACATACATACAAATTTACGCTTCTACAAAGCAAATCATTTCCGGAGCATTTGCTTGTTGGGCTTAAAAGTTGATTATGCGCGCGATTTCAATAAACTTATTTTGCTTTTGTGTTTCATTTAACAAAATTTATCTCAAATTCAAATTGGCAAAATATAAATTTTAAAGTAAATTGAAGAAAAAAGAAGAAAATTACTTAACTGTATTTGTAATGCATGTGCGAAAACTGCAAGAAAATCGCAAAATATACAAATCAAATGCAGTGAGAGAATTATTTAATCTTTTCTGCCTACGATATGACGTCACATTCCAACGTTTTAGTGTCCAACAATAAGCGACATCGTGAACTCATTTTGTTCGTTCATGCAAACGTAACCACATATTTTTGGTTGTAGATCGAAATACGTGTACATACATAGATGGGCTATTGCTGGATCGAACCATCCAAGTGTCATTCGAGAACACGCCAGTTGAGCCATGCATGCATGCATACATGCAAGGGACAAAAATATTTTAAGACAATTGTCGCACTTGTTTTAAAGGATAAACAGACCGACCGACCGACAGATAGAAAGACATACAAACAGACATACAGACAGACAGACGAACAAACAGCTTGAAACGTTTTATTGTTCTAAAGCGAATTGCACTGCTTGCTGCATCCAAACTCACAGCGTCTCCGCTCAGTCTTAAAATAGCGTGGAAGTAATTTCCGGCTCGAAATTGGAAGACATTTGGATGCTGCTTTAATATCAATCGTTAGTAACTATTAACGTGTCCTACGATATACATACATATAGTCTAAATAAAATAAAATTATAAATTAAGCCTCAAAAAATTAATATGCATCAAAGGCGTATTTCGAATTTCGTGGAACATATTCAAGATATCGAAAAATGAAACGAAGAGTACTTTAAGATGATGCAATTTCACTGGTTCTATTTATACAATAAATAAGAACTTCTGACGCTTCCGAGGGACATCAAAATTGTCGTTAACTAAATCTTGGCATCTGTCGTTAATTTTTCGCGAAGTCTGTAATTCAATAAATGTGTATCTATACACTCTTTGAAAGTCGAAACATTCACCTGACTATGAACCAAAAAATTCTATATGGACTAAGAATTCAATAGGGACTAAGGAATTCAATATGGACTAAGGAATTCAATATGGACTAAGGAATTCAATATGGACTAAGGAATTCAATATGGACTAAGGAATTCAATATGGACTGAGGAATTCAATATGGACTAAGGAATTCAATATGGACTGAGGAATTCAATATGGACTAAGGAATTCAATATGGACTGAGGAATTCAATATGGACTAAGGAATTCAATATGGACTAAGCAATTCAATATAGACTAAGGAATTCAACTTTGCTCAACACATAAAAATATCGCTAGATAACTTCTGTCTATATGCCGCAAACATGTTTAACAAATTGGAAGTGGTTACAAATATTACCAAACTCATCTATGTTAACATCGCCTATTGTCATATTATGTCACATAAAATCTCCAGGGTATAAATTCGATATAATACTTGCGAAACAATTACTAACGCCTATACAACATCGGAAAGAGTTCAAGACCCCTCTATCGTAATTGTGAAGTTCCTCTGCAGTTGTGTAATCCCGTCCATTTTATTGAGGCAGTCAGTTTTCGTGCCCAGAACATGCATATCCAATTTTATCAATACAGCACTCATAAAGCGTAAATATTTAAAATGGGCGAGAGGGCGTAACACTTGCCCATTCCAACCGACTTTTCAATAGAAGAGTAAATTTTCGTTAGCGAAACCAAATTTTGTCATTATAGCACGCAATTTAAGAAAGATAGAGCGTTACATGTAAAGTGGGCGTGGCAGTTGTCTTAAACCGAGCGTTAAATATCGGGGTACCATTAACTTGTATACCAAATTTTATTCTTCTATCACCCATACATTCATAATTAAGACAAAGTAAAATTTGTCGTATTCTAAAATAGCAATTTTCTTAGACATTTTCCTTATTTTGGGCGTGGCAAAATTTTTATATATGTAAAAACTTTTGGTATATGTTTCATTAAAATCGGTCTATTTTTTCAGAAGTTTAACTTGAACACATTAAATTGCAAACGAGCAATTATGTATAGTAGTAAAGATTAAACTTGGAGATTTATGTACTGAAAATGTTGACCTAGTTACTACCTATTAAGCTTTAAGTTTTTTTTTAAAGAAATTACCTTATTTTTTTTCAAATTCAATATGTACGAAATGGTTTCAGTAAAACTTACCAATTTGTCAGTGATCTAAGCGTGGGACTGTAGTGCTTGTTTAACGTATTTAGATAATATTTACCTGGAAATAGGTAAGCCAAAAGTATTTATAATGCATTTTAATTAATAACTAATATACAGTTAAAGTTAATATAACAGCTGTTCTCATAAGAGCTTACCAATGCCTCGTATACGAGTACATTACAAATAAAGCGACTGTACGACGTATATTGCACTTTTTTTTTATTTAAGCCACAGCCAAAACGATAAGGAGTTGCCGTATTCTTATGAAATTTTATATATTAGAATTAAAATTAAAAAAAAAAAATGGGCGTGGTAAAGTTATTGCATTGAAACCAAGCGCATGTGATAATGGATAATGGAGCTATTACCCTACATTGTTAACAAATGGATTTGTTTTGCCCACAAACACTCTCCGATACTTTTTAATTGTGTGGTATATACCCAAGATAAAATAATGAAACGAGGTATATACGTCGATGTAACTATGTCCGACTGTCCCAGCAATTACAGCCACAATTAAAGATATATCAACCTCAAATTATGATATGTTAGTTTCCATTCTCGGAGATTAAATTCTAAGGTGATTTAGAATTGATTATTATTAGAATTATATTGTATATACGATGTTATATAATTAGCCAAAACCTTTCCGGCCATGAGCACGGTAGCTCCTTAAAATTTCATCGCAATCGGAGAATTGGTTTAGAAGCGTTTAGGCTACAAAGGCAGAGATGAAAAGAAGGTTGGGAGAGAAAAATGCAACCATTCATTTTTAAGTACATTGCTGTATGGCCCATGTGTTTCTATGGTCGATGATACAAACGAAAACAACAAAGTTAATTATTTGAAAATTTTTGCATCCATAATTAGTGTGCTAAAGCACACAGACCGCCGACCCTTAACGAAACAATTACAAAGAGATATTTCTCAAATTTATAATTTGTCTAAATGCATTTAGGAATTATTTATTGGATAATAAAACAAAAAACAAAACAAAACAAAAAAAGAAGAACAACACCCGTCTTCTCCGATAAAATCCATTTACATTCCTATGACATTTTTTTACAGACTCGTTTAATGAATTTCGTGTTCTGTTGTGCTTATTTCGCCTTTTTATTATATGCACATCTTTTTTGAAGTCAGTTAAGCTGAATCAAAGAAATGTTCCTGAGCTTGGTCTGGTCTGGTCTGGACTGGAATGGACTGGACTGGTCTCTGGTCGTTTTAGTGTTTTTGTTTTAATGCTGATTTGTTTGCTTTT